>JASTWP010000490.1:0-578710 GCA_030770255.1 Temnothorax ravouxi | reverse complement strand
TCCCCACCGAAGATCGACAGAAAGTACATGCTGGATGTGAAGGTGCGCGCCGGCGGTTTCTTCGACTTCGACGTGCCGGTGACCGGCGAGCCGCCACCAAGCAAAGAGTGGTCGCTCAAGGACACCGTAGTGATGGCAAGCGATCGCATCAAGATCGTCAACGAGGATTACAACACCAAGGTGCGCGTGATGGAGGCGAAACGTTCCGATTCCGGCGTCTACACGCTCGTGGCCAAAAACGTGAACGGCAAGGACTCCGCCACGTTGACAGTGAACGTGCTGGACGTACCTGCGCCGCCGGAGGGTCCATTGAAGATCGATAACGTCACTAAAAACGGTTGCGCTCTGAAGTGGCGGCCACCCAAGGACGACGGCGGTTCCGAAATTCAATACTACCAAGTCGAGAAAATGGACACGGAGAATATGCGTTGGGTGCCCGTGGCCGAGGCTAACACTACCTCGGCGCAGGTGGGCCATCTGATCGAAGGACATGATTATCAGTTCCGCGTGCGAGCGGTCAATAAGCAGGGCGAGTCCCAGCCGCTGACGGGAATGGACACCATCACCGCGAAGGATCCGTTCGCGAAACCGGACAAGCCTGGCGCGCCGGTCGCCACCGACTGGGACAAGGATCACGTAGATCTCGAATGGGCACCGCCCAAGAAGGACGGTGGATCGCCCATAACCGGTTACATAATCGAGAAACGACCTCGTTTTGGACAATGGGAGAAAGCCGCCGAGGTGCCCGGGAACAAGACCAGCGCCAGAGTACCCGATCTGACCGAGGGTCAGGAATACGAGTTCAGAGTCATCGCCGTCAATAAGGGCGGACCTGGCGATCCGTCCGACGCGTCCGCGCCGGTCGTTGCCAAACCTCGTTTCAGTAAGTTCAAACCTTTGTCGAAATTAACAGCACGAAATAATTAAATTATTTTAGGAAGAGCTTTGTTACAAAAATGTATTTTTATATAAAATACACATAACATTCTTTCACGTATGTGGATATATATTTTTTTGCATGAAAGTCTTTCTCTTAAGAAATAAGAATTTTTTGGTAATTTGCTTTTTAAGACAACTGATATTTTCTTCCGTTATCGATATTGCACTTATGATTTCGTTTTATTAATTTCAGTTGCTCCTTCGTTCGACACGCACTTGCTGAACGACTTGGTGGTTCGCGCCGGTCAGAAGATCAGCTACAATATTCCCATTGTGGCGTCACCTAAACCGAAAGCAACGTGGACTCGCGATGGCGTCCAGATTGTGGCCGATGCTCGACACGAGATGTTCACCACCAACACTGAAACTTCCTTCGAGATTCCGTTCTCTGTCCGTGGTGATACTGGACGTTACACTCTGACTTTGGAGAACGAGCACGGTAACTTTAGGTACGTGACAAATCAAATAATTATAATTATGTAGAAAGTAGTTTCGATATTTATTCTTTAACGACATATTTAATTCGGATAGCATAGAAATCTTGAGTAAATCAATTTACATCAAATAACATCTTGTTACATCTGAAACTTACTTTTAATGATTTAAAATAATAATAATAAACGAAGATGATTTAAATGAATAATAAGATTTTAATATTAAAAATTAAGGAAATTCTTAAATAAATAAATATAACTTTGGCAAGTTATCAGTGCAATTTTATTATATTCTTGATGATTATTAGTTAAACAAACGATGACGTTAAATTTCTAGCGCCAGCGCGAGAGTCACTGTCCTCGACAGACCAGCACCGCCGGAGAAGCCTTTAGACGTCAACAATGTCACCAAAGAGGGTTGCCACTTGACCTGGGGACATCCTCTCGACGATGGCGGCAGCCCCATTCTGCACTACGTCATCGAGAAGATGGACATGTCTCGTGGAACTTGGTCCGACGCCGGCATGAGTATGGTGTTGAGCCATGAGGTCAGCCGTTTGATTCATCGCAAGGAATATCTATTCCGCGTCAAGGCTGTCAACAACATCGGAGAATCCGATCCGCTCGAGACCACGAGGAGCATCATCGCGAAGAACGAGTTTGGTGAGTGACTTGATAAAAAAAGATACTTCAAATCTAAATAAAAATAACATTTAAAAGTTTTAAAATTCGTGCACATTGTAAAACTCTAAAACTAAAGATATATTTGATATAAAAAAGAAACAATTATATTATTGTTAATAAATACGTCTGCGAATTTTAGATGAACCGGACGCGCCTGGCAAGCCGCAGATCACGGATTGGGACAAGGACCACGTGGATCTGCAATGGCCAGCACCGAAGAACGATGGTGGATCACCGATCACTGGCTATATCGTTCAGAAGAAGGAGAAAGGCAGCCCTTACTGGGTGAATGCTGTGCACGTGCCCGCTGGTCAGAACAGCACGACCGTTCCGGACCTGACAGAAGGTCAAGAATACGAATTCCGTGTGATCGCTGTCAACGCCGCCGGTCAATCCGAACCGTCGGAACCCAGCGATCTCGTCACTGCCAAACCTCGTTACCGTAAGTTGTGAATTTCCATAGTATTACTTTAGAAAGCGACGATTTGATTAAAAATTATAATAAGAAGCAGTAAATTACATTTTCCAATTTTATAGATTTCATTAATTAATATTTTATATATGGCTGTATATATCTTTTATATTCAAAACTTCTAAAATATATTTTGTTCTATATATTGTCGCGTTTGAAGGAGAAGAGCGGAAAGTATAGGGAACCAAAGATTATTGATTTTTCCTGGTCCAATTGATCTTAATATACGGGGAGATATAAATTAGCGAAACTTCATCAGGGACGCAAGACTTGCGTTGAACATCGTTGCATTCAACTTTCCTTCAACTTTTTTAGTGGCCCCGAAGATCAAGACGCCCTTGCAGGACGTTCGTATCAAGGCTGGACTTATCTTCCACGTGGATATCGACTTCGTCGGCGAACCAACGCCGGAGGCAACATGGAGTGTAGGAAGCAACGAATTGACTTCCAACGACAGGACGACGATCACATCGATCGGCTATCACACGATCGTGCACATCGTCAACGCTAAGAGATCCGATTCGGGATTGTACCATCTATTGCTGAAGAACAGCAGCGGCATAGATGAAGGCAGCTTCCAAATGACCGTTCTAGATAAACCCGGACCGCCGGAAGGTCCTTTACAGTACGAGGAAATCACCAGCCAGTCCGTCACGCTCTCGTGGAAGCCACCCAAGGATAATGGAGGCAGCGAACTTACGTAAATAAATTTTTAATATTTGGAAAACGTCATCTATGAAATAAATTTCGCGTCGCGAATAATTTTTGCGATACATATATTTTTATTTAATCCAGTTTTAGCTGTGCATGTATATCTTCCATATATTTTTACTTGAATTTATAAATTCTCTCTGTGATTTCTCTTATTAGAATTATAACTAATATTAAATTATAATTTTACGTAGCAGATTTGTCGTATTAAAAATTATACGTTGTAAGATCCAAAAGTTTCTGGCCTAAGGAAAGTAGTAAAATGACACGACTATTTGCAATTTTTTATTTACAGTGGATACGTCATCGAAAAACGCGATCTCACGCATGGTGGCGGTTGGGTACCAGCTGTTACACACGTTAATCCCAAGTTTAATCATGCGACTGTGCCAAGGTTGCTTGAGGGAACCACGTACGAATTCCGTGTGTCCGCGGAAAATCTTCAGGGTCGCTCCGAGCCATTGACTACTGATCGATCTGTTGTTGCCAAGAATCAATTCGGTGAGTATTATTAATAAAATATTAACTGTATCTATCTTATTGTTTCTAGCTTTTTTAATATAATTATTATTTAAAAGATTAACATATTAATATAATAAAATTTTGAATATATGTAATTGTAAATTATAAATTCATAAACACGCGCGGAAATTTATGTTTGACCAAATGTTTTTTTATTGCTCTCTTTCTTTGTTCACGCATTATTATATTCGATATTAATTGCTCAGTGGTTCCTGGACAACCCGGCAAGCCGGAATGCGTGGACGCCGACAAAGATCACATCAAGATCAAATGGACTCCGCCCATTAGCAACGGCGGTTCCAAGATCATCGGTTACGACGTGGAACGTCGCGATCGCGCTACAGGTCGTTGGATAAAGCAAAACAAGGAGCCGGTCAGATATCCTGAGTATTACGACGACCATGTGACCGAGGGTCATCAGTACGAATATCGCGTGGCGGCCATAAACGCCGCAGGCGCTGGAAAACCGAGCGAGACCTCGTCCGTATTCACAGCTAAACCCATGAAGGAGAAACCGAAGCTTCATCTGGACGCTCTGATCGGGCGCAAGATCAAGGTCCGCGCTGGAGAACCGATCAATGTCAATATACCATTGTCCGGTGCGCCCACGCCGAAGATCGAATGGACCAAGGATGGAAAGTCACTCATGGAAACTCTTCGCCTATCTGTAAGTTTATTTTCATATTTGTTTTTGAGATTGCAATAAAGATAAAAATGATAAAGATAACGCGTTTTCTATCAAGTTAATTAATTAGACTGGAATTTACAGATTAAATTATGTTATTAAATAATTTTTATTATACTGTAATGTGATTAGAGCCAATAAACGAGAAAAACAAGTAGAAACCTGCACATTGTTTTTAAGTGTGCAAGTAGAAACTTGCACATTGGTTTCGCATAGTTTTTAAGTGTGCAAGTAGAAACTTGCAAATTGCTTCCTTATAGTTTTTAAGTGTGCAAGTAGAAATGTGCACATTGCTTCCTCTATGAGGAAGCCTGTTTTTTAATGCATAATTATTAGTAGATATTTATTAATTTGGCTTCTTCATAAAGGAAGCAATGTGCACATTTCTACTTGCACACTTAAAAACTATAAGAAAGCAATTTGCAAGTTTCTACTTGCACACTTAAAAACTATGCGAAACCAATGTGCAAGTTTCTACTTGCACACTTAAAAACAATGTGCAGGTTTCTACTTGCACACTTAAAAACAATGTACAGGTTTCTACTTGCACACTTAAAAACGATGAGGAAGCAATGTGCAAGTTTCTACTTGCACACTTTTTTTTATAGATAGAGTATCATTAAAGATAGATTGGTGTTGAATTTGGCAATAATCGGTGAATGGGTTTTATGGTTTTATAAAAAACCAATACTTTTCTGAAAATTTAATTGTTTCAAACTAAAAAAATATAATGTATATAAAATAGAATGTCTGTATGTATAAACGTATGTATGTCTGTTCTTTATACACTCTTAAACTATTCAATCGAATTTTTACCAAAAGTATATAAAATAGGGGTAAAAGTCGTTTGAAAAAAAAAAAAATTAAAAAAAAAACGTAATTTTTGGGAAACAGAAAATTAAAATATTGTAAACCATCGTAATCTTTTTTTATGAATGCACTTTAATCAAACTCATACAATCGTTTATTAAGTGAATACCCCTATTTCATATATAATTCTTTAAGATTTGATTGATTAGATCCATTTTTATACACAATCAAAGGTCTATAATTTTAATTTTTTATATGTGAAATATGTGTGGCAAATTTTGAAATATCGGGCTATTTATAGTTTTATTATATTCTTAGCAACTTTATACCCCTATTTTATATATAATTATTTAAAATTTTATTGATTAGACCCAGCTTTATAAAGTTTCTATGTATGTACAAATTCTCCGAAATTTCAAATGTGTTTAACACGAAAACTGATGAATCAAATTTTAAAGAATTATATATGAAATAGGGGTAGAAAAGACTGAAGAATATAATAAAATTAGAAATAGTCTAATATTTCAAAATTTACAAAAGTTAGAGCAACTACGGGTATTTCTAAAAAAATTCAAAATTTAAAAAAAAAAAACCTTTTTACCAATCATCGCCAAATTCAATACCAACCTTCCTTGAATGATACTCTATCGATTAAAAAAAAACAGCCCGATATCTCAATATTTGCGAAAGTTAGAGCAACCACGGACATTTCTAAAAAAATTAAAATTTTTTTTAAAAAAGAATCCCTTTATCGATTATCGCCAAATTCAATACCAACCCTCCTTGAACAATACTCTATCAATTAAAAAAAAATTAAGCCCAATATCTCAATATTTGCACAAGTTAGAACAACCACAGACATTTTTAAAAAAAGTAAAAATTTTTTTTTAAAATTAGAACAATCATATAGATTTTTTAAGATAATTATTAGCAATTTTTATTAATTCTATTATATTCTTCAGTTTTTTCTACCCCTATTTCATATATAATGCTTTAAAATTTGATTAATCAGTTCTTGAGTTATAGAAATTTTGGTAAATTTGGCTGTTTTTTTTTTAAACAGAAATTGATAACCCCTTTATTATTAGCAATTTTTATTAATTTGATTATATTCTTCAGTTTTTTCTACCCCTATTTCATATATAATGCTTTAAAATTTGGTTAATCAGTTCTTAAGTTATAGAAATTTCGGTAAATTTGGCACATACATTTTTTCGTACTCTTTAAAACAACACATTGGCATCGAAAACTCAAAAAACAATTTTTACTTCGGTCTTTTCTACCCCTATTTCATATATAATTCTTTTAAATTCGGTTGATTAAACTTAGCTTTGTATGCGATCAAAATTATGGACCTTTGATCGCATATAAAGCTGGGTCTAATCAACCAAATCTTAACGAATTATATATGAAATAGGGGTAGAAAAGACTGAAAAATATAATAAAATTAGAAATAGATCAATATCTCCAAATTTGCGGAAGTTAGAGCAACCACGGACATATAAAATAAGACGTGTTATATAATAATAATTATTATTATTGCAATGAATTTGTTAATAAGAATTTTATTTCATTTTTAAAAGAATATTATTTATATATTTTTGTGTTTAATAGAACATGAATTTTATATATTGTTTTTCTCGTAGAATTTCTTTCAATTTTTATCTCAGTCTTTGTATATATTTTAGTCTGTTACAATTTTTATCCTTTTTTATTACTGTGCACGTGTATTTTCTCATTTTTATTATATCTTCAGACTGAGACCAAGAGCGATCGAACGCAGCTACTGATCGAGAAGTCCGTCCGAGATGACGGCGGCATGTACACCGTGACCGCGTCGAACGAGCATGGAAAGGATTCGGCCGAGATCGAAGTGATAGTCGTGGACAAGCCTGGACCACCTCAGGGCCCTCTGCAATACACCGGCACGACGCAGGAGTCCGTCGGCCTGTCCTGGAATCCACCGGCGGACAACGGCGGATCCGACATCACGAACTACATCGTCGAGGTTTCGGATTACGGTTCTGACAATTGGCGACAAGTGCCTGGATACGTTCCCAGGACGAGCTTCACGGCGAAGGGCTTGACCGAGGGCAAGAAGTATGTCTTCAGGGTCCGCGCCGAAAACATGTACGGTGTATCAGAACCTTTGGAAGGTAAACCCGTGATCGCCAAGAGTCCGTATGATCCGCCGGATGCGCCAAGCCAGCCTGAGATCCTTGGTTACACTCCGAATAGCTGCAGTCTCGCATGGAACCCGCCTATCAATACCGGAGGGAAGCCTATCACTGGTAACTTATTACAATAAATTATTTTATAATTATTATTTCTTATTAATAAACGAAGATTAAGGTTTTATTATCTAATGTTATATTATATTATATTAAGTATTTTATATTAATTTTTTAAATCTATGATTTAAAAAATTACTTTTAAAATTATTAAATATTTAAATATAATGGATATTTTCATTTTTTTATTTTTTAAATCAAAACTGTGCTAAAATTTATATTTTACATACTACACACTATTTCCATTATCTTCAGGTTATTACGTGGAGAGACGCGAGCGTGGCGGCGAATGGCTGAAGGTGAACAACTATCCGACGCCGAACACGACGTTCACCGTGCAGGACCTTCACGAAGGTTCGCGATATGAGTTTAGAGTAATCGCTGTCAACGAGGCTGGACCTGGTAAACCCAGCAAGCCCACTGAACCGATTACAGCCGGACATCAACGTCGTAAGTATTATTCAATTAATCATATTATTATATTACAACAAATAATTCTTTGCAATCTGGAATTTCCAATTCTGCATTTTATTTATAATTATTAAATGATTATTAATTTTAATTATTATGTAATCTTCTGTAATATTTAATTATATTGCCGTTATTATTGCAGTGCGTCCTGACGCGCCCGAGCCGCCCAAGGCGGACAGGATCACCAAGGATTCGGTGACCCTGAGCTGGCGACCACCGCGAAGCGATGGTGGCTCGAAGATTCGAGGCTACATCATCCAGAAGAAGGCCAAGGGTGATGATGACTGGTCAGACGTAAACGGCGCGCCTGTACCGAGCAACGTATACACTGTGCCGAAGTTGAAGGAGGGTGAGGAGTATCTCTTCAGGGTGTTTGCTGTGAACGACGTCGGCAGCAGCGACCCAAGTCGACCGAGCAGTCCGATCGTCATCGAGGAGCAACCTAACAAACCAGTCATGGACCTTGGTGGAGTTCGCGACATCACCGTTCGTGCCGGCGAGGACTTCTCTATTCACGTGCCTTATATTGGCTTCCCCAAACCAACCGCCACGTGGTTCGCCAACGACGTCGTTAAGGATGAAACCGATTCACGTGTGCATCAACAGCTGGCCGATGACTTCGCCAGGTATGTGCTTTTGGAATTATTATAAACTTTTGAGAAAAGGATCAAAATCAGATATACAGATTGTATTAATTTACTTAATAAACTGATTTTTTTAAGTTTAATACTAGACTCTAATTATTATTACATTTAGAAAATATAATTAAAATATTTTGATGGAGACTATTTGATAATTACGTTACATAACTATGTTGAGAAGAGATTTTTTACTGTATAAAATATCTAAATTTAAAATTTCTCATCACCGGGTCGCGGTGATTAATAATGGTACGTAATAATATTACACGTATTACTGATTAATTTTTTGCTGTAGCTTGGTAGTGAAGAATGCAAAACGTTCGGACGGAGGGCAGTACAGACTCCAGCTGCGCAACTCTTCCGGCTTTGACACGGCGACCGTTAATGTCAAGGTCCTCGATCGTCCTAGCCCACCCGAAAACCTCCGCGCGGATGAATTTGGCGGTGACGCCCTCACCCTCTTCTGGAACCCACCCAAGGACAACGGCGGTGCTGATGTCACCAACTACGTGATCGAGAAGAAGGAACCGAAGGCCGCCACGTGGTCCAAAGTAAGAAATATTATATCGAGATCATAATTAATGGGGGGAAAAAAACAAAAGAAAGGATTAATTTGAAAAACTAGCATAAAAATTAATTTGAAAATAATATCAGAGATTCTAAAAAAAGAGAGAAACTTTTTGCAGGTAAGCAGCTACGTTACGACACCATTTGTGCGGGTCAGAAATTTGACGGTCGGTCAAGTCTACGAATTCCGGGTAATGGCGGAGAACCAGTACGGCACGTCGGATCCAGCAACAACGATCGATCCGATCAAGGCGCGACATCCGTTCGATCCGCCGGGCGCGCCCGGCACACCTCGCGGTGTGGAGACCACCGAGGACAGCATTACCATTACCTGGACCAAGCCTCGTCACGACGGCGGCTCGCCGATCCTCGGATACGTTATTGAGAAACGTCTTCTGAACGAAGACAAATGGGTCAAGGCCACTCCGTCTCTGGTGCACGACACCACTTATAAGTGAGCGATCTAGCTATACTATTACATGCTCTCAAATTATTATTACATGCGTCTTTGGTTTTAACGAGATGTTTTAACAATTTATTTCATCGCTCATAGGGTTACCGGACTGATCGAAAATCATGATTACGAGTTCCGCGTAGCTGCGGAAAATGCCGCCGGTCGCGGACCATGGAGTTCCAACTCCGACGTTATTCGTGCCAGTGCTGCACCATGTAAATATATTTTACATAAAAGTATTTTGTTTTACAAGTAAAAAAAAACTGCCTATATTTTGTGTAGTGAAAATGCTAAAATTATTATATAATTAAAATTTTTTATTGTACATAAAGAATTTTAATTAACGATGAAATTAAGTTTATATAAAGTTTAAAAGTACTAATTTACAAAAGTCTGCTTAATATTATTACGTATAGATTACAATTTTTAATTTAATATTTTTAATTAACTGGCATATTGTGAATATGTTAATTTACTTAAAGAAAATATTTTTAGATTTTTTCTTTAATTAAGTTTTTTATCATTAATGGAACTTTTCATAAGTTGGTGAGATTTGGATATATAGTTCAATATATGTCAATCGTTGTTACAGTCCCACCGAAGATCACAAGTGACCTCAGCATCCGCGATATGACCGTGATTGCCGGAGAACCGTTCACCATCACGGTGCCGTATACGGCCAATCCTAAACCAAGACCGAATTGGTCTATCAACGGCGAGGAGGTTCTCACTGGAGAGAGAATCAAATTCGAGACGACCGATGTGGCCTCACAGTTTATTAATAAGAAGGCAAAGAGATCGGACACCGGAACGTACACGATATATCTGACGAACACCGTCGGCACGGACTCCGCTTCGTGCAAGGTCCTCGTTGTCGGTAAATTTCTTTATATTAATGCGTATTAATTTCTAACCCGCAATATCTTTTTTTAGATTACACCTTGACTTTAAGTTCCAGACAATCATATTTTGAAAAATAATAAAATAGTAGCTTCGAAAAATTTTTTAAACTAAATTCTTTGATTACTCTTGCGGGTTATACTATAAGATTATTTTCTTTCTAGACAAACCGTCGCCACCTCTGGCGCCTTTGGACATCTCCGATATCACTCCGGAAACCTGCACGCTGACGTGGAAGCCGCCTTTCGACGATGGTGGTTCGCCAATCACGAATTACATCGTCGAGAAACTGGATCCGGCTGGCGTGAGTTTTTTTTTAGCTTAAGAAATTCTAAATAATGATCATAAAAAAGATAATATTATTTCTTCCTTACAACATAAAACGCAACATCGTATGAATGTCTATATCTTCATCACTTTTTCTTCAGTACTGGGTTAAGCTCAGCAGCTTCGCGAGGAGCACGCATTACGATGTGATCGGTCTGGAGCCGAATCGCACGTACAACTTCCGCGTGAGAGCGGAGAATCAATACGGCATATCCGACCCGCTACAAGCTGACGAGCCGATAACAGCCAAATTCCCGTTCACGGTGCCAGATCCGCCCGGACAGCCACGAGTCATCGATTGGGATACCTCGAACGCCACGGTAGTCTGGACGAGACCATTGTCCGATGGTGGCTCTCGTATCCAGGTGTGTAAAAAAAGAAAATGCATTTCTACGAGATATAAATATTATTAACATATGCAACTTGTATTATACATATAGACAATTTTGACATCACATAAATTTTTTGAACTTCGAAATTTATCTTAAAACGGTCTTTCAAAGTTGATATTGTTTTGACAATTTTAATATAAAAATAATAATAATGTATACTTAATATAATAATAATATATAATAATATATTATACACTGGTAAATATTAAAGGATCGCAAAATTTAAACCAATACCTTAAATTAAATTACATTTTGTTATTTTAAACTATAACCGTGTGTGTGTGTCAAAATTTATTATTTTAATATAAAACAGTATTTTAATTCCATTACTTTAGTTAAATTAACCTTGTTGTATTTAAATTAACGACGTATTGAGGAGTAATTGTGAAATTACAGGGCTACAAGATCGAATTCCGCGACCCAGCTGAGGACGTGCAATGGCGCGTGGCAAACGACTACCTTTTCAAAGACACTACGTACGTGTGTTATGGCCTGATGAGCGGCCACGAGTACGAGTTTAGGATCCGCGCGAAGAACGCAGCCGGCTTCAGCAAGCCGAGTCCCCCGTCCACGCCGTTTAGGCTCAAGAGCAAGTTCAACGTGCCGTCGCCACCTGGCACGCCGCAGGTCACCAAAGTCGGCAAAAACTATGTTGATCTGCGATGGGAGCCGCCCGTGTCCGACGGCGGTAGTAGAATTACTGGCTACGTGATCGAGAAGCGCGAGGTGGGCAGCGCGATGTGGTCCAAGTGCAACGAGTACAATGTCGTCGATACCGAGTACACGGTCATGCACCTGATCGAGCGGGGTGACTATGAGTTCAGGATCTTCGCGGTGAACGCCGCTGGCAGATCCGAGCCAAGCTCTTGCACCACCCCGGTGAAAATATGCGAGGTCGAGGGTGGCGAGAAACCGGAGTTCATCAGAAACTTACCTATCAGTCAGATCATACCGCTTGGCAAGACTCTTGTCCTCGAATGCGAGGCCACGGGTAAACCGTTGCCGACCGCCAGGTTAGCCGAAATAACATTTATTTAATATTTGCTAATTTCATTACTTATTATTAGATAAGACTTATTCCAAAAATAAGATCAGGATTAAGTGTCATAACAATTAAATTGATTAGCTAATCGTAAGATTTATTTCTTTTCTAGATTATTTTATTATGGTTCTATCGTATTTATTAAAAAATAAAAATCTTTTAATGACTATTATATTATATTTTTATTAATAAATAATATATTAATTATATTATTAACTTTGAACTGATATTACAATTTTAACTTGTTCAGGTGGCTGAAGAACGGCCGCGAGATCACCTTAGGTGGTCGCTTCCGCGCCGAGACGATAAACGGCATCTATAGACTGGTGATATCCGAGGTGTGGGACGCGGACGATGGCGACTACAGCTGTCAGATCTCGAATCCGCTCGGCGTCGCCGCGACCACGTGCAGATTGAAGATCGGCACGCCGCCGCGCATCGAGCGCATGCCGGGCGATCTTTATCTGCCGGAGGGCGACAACACGAAGATCAAGATCTATTACAGCGGTGATCAGCCGATGGACGTGACTCTGAAGAAGGATGGTCGCCAGATCATGGAGACCACGCACATCAAATACACCGTGTTCGACGAATACCTCATTATCTTCATCAAGGATATCCAGAAAGATGACGCCGGCACTTACGACCTATCTATTTCGAACGACAGCGGCAGCGTCAGCGCATCCTTCAACGTGTACATTACCGGACTGCCTGGACCGCCGACCGGACCGCTTGACGTTTCCGATATCGACAAGCACACGTGCACCCTGTCCTGGCACCCGCCGAAGTATGACGGCGGTCTTCGGGTCACTCACTACGTGGTGGAGCGTCGCGACGTCAGCCACACGCACTGGATTATCGTGTCATCCTTCTGCAAGGACACCACCTTCGTTGTGCAGGGTCTCACCGAGGGTCAAGAATACCTCTTCCGGGTGATGGCAGCCAACGACAACGGTATGGGCCCGCCGTTGGAGGGGACCAACCCGATCAAGGCCAAGGCGCCGTTCGATCCACCGGGACCGCCTGGTACGCCCAAGGTCATCGAGGTGGGTGGCGACTTCGTCAATCTCTCATGGGAGAAACCGGAAACGGATGGCGGTGCTAAGATTCAAGGATACTGGATCGATAAGAGAGAGGTCGGCAGTCAAGCATGGCAGCGCGTGAACGTCAGCATCTGTCTGCCGACGCAAATCAATATCAGCAACTTGATCGAAGGAAGGCAATACGAGTTCCGGGTGTTTGCCCAAAACGTTGCAGGACTTAGCCCTGAATCAAAAGCCTCGACCTCCGTGAAGATCGTCGATCCACAAGCGGCGA
The DNA here is from genome assembly GCA_030770255.1 of Temnothorax ravouxi. NCBI lineage: Eukaryota > Metazoa > Arthropoda > Insecta > Hymenoptera > Formicidae > Temnothorax > Temnothorax ravouxi. The sequence goes on along the minus strand of JASTWP010000490.1, from coordinate 565,051 downwards.
AACCACCGGAGATTATCCAACCTCTCCAGAAGGTTTGTATTTCTTTAATTTTATTTTGATTATAGGTAGATAATTATTATAACTGAGATTTAAAATAATGCATATATGATTTAGCAAATATTTAAAGAATAATATAATATTATATATTTAATGTAAAATAAGATTATTTAAACTTTGAATTTGAAGTTTTAGTTTTTTGAGTTTAATTTTGTAAATTCTAAAATTTGAATTTAGTTTGTTATTTGACTTTTATCTAAAAAGTCTATATATTTTAAATAAGGTATAATAAATAATCAACTAATAAAATATAATGCAATGTAAATGTGTGAAAAAGAAAAAATGTAAAACAATGTACGGAAGTCCACCCAAAGCCGTTAGGCAAGGATTATTTTATATATATATATAAAATAATGCAAGAATGCAAGAATAATTATCTTCTCATTATTTTTGATCAGGTGAATTGCGTCCAAAATCACAACGCTCACTTCCAATGCAAGATCATCGGCACGCCGAAGCCAAACATCACGTGGTTCAAGGGCGCCCGTGAGATCGTGAGCGGTAGCCGCTACAACATCTACTCCGAGGGCGACACCTTCAATCTCATCATTCACGATGTGTTCGGCGAGGACGCCGACGAGTATTTCTGCCGTGCGGCGAATAAATGCGGAGTGAAATCCACCAAGGGCGAGCTCTTCATCAAGACACCGCCGAAGCTGAACGTACCGCCGCGTTTCCGCGACACCGCCTTCTTCGACAAGGGCGTGAACGTCGTCATCAAGATCCCGTTCACCGGCTACCCAAAGCCGAAGATCACGTGGGTGCGCGAGGGCGAGGTGATCGAGTCCGGCGGGCATTACGCCGTCGAGGTGAAGGAGCGACACGCCGTGTTGACGATACGCGACGGCAGCCGCCTGGACTCCGGTCCGTATCGCATCTCCGCGGAGAACGATCTCGGTCAGGACACGGCCATCATCAAGATCCAGATCAGCGATCGCCCGGACCCGCCCAGGTTCCCGCAGGTGGATAACGTTGGCCACGACTCGCTGGCCGTCAGCTGGAAGCCGCCGGTTTGGGACGGTGGCAGCAACATCACCAACTACGTGGTGGAGAAACGCGAGCATCCGATGAGCACCTGGATCCGCGCCGGCAACACCCGTTTCTGCACGCTCGCGGTGACCGGTCTCAGTCCTGGGCAGCAGTACGACTTCCGGGTGTGCGCGGAGAACATCTACGGTCGTTCCGATCCGAGCGAAGTGACGCCGCTGATCACCACGAAGGGCGTGATCAAGCGCGAGTTCAAGAAGAAGGAGTACGAGGTGGACGCGAGCGGCAAGAAGATACGCGGCCGCGAGGACGAGAAGCCGCGCGACTACGACCAGTTCGTGTTCGACGTGTACAGCAAGTATGTCCCGCAGCCGGTCGAGATTAAGCACACGTCGGTTTACGACAAGTACGACATCCTGGAGGAGATCGGCACGGGCGCGTTCGGTGTGGTGCATCGCTGCCGCGAGAGGACCACCGGTAACATCTTTGCCGCCAAGTTCATCCCGGTGTCGCACGTGATGGAGAAGGAGCTGATCAGGAAGGAGATCGACATCATGAATCACCTGCATCATCCCAAACTGATCAACCTGCACGACGCCTTTGAAGACGACGACGAGATGGTGCTGATCTTTGAGTTGTAAGTATCCATTTTGGGCAGAAGAATCGTTTGCTGTGAAATTTGACGGCGGATTGTGACGGGTTTGCGTTATCCTTGATCTCGATCATTTGTCTCGTTAGCCTGTCCGGCGGCGAACTGTTCGAGAGGATCACGGCTGAGGGTTACACCATGTCCGAGGCGGAAGTCATCAATTACATGAGGCAGATCTGCGAGGGCGTGAAGCATATGCACGAAAAGAATATCATACACCTCGGTAAGACTCATATTTTAACGACTTTCTTGCGACACATATTATGGAAATACAGATTTTAATTATTTGTCAATCTAAACTTTAATATAGAAATTTAAGCCTATTATACATTTGAAAAAAGATTCTTTTAAAAAGTTAACAATACATTCTTTTGTTAGTTAAAAATAAATTATCTATTAATTTATCAACGTTCAATACCAATAAAATACAGCGCAATTTATCAAGATATTCTTCAAAGCAATGTTCTTATAAAATTTCGAAAATTGAAATGCTTTTTCAAAAATTTGCATTTAACAATTTATTATTATCATATTAAATAAACAAAACCCCATTAATCTAATTGTTGGTTGTAAATTTAAATTTGCAGCTGCGAAAAGTTTTATCTATTTTAGATTTATATACCCGCTTTCAACTTTTATACTTAAATTATATTTTTAATTTTGGATGCCGCGCGTTTATGTATAAGAGTGTACTATGAGCACAGCTAACTCGAGTACAGAGTTGAACGTATTATTTTAATCGTGTAATTTGCAATTATTTCTAGACGTCAAACCTGAGAACATCATGTGCCAAACTCGCAACAGTACGAATGTGAAACTGATCGATTTCGGTCTGGCTACCAAACTCGATCCGAATGAAGTAGTGAAGATCAGTACAGGCACCGCCGAGTTTGCCGCTCCCGAGATTGTCGAACGCGAGCCGGTAGGCTTTTATACCGATATGTGGGCCTGCGGTGTACTGGCTTATGTTCTGTAAGTAGATTTTTTGCCACTTCGTAATTATAACAAATGCAGCGTATTAAAATTGAAAATTTCTGAAAATATTGCGTTGCAATGAAATATTTATTATATTCAAAGACAATTGAATTGTGCAACATTTCAATTATAATTTACACACAAATTTTAAACGATTGTATGCAAGCGATTGTATGTTAATACTATGGCTATATAGTTTGTACTATGTAAGGGCCGGATATTTTCAATAAAAAGAAGATATCTATATTATAAAAAATGCAGGAATCATCAATCCTGCTTGTTTCCATTTATAAAAATAATGACCTAAGTTTGTTTGAAGTAAATTATAAATATTTTGCGTATAAATATTTAGAGTTTATATATCTCACATTTCTTGAGAAATATTCGATTTATTTCGGTATTGTTGTGATATAAATGCAATAACTGCAAAAACCAATAATGCATAACTACAATGATCAAATATATAATTTGCATGTATTTGTGAAAAACAGAACATTATTTAAAAAAAAAAAAAAAGAAATTCTATCGAATAGCATGCGTCATTTGCGCAGATTGAGCGGCCTTTCGCCGTTCGCCGGTGATAACGACATCGAGACCCTGAAAAACGTAAAGGCATGCGACTGGGACTTCGACGAGGAGGCATTCCGCGATGTTTCCGAGGAAGGCAAAGATTTTATCAGGCGACTACTCGTCAAAAACAAAGAGTACGTTTTACTGTTTCCTTCGCAGATTTGTCTTCTATTCTCTCTGCTGTCCTCTGTTATTATTTCGTTCACATTGCGGTGTTCTTGCCTTACAGGAAGCGCATGACTGCACATGAGTGTCTCGTTCATCCATGGTTGACCGGTGACCATAGCAAGTGGACCAATCCAATCGCCAATAGTCGTTACCTCAGCATCAGAGACAGATTGCGTGCCAAGTACGAGAACTGGGACAAGTATGTCCTTCCCATCGGCCGCCTAGCCGAGTACTCGTCACTCAGGAAACTTTTAATCGAGAAATACAGGATTTACGATTCTTGCTTCGGTAAGTAAAATATTAATACATAATTAATTTTTGTGGAAGAAGTAGGCACTGTCTATCTCGGAGAAGAAACTTAAATACCTACGAATAGATTGTTAATTTTAATACAAAAAAGATATTATTTAATTGAGCACATTTAAACAACAAAGGAGTTTTAATTATTGTTTAATATTTAAACATCTTTGAAATATATATATATACATATGTATGTGTGTTTTAACTAAATATTGATAACATCAATACCAAATGACTGAAATTAGTATTTGATGAATACAGAAAAATTTCGCTAATGTGCAACGCTTAAATTAATTATACTTTTGCAGATCGCCGACAAGCAGCGCCCAGATTTGTCATCAAGCCGCAGAGCGCGTTCGCCTACGAAGGACAGAGCGTGAAGTTCACTTGTCGCGTGATCGCGATTGCAGCACCGACCCTGTCTTGGTCGCATAACAATCAGGAGCTACGGCAATCCGTCAAATTCATGAAGCGGTATCACGGCGACGATTACACCTTCATTATTAACAGAGTCAAGTTGGAAGACAGAGGAGAATATATTATACGCGCGGAGAATCATTATGGCTACCGTGAGGAGGTCGTTTTCCTTAATGTACAACGTAAGCGTTTTAGAATTTTATACACGTTTGCGATTACATAACGTTATTCTGAGAAAATTATAATTTTTAACGTAACTTAATATTTGTAACATCTTTAGATACTTTTAGATAACTGTAATTTATTCTATATTTAATTTATACTTTGATGAATTATCTAATTATACTTAGGCTGTCTAGTCTAAATATCGATCAACATTTTCATTTCTTAACTGCTTTATAAATCTAAGAAATAAATATTCCTATGTATATGATCCTTCTATTTTATTCTTTCAGCACTGCCGAGAGAAATTCCGAAGTATAGGCCCGAGTTGCATCCTGTACGCAGACGAGAACCGCTTGGTTACAACGTGTGGCTGGAGACGATTGAGTCGGCACCGAGCTTCACCTTCCTGCTACGACCACGTGTCATCCAGATCAGACAGACCTGCAAGCTGCTCTGCTGTCTGAGCGGTAATCCAATGCCCACCGTGAAATGGTATAAGGACAGAGAGGAATTGTCCAAGTATAATTATCCCATGAGCAACGCCGACGGCGTCGTCACGATGGAGATCATTGATTGCAAACCGGAGGATAGCGGCAAATATCGTTGTGTAGCTTCCAACAAGCACGGCAAGGATGAAACTAGTTGCGTGGTCATCGTAGAAGGTATGAGATGAATAAGTTATTAAATATTGAGTAAAAAAGCTTACTCTATGAGGAAGCAAAAAAAGATATTACATTGAAGGATGAAAGATTATTTCACGGAGTTGAACACAATAAATACACTACTATCGCGAATAATTTAAAATAATTCTAACAAAAAAAAATAGAATCGATACTTTCAGATAAATTACTTAAAAGAAATGAGATTATTGTGTTGCGATCAAATTTTTAATTGACTAAGAATAAAAGTAATTCTATATTATAAATTATAAAGTTTATTTTGAGTATTTAAAATAGATCTTATTTAAATTAAGATTTATTTGCGTTTTCTGAACTTTCCAATTTATTTGATAAAAGCGATGATATTATCTGTATAATTTACATTTAATTTGCTAACGAAACAGACCTCATTAAGTGTTCGTTTGTATAGGCACTGGAGAAACGGAGGAGCAAGTAAAATTAGTACACGACCTCCTACATTCCGGAGGTAGAGCTGTTTAAGAGTGTACCCTGTTTGCCATCTCCTCTTCCTCTGTCTATTAAAAGCAGTGTTGCATTAGACAACAGACAATAGATTTTGTCTTTGTGTTCGTCAAGCTTTTCCTATTAGTACGCTTTTCATAAATATGTAAAACCAGCTATCATTAGCTTTATACTAAATATTTCATAATCTTTTTATATTATTCAGATAGAAATAACTGTAAAATTTTCTATTTATCAAGATTTATTCCAAAAATAACAATTTCTTTAGATTATTACACACATAACTATACTCGTTTCTTTTATCCTGCATACGCACTTCATATTGGATTAGCTTTTCCATTTATTTTTTTAATGTTTTTATAGCTTGTGTTTTGTAATAAAACGCAACTCTCGTGAACTTTAATGACAAGATTACATATATGCAAACGTATTGTGTCGTTGTCTCATAACAAGTGATTTTGCTCTAAGATCGAAGGTTCATCGAGCAACCAATGAAACCGGCACCACCGCCGATCGTGACAATTCACAAATCCAGCGGATACAGCGGCTACAGTTCCACGACCACTCAAGGCCAATCAAGCTCCACTTCTTCATACAATGGCAAACACAATTCCACTTCTTCTTCATATAAGGTATGCGGAATGATATAAAATAATTACTAATCAAATCTTATACTACATATTAAAGAAAATATAAGGTGTCACGTTTTTCTTCTTTTATAAATATCCTACATAAATTTTATATAAAATTAGAGGATATATATACATGTATATGTATATGCGTGTATAAAGAAAAACATTAACATAAATATTTAAATATTTAAATTTTTAAAAGCATAGAAATATATCAAGTACGAATATTGTCGTAATATTTTTTAAAAACAAAATAAGATTATTCGAATAAAAACGAAATAGTATTACTGATACATTTTTTGATATGATTTTAGGACACCTCCAGTGTCAAGATCGATTCGTCTGACAAACGAAGCATAAAGAAATACGGCTCGAAGCTCGACACCACCGGTAGTCCATCTCGATCCAGGAGCACCACGAAAGAACTCATTCGTAAGCGTTTTAATATACTATTTTGTATGATTTTAATGCAGTATTTGATATTTAATTTTAACATGAATATATTGAAGAACCCTCGGACGATTCAATGAGACCGCCACAGTTCACTCAAAAATTGAAGAATCTCACCATCAATGACGGCGAACATTTGGAACTCACGGCCAAAGTCGACGGCGATCCGGTGCCGCAAATTACTTGGAGTAAAGACGGCAAGGTAGGCGCATATGTTTGAAACCCATTTGCTAAAATTAAAATCCAATATAAATATTAAATTGAAATTGAATGTATAAAATTATCGTGCGATCCAGTTAAAAGTACACAAAAAGATGGTTGTTCTTAAGAATGTAAAAATCGCGTGCGAGAAAAATGTATATATATATATATATTAGAAATTACTTATGTGTACGGTAAAATTTTCTTGTAGATGTTGAGCTCGTCGGAGATAGTTGATCTCAAATATAAGAACGGGGTGGCCACTCTCACGATCAACGAGGTATTTCCCGAGGACGAAGGCGAATACGCATGTCTCGCGACAAACAGCATTGGCAATGACACAACATCCTGCAAGCTGACTGTAAAACGTAAGAACATCCGCATTTTATCAACGTTTTAAAGTAAAAAAAATTTAATTTAGTTTAATGTAATTCAATCTGCTTTAAGCGAGCGTTTAATTTTGTCTTTCACTTTATCTTTCACGCTTTGCTTTCTTATGTCGCTGAGTTTGATTTCTCTTTTCAGCCGTGGAAAACGCTGCTAGAAAGAAACAGAGCGACGAAAAATCGCCGAAGATCGTCGACCACCTAACGAGCAGATACGTGAAAGACGGCGAGGCTGTGACACTCAGCTGCCGAATAATCGGCGCGAAGAAGTTCGACGTGGTGTGGCTGCATAACAATAAGGAGATCAAACCCAGCAAGGACTTTCAATACACCAGCGAGGCTAACATCCACAAGCTAATCATCGCCGAGATATTCCCCGAGGACTCCGGCACTTACACGTGCGAAGCTTTCAACGACGCAGGAGAGAGCTACTCGTCGTGCACGTTAAGCGTACTCGGTAAGAAAATTGTCGACAATTGTAAATCGTTAAGCAGAAGAATCCACATTTGACATCAGGATCAATAAAATTTTCATTTTCATCTTTTCTACATTTCTTCCAGCTCCAAACGAAGAGCCGAAAAGCCCAGCGTTCGCGACATTCCCGCAGTCTGCAACAGTGAGTGAAGGCGAGTCGGTTACTTTCACGTGCAAGACTGATACTGCGCCTTTGAAAGGTAAATAATTTTAGTAATAAAAAATTAGTAAATAATATTTCTCTAGTTTCTTTCCACCGCTTCGTTAAGCAGCGGCCGAACTGTTGCTAATAAGTCACGAATTGTTTCAGTGACTTGGTTGAAGGATGGAAAGGCGATCCCCGAGACGAGCAGCAGATATCACTTCAGCTCGGACGGCAGCACGTCCTTCGAGTTTGGCATCAAGACGTGCACGGCCAGCGACGTCGGCCAATATTTAGCGCGTGCGATCGGCCAGAAGGGTGAGACGAACTCGGCGTTCGCCCTCAACGTCGTCAACCCCGGCGAGCTGTGAAATCGATCTTGATACCGGGTTACACGCTTACACGTCGATTATCATCGCGGTCGACGACCAAATCAGAACATCTCTAATACATTCTTCGCGGAGAATACGTTTCTAGATCACTTCGTGAATATTAAAGGGTACGCGTACACCTCGATGAATTGTTCTACTGTTTGTCTGAGAATAGGTTCTCCAAGAAGAGTGTATCTTCCACACTCTGGCCTTTCTGCTTTCGCGAAAATTAATCGGAATGCATGCGATGCGAGCGAAGAGTCGAGCCGGAGCAGCTCGGCCGCGGCGAATATTTTTTAGAGTGTATGACGTCCCTGTACAGAAAGGAAGAGAGAACTGGAAGACTAATATTAATCTCTCTTTCTCTCTCGCGTATTCTGTATGTAAATTATTCTGGAACGCTGTATTTTTTTCCTGTGTGTTTGTCATGATGTCGCATGATCCGCGCGAATCGTCGCGACGCGACTCGCTGTCACGACGAGAATCCGAGAATTCGCCGTTTCCGCACACAAGCATTACGGATAGCACGCGCAACTTACCACGCTAAAATATTCGGCTTTGCTGTATTACACGACTCGGCATACACTCGAGTACACGCAACTATTTAATGGGCACATCGCGGTAGCATTAGAAAAAAAAGAGAAGAGATAAACAGATATCATGTATAGAGTGTCGACGCCCGCGAACGTGATTTTTCCGGCGAGACTGCCAGCATCCTCGAACATCCGAACATACTTTTTAATATCACCATCTAAAAATCTCGTCGGAGGAATCCCTCGATGGCGTTAGATCGAGTTTGCAAGTATTTTTACACGATACTGTCGCAATGTGCTCTCTTCTATTCCATATTAATGGTACGCACTGTCGTGTTTTACTTGTTTGAAGACTGCTTCCGTCAGAAAATTTACGATAAAATAAAACGTATAATTAAAAATGAACCTGTTGCGAGTTATTACACCGTTCTATCTTACTAACGTAGATTACAAGTGTAATTTCTATTAACTTTTTCCATACTTGTCCCCGAGTTAGCGTTTGCATTTGTATCGAGTATCTCGATGAGAAAGAGAATATATAGTGTATGCTTTTGTATATTTGATAATTAGAATAATCAGTATAAACATAGAGAATAATATATTAATGTAATATGATATAACTTTGATATGAAAATCATGGAATGCTATATATAAATTCAGTGCTAAAGCAGTCGTACACCATATATAAAAGAATTTTTTAGTAGAAAAATGTTTCATTGTGTTAGAAACAAAATATCCAGAATATAAACTCAATCCCAAGACTTCCACTAGAAATCGCGATACTAATCATTTCTTGAAGGCAAAAAAACTTTCAAGTAATAACGATAAATTAGTTTCAAAACAAAGCCTGGTCTTTAGAGATTTATATGCGCAATATACAGTCAAGGGGGTTTTTTCAGTCGCCCTCGGGTGAGGACTAATTACGGTGCCTTAACCAACTGGGGCACTTGGCACAATAGTTCTAAACCAAAATATGTGATTTCCACTAACAATCCTTCCACTTTTACACTCTAATTATCTATTTCTTCCAAATAAACCCAGGACTGTGCTCGTCCACGTCAGAGCACAGCCCGCCATCTTTCACGGCCACTATACAGTCAATCAAAGTCGCCAGGTTAGGCTAACCCATGTCCGTACGGAACGTAACTTTTTTATAGTCCGTACCCTAAGGGTTAATTTTTGTTTCTTACTGAATATTTTTTTATCTTTCCACATATCATCACTAAAATGTTCCTTGAAAAAAAAACATTAGTATAATACATATTAAAATAAATAAATAATAAATTAGGGCTCACAAGGACAAATAAAAAATAGCTTTAAAATTATAATACTTAAAACTTACATCGCATAATGCAGGATATTTTTGTTGAGGACAGCCAACATTATCTATCCACTTTTTTCTTCGGGAAGGAGATTGTGGAAAATTAAACATTTTATGACCATTTCTGGTACTATTACGGCAATTACGAGCAGTGCACGTTCGCATTGCACAATTATGGATACTCTAAAATATAAAATAAAGGCCGATCGCTGCTGAATGCGACTGTCAACTGTCAAAGTTGTGGCCGGTATTCATAGGGTGCGTTCCTTTTGGGCGCTCACGCGCTGTAATATCAAACAAAGATAGAGCGATGCTTACAGCGCGTGAGCGCCCAAAAGGAACGCACCCATAGTCAGATCTTATATATATACATACAAAAGCTTAGCGCGCCCGTTTTGAAACACGGAAGTGACCCTCGAATGGCGGCGACCAATCCGCATCCAGTTGACCTGTTTGCTCATCCCTTACTAGAGAGTCCCTACCTTTACTTTGTTCTCTCTTTGTTTAAATTCTACTGGATACTTTTTGAAGGGTTTCATGTAGGGAATTAGGGATCGCGTAATAGTTCATACTATATGTCGATAGCCAATTAACTTGTATTTTTTGGGGGGAAAACCAAAAACCAAAAATTTTATTGGCTACTGCGGCGTTTCTTGCCGCTTCAACAAGCGTTTCCGTTTCCTGTGTTCATTATACTGCAACTATACTGCAAAGCAATAAAAGCATTGAAATTTAGTGAGCTGAGAGTTTATGGAGTGAGAGAAGGGGGGGATGGATCTCTTCATTGAAAATAAATATTTCATCTTAGATGACATCAAATGGATTTAATTTATTAGTGTTATTATATAATATCATAATTGAAACCATTAACTTTATTTGCGCATTATAAATCAAACATTTTTGAACACTTTTTTAAACACATATGCAATAAAAGTAGAAATTTTAATTTACAAAATATATATGTTGATCTTGACAGGGCTATTCAAAGTAATCCAAAGCTTAAATACATATCCCCAGCTAATAGATCTTTTTAAATTTTACCATTTTTGTTTAAAACTTTTTTCTAATAAATCAATACTTTCCTAGATAATTGGCCGTTTCGATATTCGTACGAACTGTATACTATAATCTCTGTTAAAAATTATTATATATATGTATATATATATATATATATATATATATATTATATTGTAGCTCATTGTATTTTTAAGGACTGTGATTTTAATTCATTCAGTTATGTGATAATATTTAATTTATTTACTCGATTATGTAGCTCTACTAAATAGTTAAGTTTTCGTAAACATTTGGAGAGAAAATAAAAGTACACGAATAGTTTAATGACTTAAATATAATAATTACAATATAAAGATACAAAATTATACTTTAATTCATTCCGATAACAATCAGAAACAGTATTAAAATATTAATCCATGATCAGATCATCTAACAGAAATCTATTTACAAATATTAGATGATGTATCATCTCTTGTCATTTCTTGAAGATAACTGTACAAAAATAAATATATACAATTATATCGATTATAATCACGTATTATTCATAGGTTTGATACAAGTTGGATCCATGTATATAATATTTTCGGGAAAATGGTCCATTATAATAAACTTTTTCTCATTGTCAGTCGATCTGTTCAAGCAGTCAAGAAATCCGAACCAATAAATAACTAGTCCAGACCCCCGAATCTGTTCCAGTAGTTTCCAGTTTCGTATTGTTTTATATTCTTCATGTGTTTTTAATACATGAATTATTACTTATTTGAAAATTAATAATTAGTGGATAAGGAATAATTAGTCACATTGTCAGGTAAATTTTTTATTTTAAAAATTATTAATTGGTTTAATATAAATAATTTAATTATTGCAGTTAAACATGATTTAAAAAACATGTTAATATTATATATACATATGTATATATACGATATATATGTGTATTTATATCCACTTAATATAGAGAATTGCAAGAATAACATTAAATATAATAAATACGTATTTAATCAATACATATTTAATAAATTTCAAAAATAGAAGACAATAGTTCTATATTATAACTATTATTACATTTAATGTTATAGCGATTCTGTGTATAATACAAATATAAATACACATATATGTATATTTGTAAAAAATAAGAGGTTTTATATATATATACATAGATATCTATATATGTATATTATATGTATATCAAGATTTGAAGTTGGAATATCCCTCTCGATAAAGACACAAGGAAATGATATCTCTTAAATATTTTCTTGTACTTATAAATAAATATGATTTATTACTCGAAATGAATTCTTCTCACGGTGCATTATTAGTTATTTATTGGCTAACAAAAAGAAAATTATCACAAGATTGCCGTAAACAGAAAAGTTATTATTATCGCAAACGATACCGTGTTTTATCCGGCTAAATTTGTCTTAGAGTTTGGTGGTGCCATGTTGACGTAACGATAAAAGTAACGACGATAAGCGCTATCACAATGAGACGGCCAGTCTTTAAGGCATGCCGCATACGCTACGACGTGAGCAATGTAATTTTGCTCAAAAGTACCTCGGAACAGGTGCGAATAGGGGCCTGCAAAAGATATTATTTATCCTTTTGCTTTCTGAAATTTTTAGCAGAATTGTTAGCAGAAATTTATTAAGAAAATTGCATTTTTCACCAGTAGCATAAACCCCGACATCTTCCCCGGCGTGAGTCTCGGACCTGTTGAGGTATTTGCCAGCAAAGTGTCTGTAGAAGGGTTCGTCGCGAGTCTGATCTTCCTCGACTTTTCTCCAGGTCTCGTTGACGTTGTTGCTGTCGTTTCTTCGATGGTAGAAGAATCCTGGACCGTTATTGTAGGAGAGCGTTTCGTAGGCCCAGCTAGTTGACTTGTTGGCGAAACCGAGGATATCGTTGCCTCTCTCGGGATATCCGTTCATTGTGAACGAATGCGAGTGATCGGCTGTGACGATGATTAACGTTTCTTCCATATTTAACAGCCGTAGAGCCACCTTAACTGCCTCGTCGAGTTCGTATAACTCGTGCAGTGCCAGTTTTGCCCAATTGCCGTGGTGGGCTGTATCGATTTTGCCACTCTCGACCTGAAAGATCGAAGAATAGTTGAAAAAAAGAGAGAAACTATCAGTTTACTGTTAATATTCCAATTGTCAAAGTATCGCGCAGAGTAACTCGAAATTGGAATATTAACAGTAAACTGATAGTTTCAACAGAACAAGATTGCAGCGCTCTCAAATTATGCGTAGAATTATGCGCTGAAATAGCACGACCTCGACATGCATCCGGGAAGATAAAGTCTAAGAAAACAAATGGCTAATTGTATAAGAACGCATTGCACGAAAATGGTCATCAACACGTAATTTGCATAAGAAATAGCATTAACGTGTATCCGTCAGAATTTCTTGATGTGTATAGTCTCGATTTCGTTTCATTGTTTTATTAATTAATTTTTTATTCATTAGTTTTATTCATTTCATTAACATTTTAATATTTATCGAGTGCATTGTCCTATAATGCCCGTTCGTAGCAACTGAGTACGTCCGTTATAAATATTTAATGCTGTTCAGTGGCGACTACACTGTTCAACGAAGGACAAGAACGAAGGTAATCGTTTCTCACAGTTTTTTTGGCGCTGAAAATTATCATGTTTATCAAATTCGTTTGTCACTTCACAAATTTGCGTTAAAATTACAAAAAAGGACAATTTCAATATTTTGTTATACTATATGATATGTGATATGCCGGAAAAGTTTTATCGCGATCAAAAATAAGTATGTTGTTAGGACTTTCAAAGTTGCGACTTACAAGGCCAGTTACGAATTAAGGATCTATCAAATATTAAAAAAAAAATGTGTGTATTTGGAAATACACGAAAAATTTATTATTTCATATCTCTCACTTTAATAACGGCGTGCTGCTCTTATTTTCCTTATGTGATGATATTGATTATTTTTTAATTACGTTATTTAAATTTAAACTGGAGCAATTTAATAAACGAGATTATATTTATGAAAACCGGAAAACTACGGGAAATGATTAGCCTTTTTCTTGTGTTTAAAAAAAGTCATTTTTTGTTAAACAATGTTACTAACCATTAGCAGAAATCCATTTTTGTTCTTCTTCAGCAATCGTATGGCCTGCGTTGTCATATTCGCTAGCGAGGGTATCTCGTCAGTCTTCACGGCGTGGAAGGGCATGTGACCAGGTGAGAAAACACCAAAGATGTGCGATGTGTTAGCTATATCGATGGACATGAGGTCCTGCATGTTGGTGACGGCTCTTCCTTTAGGATGACGCGCTTGCCATTCGTCCACTAAGTTTCTGCCATCAGATCGCTCGCAGGTGGAATCACTCGTATTCAATTTCAAGCCCATTTGTTGTGCTCCGCCACCCAAGATAACCTTTTAAAAGATATGGATTTAATATTTAGATTCAATAGCGCCGCGAATTTAGATTATTTGAAATTTGAATACATCAGGACATTATATCGTAGATTTCTAGAAAAATGTTACGAAGCAGGATAAGCTTGATAGGATTATATATATTTCCCATTGTGGATATTTCTAATTATAATGTGATAAATCATTTTTTTAAATAATACTAATCATTTTTTTATTATTATGTTCTATTTGTGTATTTATTATACACAATTTCTATTTGCTGTTAATCAGTTAGATTTGAAATTATATTGATCTATACAAATGTAAAGATGCGCAGATGCAATAAATTACCTTAAACTGACTTCCTGGTTCATCCTCAATGAGTTGTCTTGCGATGTCTTTAATGCATGATTGTTGATCCTTTGGTACCTTACTATCGCATTCCCAATGTCGATGATTAACGTGCGCGTAAAGTCCCGCCGGAGTGGCATGGGTGATGCGAGTAGTGGTAACAAATCCTGTTAATTAATCATGTACGAGTTAATCCTCAAATTTGTTTACTTCTGAATAGCAATAACAATGATTAGAATTAAAAGTCTTCAGTAATTTCATAATTAGGATCCTAAAGTAACGTGATATATTTAATATGTTATAAATATAAAACTTTTGTCACATAAAGTATGTATACTATATATTATGTTGCAATTTGTAAAGATACTTATGTTGTATTTCAACGCGCATATTCTGAATGTACGCTGATGATTTATTCATGCAGAGCAACGAAAAGATGATCGCACTGGCGAAGCTCAAGATACAATTGGAAACGAATGCGTTAAATACTAATCAGCAAGTCATGTAAAAAAACTTCATGTAAAAAGCATTATTTTGCCAAAGTAGAAAATAGTCATGGCCGACCGATCGTCCGCGACACGGTAGAAGATCGGCTTATGACCTCCCCGTTTATTGAGTATACTTTCACTGTGGTGTACTCAACAAGGTTCATTCAGTCTAACACTTATGTTAATGAAATAGTCGATCACGCATGACACGTATTCTCTATAGAACTGATACTCGTAATCATTCGTATATCACGTGAGTACAATTTATATTCGAGTGCCGCTTCTAAAAATATTCTTGATAATCTAAACGTTTCTTCAGTCTAGTTTCAATTTGATACATTCTCAGTGAAAGCGCGTTTTTAAGCCTTTGTCTGAAAAACGATGGTTATATAAAGAAATAAATATTAATTTTACTTTATTAGCATCAAATATATAAATTATATATAAGATTAACTTTGAATTATTAGCATGATTTTAATATTTAGATTTGTTTGTTTAATATCAATTGTAATTAAATACGAGGTATGTATTATCAAACGATTATGATCAAATTTACTACGTATGCACGATGAATAAATTATATCCACCGACAAGAAAATTTATGAAATTAAATTAAAAAAGTAAAATCATATTTGTAATAATCTATACATAATGTGATCATGCGTACAATACTAAACTTGATCGCTTAAGCTTATTATATGTTCATGATAAAAATTGATAGATTTCTTATCTCAATGTCGTACCGTGTAGAAAAATTCGCTTAAGCAAGAGTTTAATCAACCAACAGCGGTCGACGATGCATGAGAGATTCCGATCTGTTTTTTCTGATCGGTTTCACTTTCCAAGAATATTTGAAATACTTAAATCTAAAGCACATTTATGTCAAGGTTTGATCTGACTGTGTTGAATGACTATTATTGATTATACACTCGAAATTTGTCGATCGAACGAAGTTTCAAACGGCGAGAAATAGTAGCTCTATTGTCACAGCCGAGTTCTTAGTTAGTTCGAGATTTTTTTTTCGATATATGGTTGCTTATAATGCAGACGAAATGTTCAATCATAAAAATTTCCTTGCCTAAATTATTTTCTTACAGCTCCATAAATAATTTTAAGCTAATGACTCCAGATAGAATAAGATAATTTTATAAGGAATAATTCGTGCAAAACTAGAAGGTGTAGACAGTCTTAAATCTTTTAATTAATGCAAAAAAAAAGATGTTATATTCTAGTTTTCAAAGGTCAAAGCTCTCACCAGTATCCATGCCGGATTGCTGCGCCCAGTCAGCTACCGTGGTGACTTTGCTTAATGCGTTGATTTTCTTATCACATTTGCCATATTCAGCTCTGGCATCCAGTCCAATAACCCTGTATTTGGTTTTCACGCCAGAAAATATAGCAGTTGCCGTCCCTGCCGAATCCGGTACTTGTTTGTCTACGTTGTAAGTCTACAAATTTATGATAATTGTGAGATATTTATATTTAACGTGTGATGCAATTTCGATAACGAGTGTTCGGTTTAAGAAAATAATTTTTCGTACATTATCGGCATCAATCAAAATTTTCGAAGCACGAGATTCGACCGATATATTGTAATCGTGTTGTCACGTTTATCTTTTCCGATAGCGTAATAAAATATATTACGTCAATAGAGGCGTGATATAAGTTAACAAATTCTCATAACAATTTTTAAGTTAACAAATTCTCACGAACATCGTATTTGTCGTATTTTCTTGTCGAGGATAAACGCGGCGTTCTTATCAAAGGCGCGGAATTAAGAGGCTTAACGTGACGGGATTTCTCAATATCTTGCGCTTCGCGAGACCGCCCCGTCGAGATTGAAGGCGCGATCGATGCAATTTGAATGTCTACCTTGGCGAGGGCGGTATTGGAGAATTTCTCGAACGCGAGTTGGTAATCTTCACCGCTTTGGCCATTGAGCTGACCTATATAGATTCGACCGGACGTAATGGTGGACAGGCCCATACCGTCCCCGATGAAGATGATCACGTTTTTGGCACGATTCTCGTTTTTCTGCTCCGACAGGATTCTGTGCAGGGTCTCTTGGCCGGACTTCAGCCAGAAGGACATATCTGATAAGAGATCAGAATTTCGCTTCGATGCCAAGGAATACAATCGATAGATCGTGGTAAGACGGATAGGACGGAATTAAACCAAAAATTTAGAAATATTGAATAAAATATTTGAAGGAATAATGAGAAGTCTTCCATTATCTAAAATGTAGTTTTATCTACGATATAATATATATAGAAAAAGATAAAGTAAAATTCGATCAAAGTTAAGTTACTGATCAATATGTGTAAATTAAGTTTAAGACGTTTGCGCCGTGTGTTTATTGATTTCCTACAACATTGCAGGATAGATTTTGGAAATTATAATAATTATGTTGTTATCAATAAACAATTTTGTATTGACAAAAGCTATTTTGTGAGATATATCTCGACACTTATAACTTGCAATAACACATAAACAGCTTGTTATTTAAGGTATTTCTTTCACGGAAGAGCGTATTTTGTAGGCGCTTAATCAGGGCCTCAGCAAACTCTTGTATATTGCCTTATATAAAATCAAGTTATAATTGATTATTATGTTTAATTATAAGAAAAAAGTGAAAATATTATGTGTATTAAGAAATTTTTCATTTTTTGGTTAATTTTACTGTCAGAACAATATGGCAACGCTGCGCTTTTCAGGGCGCCGATTGTAAAATGTGAAGTTGATAACAAAAGTGTCAATGTAAGTGTCAATTTCATTAATCAAAGAATATTGTGACATTTTCTTTTAACAATAACCTGTTATGTAATAGTTATTTGTGCAACAAGTGCTGGAAGCCAAAGGCTCGTGCGGTCACCGCACCCGGAAATTTTCATCTTCACGCACGACTTGCACACCCTATTTTATGTTGCAAGTGCGTGGAAAGTGGTCTATCACGCACGCGTAGCGTGCGTAAAGGGCCACTTTCCATGCACGTGTTACATAATAGTATATTGTATGTACAACTAGTGGGAAAAGTGGTCGATTCTGAATGAGTGTGAAGTTGGTCGCACGAGCGAAGCGAGCCATCACACTCATTTGGGCTCGACCACTCTTCCCACGAGTTGTTCATACTATTTTTCCTATAACAAGAGCGCGAAACAGGCCGCTTTTCGCGCTTGTTTTACAATTTTATTTCTCCACTAGTTAAGAAATGGTTCCATTTCTCAACGCTTATTACGTCATCGATTGCGAAATGAATCGTTTTGCTCACTCAAAACAAGCACGAAAAGCGGCCCATTTCACGCTCGCGTTAGGAAAAATAAATTATTTATGCGTATCTATGTTTTACCTAACTGTTAATTTTTTTTAATTAAAATTTTGATTTATATTTTTTATATATTTTATATTTATGTATATTTATCTTTATTTTTATATTTATATTTTTATATTTATATTTTTGGATTATTTTTCTTTTTTAAAACATAATAAATAATTGATAATAAACCGTACGTGATGAACTGAAGTGTGACATGAGCGCACAGCTTGCAGCGTTGCCAAATCATTCCTTGAAAGTCGCCATTAAAAATATTCATCTATAAACCTGCACATTTCAAGTCAACTTTTAACATAAATATTTTGTTTAAATATTCGGTGACTCTGTATTTTTATCGGCATTATCGAAAGTATAGAGTTTAGCGAATATGTAGCGCAGTTAATATTTAATATCTTAAGATATTTGATAAACAAATTATTACATTAAAATGTGGAAAATAGACTTTTTCGATAACGTCACATATAAATATCGAATTTTTAAAGTCATAATTCTTCTTTATATGTTCGGTAATGTGGTTTAATTTTTTTTTGCGTAAAGATATGCATTTTAACTTTCTCGTAACAAAAAAAATCAGTTAATTCTTAAGACTTTGGTGTCATTTAAGGAAATACCTTAACAAAACAATATCGATGCAGAAAAACCTCAGGCATACAGTATCGATACTGATCGATGAAGGCCAAACTTTGCATATCATTTTATCGATTTTTTATGATAAGACAAAATTTACGTAACTTTGATTTGATCGATTAAAGCAATCTGCTTTTTTTAGAAATTTATCAATGAATGACGCAAAAGTACTTTGAGATTCTTTTATATATTTATTATAAACACGTTTAAAATTTGCAACGGACATATGCTAATTAATATCATAATTATGAAAAATTTGAAGAACATGAAATCTAAAACTTATGTTTGTGGTAACTTTGACATCTAATTTGAATATACGTCAATTATTTTATAGTATGACTTTTATAACAAACCTTCATAATCTGTGGATCCTTTACGTAGCGCTTCGGAATTTCGAAAAGCTGCCACAATGCAAAGTAATATAACGTAGTGCTTCATTGTGAATGTTTTTTTTCTGCAATAAATAAAAAATTCATCATTATTATTCTATAGAGAGGAATTTTCCTTTTCGTATCTTATTATCAGTGATGAGTAAAATTATATTTATTGTTCATTGTCAAAGTTATTATTAAATTATTTTTTTTTAATTTAGAAATGTTGATTCAATTATTCTTATTATTTTAATAGTACATTTTTCTGATTAGGTTCTTACATAATTCTCTTCAAACCAAATCAGAAACTTTGGTTTGCCAGTGAATAATTAACAATAAGGATTTTTACTCGATTCACTGGTCACGTTTATTAATTATAACCGTTAGACCGGTTATAATTAATCGGTTGCAATCATTGACTTTGATCCTTCTTAAGTGTAAATCTATTCCTTCTCAGCTATTCCTAATTTAACACACCATTAGCTTTGCATTAAACGAGCATTATAGGTGATAAAAGGGAAATGTATAAGAGTCAGTTACCAAGCTAATAAAATTACTATAATGACAAATGTACCCTCTATTTATACCGAAGAGTCCTGGCTCGATCGGCTTTGCGATTCTTCTTGCACACTTTTCCCACGTTTAGAATGGCTTGCAAGTACTTCGCGCACAATTCTGTTTGTTAATTTTTCGTTTTTTAAGCAAAACACACAACTATTGTATAACTTCGTAGTTTCTTTGTGAAATGTATGTATTGTTATCCTGATTGAAAATTGTTTGGTTACGACAGCATGTAATTGAGTATAATTGAGTATAATTACACGCTGACCACGATTATCTTTACTTTATATACGACATCTGGAAGAACCTAAGAAACAATTTGCTTGCTAACAAGTTAAGGAAGAGAAAAATGATATTTTATATATATGTTGTATTATTTTTATATAGAGGGATAAATGTTATAATGGTGTAAGTCAAATTTTAGAAATATTAACTTCTGTGGATAGATGCAATCTATACAATATACACAAGTCAATATTTTAAAAAATTTGATTTACACCACTATGACTTTTACCCCTCCATATACTCGGACATTAAACAATAATATAAATGTGTATGTGTCAAGATATTTCATTATAATTATTATAAATATCTATTAAATTATATGATAATATTCATGCCGTGTACAGTAATCTTAAATCATTTTTTGATAATCGGATAATTTCAAGATAAAAATAAAAATAAAACTTTCGCGCATCATTTACCGCGCTTGGTTCTTATAGTTAGCCCGTTTTCTATAATCGTGTATTTCCAATGGAGCCTATACTTCGAATTTCAAGATAATTTTTATTGCTTCCTCATAGAGGAAGCATTGTTTTAAGTATTAATTGCATTAAGTTCTCTATTTTTTCTTTTATAAAATTTAGAATGTTTAAAAAATTGTATTATACCTATTTTATTTAAATGGAATAGAAATAAATGTGTTTCACTATTTTCCAAGTTTGGGAAGATAATTAGCTCTGTATTATTACTTAACTCGCCACAATAGCTTATACCAATTCGGCTTGTAATAATTCGGTGAAATTCCAGGGTTATTTATTTTTATCAAATCTATCGCGAGATTAAATTGACAATTTTTCAGAACATTATTTGAACGACGATACGGATTAACGTGTATACATTCGAACGGGGTCGCTGGCCGACCTAGTTCCTATCTCGCTCCTTTTTCAGCAAGCTTGATTGTTCGAATCTTCTCACGTGTTCCTCAAGCACTCCGAGATGCAGCTTTAATCTTGCAGGCAGAATATGACAAACCAAGTTACCACTTACCTGAGGTAATGTGAGGTGTCGTAAAAAAACTCGGTGCACGATGTGTCACCACGACGGTGTCAATTCGATTGGACCTGTCGATACGTCAATTCAACGATGTCTCGGCAATGCGCGTCTTGAAGCGTGACATCGTCGGGAATAAACCACACGGCATAGCGAGCGGCGTCCTTTAAATCGCGTCTCATAATCACCTCGCCACTTCTCCAGTCAATTAGTCACTGATAGTATCCGTAATAAAAGCCGCCCGCGGCAGGCTCTGACTTCCCACATAGCAAAATATATCACCCCAAGATATCTGGAAGATATCTGTATAACCACCAGAATGTTCGGGAGCCGATCTCGACGAGATCGTCCCGATTGAAGTGCCGGGTACTTACGGTCAGAGATGAGCACGAAGACAGTCAGTTGCCTGAATCCTAATATTCGCTGAATGATCGTGAGCGAAAGAAGACTTTGAATCGTCGGCTCGTTCGTGCGGTAGCTGACGATCCTTTTAATAAAATCTCGTGTCGTTCGTTGTTCTGTGATTCTATTGAGACTGAATATTGTTTGCGTTCGGTAAAAACTGAATTTGCGAGCGGACGCCCGTATCATTTTCGCGATCGTCTTCGGCCTTGCGATCAAGATCTCCGTCGGCCGCGAGCAAGATGTTCGACTGCAAGATCTCCGAGGGTCAAGGTGAGTAGGAGGGATAGATATAGGACCTCTGTTCCGGGATGACTGGGCACTGGTTCCCACTACTTCCCAGGGCAAGTAATACGAGTTAGTTCCAGAAGTGGAACCTTAGCATCTCTTTTGCCAAGACCGTTATTATAGTGCGTGGTGAAGAACCACATCTTACAAGAGGTGGCACTGTTTTCGCAAAACACTACGGATCTAGACCGGAAAATTCGGGAGAAGTTGGTCGGTTCCTCGTGACGTGTTGCTTTTGCGTTGCGGTCGTTACCTCCGGCGCCGCCCGAGCAAAAGTCTTCTAAGTCCTTCGCGGCGTGTGGCTTTTGCTGGGACGAATCGATACGGCGTCCAAGTTCTCTCAGATTGTATTATTAGCTACGAATAAACTTCAATTGATCTTTATAAAATATAAGAGCTAACTGTGAATCGACCATATAATCGTATGCAAATATTGCAGAGATATATTTTTCACAACACCTCCACGGAAAATCCGACTTTCCATGCCTGTAGAGAGGCATTACTTTTCTCCCTAGGGAGGAAAATTGGTGCTTTCTGCCTTGTATAGCGTGCAAAAAGTAAAGTAACGGGCAATAGAAAATCGAGGAAATAATCTGCTCTTCCAATTTGAAAAATGTAAATATTAAATTCACTAACTAATAAGACTTTTTCATATTGAGCTGAAATTCATATTGAGCTGCCTAAGATCTAAGCCTAGGATCGAAAACGGCCTTCGGCTCGGGCGGCAAACTTCACACTCGTCTGAAAAACACTACTTTTTCCCCTTGCACAATATACTATTAACAGATATAACATTCCATTTATTCTATTATTACTTATCTATTTATTTGTATCATTTATCTATAATCGTTAAGATATTTACACTGTCTCAAGAATTCATTTCTTAGATATCAAAGAATAACGCCTATACTTTTCTGTTAAATATTCCTGAACCAATACATAAATCGCCACAAAGATATAAATCGTATCCTCAAAAAAGATTACATAAGATAATATATAAATAAGCTAATATTGTTTTAGATAAGATAAAATAAAGAAACAGACAGTGCATACCTTTGCCAGTGATCTGCATTTTTTCAAGAGATTTACCAGTCTTGGAACAACGTTCGATAATATATCTGGAAGGATATTCGAATGAGGTTAAAATTGTTCACCATTATTATGTTTACAAGATATAATACCGTGTAAAATTTTTGCTTCCTTATTCTCAATGATATTTAAAGGAACTGTAAAATCCTGCGAAAGACAAGAGATTTTATTATTCGAAGAATTGTAATGCATCAATGCGTATAACATCAGAATATAATAGCTCATATAATAAGAAAACAAAATAGATATGTGGGAGATATATACGATATGCATATCTTGGAGTTTAAAATTTCTATTTTATTTGAAATAATTGGATGTAAAAGCTTAATTATGTACACTGAGAAAAAACGAAATAGTTGTGGCAACTATTCGTTTGGCAACTGTGCAATTTAAGTATTTGTAACTAATCTTCCAAAGTAATAGGAACTAAAGTAGTACTGAATACTATAAAAATATAGTCATAGAAACTATATTTGTCAACTATTAGTTGATAGTGAAATAGCGCCTCAACTATATAATTACACAGTTATATCTACTCCATACAAATAGATATGACAATAACATTTTTTCAGTTTAAACAAATATTTTTTTGAAGTGAAGCATACTTCCAGAAGCCAAAGCAGCGGAGGCGGCTGCGCGGGCTCGCGCCCGCTACGCGGCGCATCGCCAGTATTCTTTTTGCGTAATTTAAATTCAACATCGGTTCCTATAACTAGGACCGTTCAGCAGAGTTTCTCTAGCAATCCTTCTCAGGATTTCTATTTTGTCCAGCTGGTAGTTTTCTATATGCAAAAATTACCAAACTTACAGAAACTAAAAAATAATAGTAACCTTTCGAAAATAGAGGTTTTAAGATTTAAATTTAAACTTCGTTCATTTTTAACAAGTTTTTTTACAAGAAAAATTTATTTATTTTATTTTAATTAAATATTTTTATTTTGTACTGTTTACTTCTTTAATTCTTTGTAATTAAAATGATTCTTTGTAATATTATAATTTTGTTAAGAAGAATTAAGAAGCTATTACCACTTGGGTTTTATTTTTTTTAAGTAGTTGCACAACAATTATTTTTCAAAGCAATATACATATTCTTTTTGCAATTGACGCAATTTAATTTAAAGATTTTACATCTTTTTTGAAATACATGTCACTTGAGTTTAGTTAGGTAACATAATTTTGTAAAGAAGAAATAATGCTGCCATTTGTTTTTTAATTTATACACATTCTCTTTGCAATTGGCCCAATTTAATTTAAAGATAACTAGGACTGCTCAGCAGGGTTTCTCCAGCGATCCTTCTCAGGATCGCCAGTCAGGGCGTTGTTCACCCACATATATTATTCAATTTTCTATTATAAATTAGTATTATTTATGTCACTACAACATATTTTTTGCATCAACAATATATTTTTCGTTAATGCGACTATTTTCTTTGTAGTTTATCCAACGCAGCGATTACTACAAGTATTACTATATTTTCTCAGTTTATATATAACTTATTTATTGTTGTTATCCCAACTTTATAGTACATAGTTGAGGCGCTATTTGTCCACAAATTTCTGGTTGCTGGTACACATTTTTCCTCTGAGTGTATAGTTTTGTCTATTTCTAATAGTATGTTACTCTAAATGTTATTTTTGAATATAGGTAATATTTTCGCCTGATGATAGTCCATCCACTTTTGTGTAATATCAAGCAAATGAGACTTTGTAGCTCCTACATTAATGTTTCCAATTAACTTCAGAAAATGTTCTCTCAATAACTCACAAATTGAATTGAGTAGGGTGGACCGGGGACAAAAGTAACAGGGTACAGTTGTAACATCGTGAATATTTCTTAAACTATAAAAGGTATGTACGTGTGTGGGACCGCGAGGCGAGATCCGCTAGATGGAGCGGCATTTGTTCCTTAGTTCATTGCCGCCCCTCGCGGAACGTGCACGTGTGCAGAAGAAGTTACTTTTTTCCTTCCTAAAGTAAGTTTTTTTACGTGCATAAAATCTGAAATACTTTTTGTTCTTTATGCTGAAGGTATAAGGTTTTATTTTTATATGTTTTAGTGATTATCTATGTTGATGATTTGCATAACACGATTGACTTTCATCCAGATATTTATGTAAAAAATTTACTTCGAATCATAAAATATCATTAGGGGACAATTGTAACATCAATGCATATTAATATTAGATTTATATTTATAATATTATAAATTTTTTATGTTTATGTTAGAAGGAAAGACAGAGAGAGAGCTTATTTCTGTTTCTTTTTTATTTTATTATGGTTAATTTTTTAAATATATATGATTATATAAAGTCTTTCAGTTGAGAAAACAGTATTATTTGTTTTTGTTTGCTATAATGTAAAAAAATACTGATATTTTCATGTAACAAATTATTTTATCATTAAATTCGTAAGATTGATTAATTAAACCTACTAAATAACCATTATTTTGTTTATAAATGATGTGGTACAATCGTCCCCTCCTGCTGTTACAATTGTCCCGGGGGTTGGGACGGTTGTAACAGTATTCCTCATATTCTTTAAACAATAATAACTTTTTTCCTAGTTACATTACTGAATTTAGCACAAGATAATTTTGTAGTTAAATAAATTCTACATCTAAAGGTACAGGTCTTCTTTACGTAGATATTATATTTTAATTGTTATAAAATCTTAAACTCAAAGTGTTACTTTTGTCCCCGGTCTACCCTAGCAGTTGATCGAAAACGTTCTAAGCAAAAAGCCTAAGGAATATCTCGTGACACATTAATAATATTCAATAAAATAATTTATGCCGATAAAACCTAATGCAATTTTTATGTACATTTGTTTATTAAAAACATGCATTTTATTAAGAATTTCGATGTCTCACAAATACGTTAAAAAAAAACAACGTTTTGTACGTACAAAAGCGATTTCTTTTCTGTGAACACAAATACAAGAATTAAAATTTACTTACCTTCAACAAAATTGGGAAAATATTATAGTTAATAACGTGTAATGATAAAAGAACGAAGACCGAAGAAAAAATGGAGCGAGAAGGAAAGAGAAGTTTATCGAAGAAGGATCGAGGAAGAGAAGAAGAAACGGTTACGTAAAAAGAATAAATAGAGGACCAAAGTGAAAGGAGTATCGAAGATGAAAATTGCGGTGCTTAACTTACAAACAGTTTATGTAGAAAGAATAAAATAAAGGATAACTACATAGAGTGATGCAAAGCTTATACAATTATTAAGTTTATTATTTGGTATTTGTAATAACTTGAATAATATGACAATCAATAGAATATCACGATAAATAAAAATATAGTACACATATTTATTGGAATATATAAATATAATACTCTCCGTTTCTTGTAATGTTTCTGCAACATTTAATATATTTTCTGGATTTTTATTTGACCTGTTTCTTCCTCTTTCTCTCTGACAGATGTATCGAATCATTAAATATTTAATCAATAAGTTACATAAATCAAATATGATCCAAGTTCGTTGTGTGCAAATGAGCTGGATGAAGTAGATTAAAATTTAGATTGTAAAATCTTTTATCTAAATAACATTCGAAGGAAAATGCTTTTTAGCTGAATTTTTCTTGGTAAAGAACAAGGAACGGAATTTTCTTGAATCTTGAATAGGAATACTATGCAAGTGTAACGTCCTGTCGCGTATTATGCGATCTGTACATAATAATGCAACTGGTCTTAACACTAAAAACCCCATTTTTTCGCCATAGAATGGAGTTAGAAAGAAGGATCCACATCCATATTTCTCTTCTTTTCTTCAAGTATTGATTTAGAATAGGTCTTTATTACATTATTACAATCTTCCACGTTACATGTCTCTGTGACAATTTTTAAAACCATTTTATCTTGGTCAACAACATCTGCAATACATATTAATGTAAACTTTAAGTTATTTCTACACCTACTTTTAGTGCATAAATTGTAATATTTACCAATGTAGCATGACTTGGTTTCAAGAGCCAGTATTGGTGTATTAATTAAGATAAGCTCTTCATAAAGATTCCTATAAGATTTTACTTCCCATATATCCTTATCAGGAAAATATATATAGAAATGGGGTGATTGATATATAATTAACGTATCATTAAAAATGTAATGTTCAGTAACGCTGGTAAAGTGAACAGATATTGTCACACTTTTTGGCCGCCGCATACCTATGTATTGTTTAAATACAAAAGAAAAAAATTAATATATAATAAAATATATTTTAATCAATAAAAAGTAATTTTAAGGATCAACATTAAATTAATTCATAAATAATAATAATAATAATGATAATCATCAATCCTACGATTTGATATGTATGCAAGGTTGGTCTTTGGCCATTTTGAATAATTTCTTATACATTTTCATGTATAATACATATAATACATATGAAAACGTAGGAAATGTATTATGGTATATCCAGACAAATTTGCATAGCGCATAAACATAAACATAAGAAAATTGATTGGTCCATATACATGTGCATAAGGAAATAAACCATATCATTTCTTTATACATATGCTTATGCACCTAGTCTGCGTTCGGATATTCACTGCCAGTACTGAAAATCTATAGTGTATATGTCGCAGCCCTTTTGCGAAATCAGCCTTTTTGCAAAAAAGCTAGTCTGTTTGCAAAAAGCCGCCTTTTTGCGAAACCATTCATTAGTTGCTAGCCTTTTTGCAAAATGGCTAATTTCGCAAAAAGCCTGCGATAGCGATACAACATCCTTATTCCAAAAAGTACAAAAAAGATTCCGATAGTATCGATGACCAGTCATCGAGGGATTCTCAGTTATAGAGCTAGATTAAGCAAACAAACGTTCACATACAGTATTGTCTTTTTCAAAAGGCACGATTCAGGTTCTTGGTCCAATAAAAGAGAAAAAAAGATGTATACAATTGAAAATTTATTTTATATAAAAATTACATAGATATATACATACAGAAAATACTTGCATATAGTAATGCAAAACTTTTACAATTATGAAATGTATTATTTCCCAGCATGTTACTTGGTGTTGGCTGTGTTGGTATTTGTAATGATTTGAATGATATATGACAATCAATAAAACATCACGATGAATATATAATAAATAAAGTCAACATGATATTTATCGAAATATATATGTTTACATATAACTACTGTCCGTTCTTTATAATGTTTCTGCAACGTTGTGTGCAAAAGTTTCCTGGATAAAGTAGATTAAAAAATCTTAAAATAATGATAAGTTCAAAACAAAGCTTGGTCTCGCAATGAAAATTGAATTACAGGCAATACACTCCCTTTCCATAAAAATTGCAATTGTAACGAAGAGAGAGCCACGGTACGTACAGCACTATACCTTTCCTAAAAGGCTCGATTCAAGCTCTGTGGTCCAATGAAAAAGAAGAAAAAATGTAGACAATAGAATTTTATATACAAATTACATACACAGAAGGCATTTGCATATAATGGCGTAAAGCTATTACAATTGTTAAGTATTTTATTTGATATTTATAACAGGCCAGCTCAGCGAAGACAGAAACCTCGCGTAGAGAAAAAAAGCAAAAGCTGGCTTGATCTCGATGTTCAGTACGCATAGAGACGGCGAAAGCACGGTCTATCGATCCTTTTGGCTTGAAGAGTTTTCAGCAAGAGGTGTCAGAAAAGTTATCACAGGGATAACTGGCTTGTGGCGGCCAAGCGTTCATAGCGACGTCGCTTTTTGATCCTTCGATGTCGCAATTGTTAAGTATTTTATTTGATAATTTTCAAATGATATGACAAGCAATAGAACATTACGGTTTATAAAACTCAAGTCAACATGATATTTATGGAATTATGAAAACATATATTATAGGTACTGTCCGTCCTATGCAATGTTTCTACAACGTTTACCACATTTTTTGGATTTTTATTCAGATTTATCTCTCTCTTCCTCTTTCCTACTTACAAATATACCCAATCATTAAATATTTAATCAATAAGGTATGTTACACAATAAGTCAAATGCTTTCCAAATTTGTTGTGTGCAAGTAAGCTGGATGAAGTAGATTATCTTCTAAGTAGATAAATCTTCTAACTGAGTTCTTTTCGGTAAAGAACAAGGAACGGAGTTTTTTTGGATCTTGAATAGGAATACTATGCAAGTGTAACGTCCTATGCTTGCTGTGTACTATGTCATCTAAATTTGAACATAATAGTGCAGCTGGTTTTTCCTCCATCTTTTCGCCATACTCGCGAAAAAATGGAATTAGAACGAAAAAATATCTATCGTTGTTTTCAGAAAATATTTGACGTACACGAGGATTATCGTATATAACTCTTGCGCTCCTCTTTTTAGTTGGATAAGAGAAAATCTTTATTATATTATTACAACCTTCCACATTGCATGTCTCTGTGATAGTTTTTAAAACTATTTTATCTCGGTCAGCAACATCTGCAATACATATTAATGTGAACTTTATACATATTAATGTGAAGTTTGTCTGACACCTACACATAAATTACGATACTTACCAATATAACACGACATAGTTTTAGTCAGTATTGGTGCATCGCTTGGCGCAGAATATAATCTAATCGAATACAACGGATCTTGATTTACCCATGTATCCTCATCAGGAAAATAGATGAAAGAATAATATTGATATACAATAATTAATTTAGCATTAAAAATGAAATGTTCAGGAACACTGTAAAACGTATAAGGTATCTTCGCACTTGATGATGTCCACACACCTGTGCATTGTTTAAATACAAAAGCAAAAATTAATATAATAAAATGTTTTTTACTAATAAAAGATAAGTTTAAAGATCAATATATTAAATTCATAAATGATAATAATGAAAAGCAATCCTATGACATAATCTCTATGAAAAAATATATACTAATTTCTAATTAAATTATGTAGGGTTGTGTGGGGTGATGTGCAAAACTTTTTTTCGTTGCTCGGAAAACATCCAAAAACCAAATTCTTGAATATATCATGGCTGTATAATGTAGAGGAAGGAAAATACTAAAATTCTGCGTAATTAGATTTTCAAAATTTTAAATTTTTCCTAAAAATTTTTCGAGTTTTCAAAAACGTCTGTTTTAGCATTTTCAAATTTTCTTGGGGTGATGTGCAACACAAATAAAATTAAGGTAAAAAATGCATGAATATCGACATCAATCGACTTAAATGTTAAATTTGGGCTTCTTAAATACAAATTAATTAAAATCTGGTAAACAAAAAATTTCACTGTGTTGTAATCGACTTCTGACAAATGGAAATTTCACACAGAAAATTATTTTTTATTTGATTTCTTATTTATTTATCGCTTAAAAATTAATATAATGAAAGGAAAAACGCAAAAAACTTTATTTTTCATCATCTGAATCGCAGTTGTCACAAGTAAAATAGTTGCGACCTTGCATGTCGACACAGTGTTGCACATCACCCCAAATACGCTATTTTGCGCGGACTGGCGTGACACCAACATAATGTAAGGAAATCACAAAAACGCTTTGGATTATCAAAAGCACTTGAAAAACTAACAATATAAAAATATTTACCTATAAGATGACTAAAACCAATTCACGAAATCACTAAGACTTTCAGCTCGAGAAATTTAACTCGCTTTTCGTACAGCAAACCAGGGTGCGTGCTATCTCGCGAGTTATTTATCTAAAACAAGGTACTGTCGACACAAACACATGGCAGTATGCGGTTCTGTCAAATGTCGACATACAGACCAGGAATCGGAAACGTTCCCAATCACCCCATGTTGCACATTATTCCACACAACCCTATGTATATAGATAAATCGTTTAATATATACTTTGCACATAATATTAACGAAATGTACAAATTGTGATAGCTGCACAATTAAAATCACCTGTATAAATATCGTAGATATCAATAGTTTTCAGTAATTGTTGATCCCGTCCCAAACCTCCTACAAGATGCAATTTGTCTTTCAAAAACACAGTAATCATATCTCTTCTCTCAACTGGCATACTAAAATATTTGTAAACGATTTTAATAAATATAACATTCTGTTTATTCTATTACTTATCTATTTATTCTTATTTATCTAATAATTAAGATATTTACACTGTCTCAAGAATCCATTTCTTAGATATCATAGAATAACGCCATACATTTTTGTTGAATATTCCTGAACCAATACCGTATTCTCCACCACAAAGATATAATTGGTATCCTAAAAAAAAATTGCATAAAATACTAATTAATATTAATAAGTAAATAATACAATACTGTTTTAGATAAAACGTAATAAAAAAAATACAGTCTACATACTTCTCGCAGTGATTTGCATTCCTTCGAGAAAACTACTAGTGCTGGAATGTTCGACGATATCTGGAGGATATTCGAATGAAGTTAATTCAAAAAAATCA
Organism: Temnothorax ravouxi; assembly: GCA_030770255.1. Lineage (NCBI taxonomy): Eukaryota > Metazoa > Arthropoda > Insecta > Hymenoptera > Formicidae > Temnothorax > Temnothorax ravouxi. The sequence continues at coordinate 533,544 of JASTWP010000490.1, read as the reverse complement.
TTACCATCCCAGCAATGAATATATTGTTCACCATTATTATCTTCACAAGATATAATACTCTGTAAAATTTTTTGTTTATCTTTCTTCAAGATATCTAAAGGAATTGTAAAATCCTGCAAAAAAAAGAGATTTTATATTCATAGAATTGTAATGCATTAATGTATAGTAGAATACATAAATAGGAATAAAAACAAAATAAATATGGGGAATATATGTATTGGAATTAGAAATCTCCATTTTATTCAAAATATATTAAAAATAAAGATCTATAATCGCTGTTTTTTTTTAAATTAAATTATTCTAAATGTTATTTTTGAACATAATATACTCACATGACGATGGTTCCACTCGCGTGTAATATCAAGCAAATGAGATTCTGTAGCTCTTAAATTGATGTTTCCAATTAACTTCATAAAATGCTCTTTCGACAACTCATAAATTGAATCGAGTGGCAGTTCATCGAAACGATCTAAGCAAACAGCCAAAGAAAGATCTCGTAGCACATTAATATTTAATTTTTGTGCCAGTAACCAAATTTTAATCGCATATATTGGTAACATAAAGTGTCTCTCAAGCTTGTCGGTTATATCTTCTATTAATTTATCTGCTGCAAATAGAACGCCTAATTCCAATAGACTCAAGAGACGATCAAGCTCTTCAAAATCATAACTTGTTGCAGATGTAAATGCAATTTTGTCATGAGTCCAACCAATAAAATCCTATAAAATTATTATGTGAAAAAGTCGCTTTTATAAGGGTACAAAACATTGTTTTTTTGTGTAAGTAATTTGTTATATCGAAATACTTAATATAAAACGAAGTTTTTAATAAACAAATGTATATATTAAAATTGTATCGAGTCCTATCGGTACGAATAATCTCATTTTTTGGTTGCACAATGAGATTATTTGTGCCGATAAGACTCGATACAATTTTAATATATATATTTGTTTATTAAAAACTTGCGTTTTATATTAAGTATTTCGATATAACAAATTACTTACACAAAAAAAAACAATGTTTTGTACCCTTAAAAGCGACTTTTTTCTGTAAATACAGCCAAGAATTAGAATGTTCTAACCTGCAGCAAAATTGAGGAAATATCATAGTTGACAATGTGTTCTGTTTGTCCATATTCTAGAAAGTTTGCGGACAAAAGCGCAGCAAAGTACTGACTCTTGTCGATCAATTTTTGCTTCTCAACTTCGAATCGCTCCTCTTTGAGAACCAACGTCACTGTTTCGCGTGGTTTTCCGCTGTTTCCCTCTTTGCTGTTACTTTCCATTATCAAAACCGCACGTGTTATCAATTAGATAAATATGCACTTAAATATGCTCGCTGATGTAAACGCAGAAACAATTGTAAGATTTAGAATAGCGTTAAATACAAGTCGATTAAGTTGCGATGTAGTGAGTAGACGTACACAAAAATAAATAAGCGAGGATTATTAGACTGGGAAGCCTTCACGCTTTGGACGAAGGTACGAATAGGGAATACAGATAGAGTTGCGTCGCAGTGACCGTCTTAGGGTGCTGTCACATGGCAGTCAGAAATTCGGAAAACGGAATCTCGGAAAAGTAACGGAGAGGGGGTCAACCAATCAGAGTCAGCTCGATCGGTGCGATTTTTCAAGGGCCGGGCTCCCCATGGAACGACTTTTACGGAAAACTAAATGGCATTCTAACCTTAACATATTTTTAAATTAAAGAAATTTTTATATAATTTTAGAGTATAATAAAAAATACGTCGAAGCTTTATTTTTTAATAGACTTTTACTACTACGGTAAGTATCTTTTTTCTTCTAAAACAATAAAAATAATTTTTTCACGTAGACATGCAAAACGTGCGGACTTGTCAGTCCGAAATTTTTGTGACTGGGCTCCCCATGGACTGATATTTCCGGAATAAGTAAAAATTGAAAATTTTTGGTTGATTGGTTGATCCCCTCTCCGTTACTTTTCCGAGATACCGTTTTCCGAATTTCGACTGCCATATGTGACAGCACCCTTAAGTGTAGAGATCCTCTAGTGAGAGATGGGACAAAGCCGCCATATTAATGGGATAGCGGAAGTGACGGCCAGGCATTACGCGCCATTTTTTAATAAAACAAAATAACTGTATCGAAAATATGTCTACATAAATTCAATTCTAATTGACGAATTATTTCAATTACATTGAAGTAAATAATTATTTAAAAATTTATAACAAAACATTTCTTTACACTCTTTCGATATTTCCAAGCTTAACTCTATCAAGAAAGAAATGTCATGGTTACTCGATAAACAGATGAAAGAAAAAGTTAAATTGATTAAACCTGTTCGCTATTTTTACGTGGACTCCTTTTCAACTCGCAATCTTTCTCAAATCAACCACACAGACTCCGACCCATGCAGTAATTCACAATAGATTCAATTTTTCCTTTGATCCTGCACCACCGGAAAAAGCACAATCAGTTGAGATCTTTCTCTCACCGCAACCCTTTTCTAACTCCACAGCACAATCCTCTCTTAACTCCATAAAAAATAATTGGTTTGTTAATCTTTCTTCTGTCTAATTTTCTCCTGACATTATACATCTCTTACAGTTGGGCGACAATTTCTCACTCCCTTATCACAATAAACAAAAAATTTTATGTGAGTTCTTTAAAGACATAGAAAATAATATTAAGAGTCTTCCTCTTCCTACACAAACATTCATTAGAAACCGCTCGATTCCCATCATTAACGAGATAAATTCAGACTCTCGTTTTTCTCTCTCTCACTCGGACAAAATCATTTGTAAAATGTTATCACAAACCAAAGCTTTTCTCCATAACAATCCTGATATTATTCTTACTAGAGCCGACAAAGGGAACATTACCGTAGCCATAAACTCTCTTGATGACATAAATAAGATGGAGTTGATTTTATCAGACACGAACACGTACTCCAGAGTAAAAAAAGATTCTATCCTCTCCCTCACAAGAAGTGTTAGAACATTGCTCACTAGATAAAAGAATTTGAAATTCATTACACCCGCTACTTATAAGTTCCTTTATGTTAGTGATGGAGTACTTCCGAGAGCTTATGGACTTCCGAAAATCCACAGACAAAACTGCCCGTTAAGAATCATAGTTTCGTCCATTAATAGTCCTTTACACAATTTAGCTAGATTCTTACACAACATATAATTTCTTCCAGTATTTCTAAAGCCAATAGCCACATAAAAGACAGCTTTCAACTGGTTAATAGCCTGAACAGTTCAAATAATATATATAAACAGAATTTCGGATCTCCCATGGGTTCTCCTTTGTCTCCCGATCTTGCGGATCTAGTTTTACAAGATATTGAGACGAGGGCGATTGGAATTCTCAATTTCTCTCTACCGTTTTTCTACAGATTCGTGGATGACATTGCGATGGCCATTCCCTACGATATGGTCGATTTTACCTTGCAAACGTTTAACTCGTTCCATCCACGTTTACAATTTACCGTAGAGGTTGGTAACAAAACACTGAATTTTTTAGATACCACCATTATCAACAACAATGGGCTTATCGAATTTGATTGGTATCATAAGCCCACTTTTTCGGGCCGTTATTTAAACTACAATTCTTGTCATCTTTCATCTCAAAAGCGTGGTACCATCATGGAACTCATCGACCGAGCTTTTTATTGTCTCACCCGAAGTTTCACGAGAAAAAGTTAGGACTTATCGTTAGCATCCTTCTGAACAATGATTACCCTTTAGATCTTATATTTAACACTATTCACGAACGTCTTAAAAGTCTCTTTTTTAAAAAAACCAAAAAACAAAATCCGAATGATACTGACGACGACGCTGCTTTTAAAAAATGGTTTACCGTTCCGTTTTTTCCTTCAATTTCTATCAAATTTAAAGATATTTTCAGGGAATCAGATACTCACTTATCATACTACAGTGTTAATAAATTAAATATTGCGCACCACGTTCCGCGCCTGACTCGCATCGCCGTTTGTATAGATGACATTTTCACGAGTCCAGATATATTATTTATCACAAAAGTTAATAAATCCAGTAAATAATGCAATAAGTAATTTTTTTATAAATTTAAGGGTTTTTATATAAATTAAGGGGTCATATACGTTTCTCGGCCTCGAAAAGTGGTCCAATAATTATGAGGGATGGCCAAAAAACTATTCGACCGATTAAGTTGAATTTTTTTTTATTGTAAAGAGTGTCTTTTGCAGGAAGGAAAACATACACTAAGAAAAAAAATACAAAAAATGTAGCGGCTTCTCGTTTTTCTCGAAACACCATTCAAAACGATGGGCATGATAACTGCCTCAGCATTCGTCCGATTAACTTCATTTTTTAAATACATATTCCTAATGAGATTCTTTATTGTGTCACGGGGGCTTTTATTGATAAGTTCAATCATGTTTTAATAATAATGAAAAATGTAACGATTTTTTCAGAAAAAATCACGACCACTTTTTGAAAGTGTGACCATTTCCGTAATTTTTTTTTCGAAAAATCCCTCTCGTGACACGATAAATCTCATTAAGAATATGTATAAAAAAAAGAAGTTAATCGGACGAATGCTGAGGCAGTTATTATCATGCCCACCGTTTTGAAAAGTGGTGTTTCGAGAAAAACGAGAAGCCGCTATATACATTTTTTTGTATTTTTTTTAGTGTATGTTTTCTTTCCTGCAAAAGACACTCTTTACAATAAAAAAAGATTCAACTTAATCGGTCTAATAGTTTTCTGACAATCCCTCAACCACTTTTCAGGGCCGAGAAACGTATATGACCCCTTAATGGCACATTTTGAAGCCTTTCTGACTTGAATTGCGACAATTCACAGCTTCACAATATTGCATTTTCTAAATAATTTATATTTATCAATATTAGTTAATTAGTATAATGCACAAGTACATATGTTTATATACAGGATGTCCAATTTTAATCTTTTTACGCAATTATTTATTGAAGTATGTTTTTCAAAAAAATATTTGAAATAAAACTTACTTTGTTTCAAAAAAGATATCTTACTACAGACACAGGTCTTGTCTAAGTAAAGATGCATCTCAAATGGTGATGTTAATTTTTTAAAATAAAAACCCTTATTTTTTTTGTTTCGTCTGTTTCTACTAATTAATCTGAGCAAGTTTTGCTGAAAACATATTTATATTTGTCTAATACTTTTTGAGATAGAAGAATTCGTTAAACTTTTTAATAACTTACGATATATCTCGATAATTGTTTGTCGGAGAAAAAAGTGATACAGGAGTTTTTGAGTGCCCCAACTTTTGTAAACACTAGTATGTCGTTACATAAGTTGTACAACAATATTCTATTTTTCGGCACTGTTACAACAGCATATGCCTAAGACCAAATCAAGTCAAAGTCCTATACCACTTTTTTCTCCCACAAATAATTATTTATATAAATATAATTTCAATTATAATTATTGTTATATTATTATTGTGATTCTCTATATTATAAATATATAAATATACATAGATATATATTTGTAAGAAATAAGTTTGTATACATATATATATATATATATATATATATATATATATATATATATATATACACAAAATCTACTGCACAGAGCGGATCGGAATGTCATTATTCTTTTAAGAAGGTTCGCGTGCTTTAATCGGGTAGAGTAGTGGGACGCGGGGGTCCTAAAGACAATTTGGCAACAGCACATTAGCGTTTAAAGTAGTGGGAGTGAATTGACATTGCCCCGATTGCTCGCCGCGTGTATAGTGCGTGCTGCTGTTTCTGTCAAGCGTTAATTAACCTTAAGGATGTATTGCAGGTACAGTCTGAGATGTATAGGGCATAATTTTCAAAGCGGTGCCAAGTGGATAAAAATTTGTGAGAATGTTCTTTTAGTCTTCCTGATGTGCTACAAAAAAGTAGAAACGAATCCACTAAACGGTTGCTGAGATATAACGATTTTAATTCACTGATTTTAGTAAAAACAGTGAATTAAAATCGTTATATCTCAGCAACCGTTTAGTGGATTCGTTTCTACTTTTTTGTAGCACATCAGGAAGACTAAAAGAACATTCACACAAATTTTTATCCACTTGGCACCGCTTTGAAAATTATGCCCTATACATCTCAGACTGTACCTGCAATACATCCTTAATAAAAAATTATGACTGATAAACAATACAAATAAAAAGAAAAGTTCACGAGTGAAAAAAAATACTATCATTATTATTTTGACGTCATTTGACCTTATTGTGATTTTTGTGTTTTACCTGGGATATCGCAACTTCTATTCAAATGCCCCGCCGTATAACCTTTACTACTCATTTGCGCTATTGCCATTATTTGCTTACGTTCATTTCTAGCAGATAAAAAATCAAACAATTTATGCTTTAATAATTAATTTTTCTACGAAATGTGCGATAACCTTCCCCTTTTTTTCACTCATTTATTTGTAAATGATTATGCATATGCAAATTTTCTTTCCTTATAATTTGCATTCTTTCTTGCATTATTTCATTCTGAAGGTGTGCAATCAGTGCAATATGTCATTTCACATAAGAACCTATGCTAAAAAGTACAATTTTTGGAGTAAATTTTTTTCAAAACATGGCCGTAAAAAATTCCCAAAAATTCACATAATTTTATTTTGCATTCCAGAACAACATATTACAATTTCATAAAACTGGCTACATTTTTTTGTAGCACTTGAACCTCCTTAAACCGATTACGTTGCGGTTTCTTGGATGTATGATATAATGTTATAAATAAATTGACAAGTGGATCACAACAGATCTTTTCAAGAAACAGTATAAATTTTATTATAACAAAATATCAAAATTGTAATTGCGTTACTTTTATCTCACAATTAAAAAAAATTGAATTTGGTTTTTCCTCTCTTCTAAAAACTGAATTTTTTTTTAGTTGTGACAGTATTCTTCTCGGAGTCTGTTATGTCGTTAAATCGTTTAATAAAATTCTAAGACTTCGTTACTTTAAAGATGATAGTATGTATACTATGGGAGTTCTAGACCAGTTTGTGGTGGGCGGATGACGTCATCGGCGTGGAAGGGGATGACGGCATGTTTGCATCATTAATTAAATTAGGTTACAAATAATTATATCAATTAAATTAGGTTATAAAAAATTATATTAATTTATAGGTTATAAATAATTAAATTAATTGAGTTAGGTTATGATTAATTATAACCGGGGCAAACTCGACACGATTTTTTCAAAAGCAATTTTCAACAATTAATTAAAATTTTTAAGCAAATTCAATGGTACACATTTAAAAAGTGTTCCTTCAAGTACAAAATTGCTTTAGGAAGTTTTGCTGTACGTCGCTTAGTTTTTCCCCCAGGAAAGGAAAAGTGACGCAAAGACAAATTTTCAAATTGAAAAATGCCGAGGCAAACCCGACACTTTGCCTGATCTACACAATTTGATTTGGAATATATTTTTTATTGTCGGAAACTAAAAGTACATTGTTTATCGTGTATTTAGAAAGTACAAAAATTCGGAATTAAGTAAAACAATTAATGGAAATAATGGAAAGATAAATTGTTAAACTTTTAATTATTTTTATCTAAACTCATGTCTGAAAAATAATTTATGCAAGTAAATTCGCGATTGGACGTGCGCACACATTTGTCATGAGCCATATGGCTGCATGACAAGCATCGTTTGTTATTGGAAGCCGATAAAACGGCGTGATGTCGACTTTGCCCCGAACGTCGTCTTTCACTTTTGTCGCTCCAAAAACATACAAATTTTAAAAATATGCAAAAACTATTATCGGACTCGTATAGAGCATTAAAGTTTCCATCAAAATCACTTACATATAGGTTCGCAAGAGCTCGATGAAAGAGTAAAAATTTTCGAAAAGTCAGAAAAATTACTTTTTACCATCAAAAACGCTTATGTCGCGCTAAAAATTACACCATAACTCAGAATTTCACCAAATTCCATTTATTCCATTGATAATACTGGCACAAAAGACGCATTTACAGTAGAAAAAGCAAGTTTCTACGATGGATTTAAATTGGCAAAGAGCCTAATGTCAAGTTTGCCCCGGTGTCGAGTTTGCTTCGGGCTCCCCTATATCTATATGTATATATATATATATATGTAGGTCCAGAGGTATGTTCCGGGACTGTTTACGTTTTTTGAAATGTACAGTCCTGGAATATAACGCATATATATGTAATCAGATTCAAAAAACTGTCCCGAAAATTGCCGTAAGACATGAATTTTTTCCAGGACAGTCCTGGAAACTGCCAGATGTCCCGGAATATATCGATGTAAAAAATAAACGTCCCGGAACATACTTCCGGACCTATATATATAAACGTATTATATGTACTCAACCTCATTTGAACTCATATTATCATTTCGAATTTATAATATAAAATCTTATCATACTTTATTAATTGTTATAATGTAAACAGTCACCTGGAGTGAGTTCTATACCCTAGTAAGTTTTAATAGGTCGGTACACCCCATGAATGTATACAGGTCCTAAAGTTTTCCTATTATGCGGATTGGGTCTTGGAACCTACGACCTACAACTGAAAGGCAGGTATGGACACTCGAAAAAAATTACCATGACGGGAGTTTCATTTTTTCGACACTATACAATAGGGTGTAAAAATCATCCTAGGAGATACGAAACTGTTTGGAATGGATTTCGGAATTATTCGGTTTTCCCTAGAAAAGAAATCTAGAAAATAACTAAAAAATTCTGACTGTAGAATCACAGTCTTCTACAGACTGCTACAGACCGTGATCGGAATACAATCGGAACAGTTCCAGAATACAGGTGCGCATTCCCAGGTTAGTTTGGTATGTAATTTATAAATTATATGTTATTTACAACCATTTATGCCTATATACATGAACAATATATTTCGCAAGCATCTTCGTAAACAAAATGCAAATTAAAATTTTTTACTTTAACCTTCAGTACCGTTGAAACTCGGACACTTCGGGAGCATCACGTGTTATTAAATGCGTGTTAAGCTGTATTGTAAGAGAGTAAGAATACTGTTAAGAGGGGAAAAAAAGGAAAATTAAATTTCTAATATTTATTGCGACTTAAACTCAAGATCGATAATATTGCTTTTACAGTGAAACAGTATCATTATTCCTCTGGTACACGTGGTTGCAACGCGACCGACACGTACACAGACGCACACACGCGCACACATCACAATAGAAGAGCCGAAAATCGACCTTTCTATCGATCGAAAGTGCTTTGCGATCCATTTGAAACGTACCCAAGTAGTAGATACATGTTTCAAAAATGTTTTATAAACGGTTTTCCGAAACGTTTTATAACCGATTTCTAGAAACGTTTTTCATGAGTAAAAATGTCCATTCGAAAAACGTTCGATAGAACGTTTCTTTTCCGATAAAATAACGTTTACGAAACTATTATAGAAACGTTTATTTATTTAATGATGAAGAAATTTAAAATTTCTTTTTCACGTTTTTTGAACATGTATGACGTCTTTGAGACAGGCGATGCGTGAGAATGTTCTAGAAGCTTCCCTATAAGCGTGCGATATTATTTAATATTAAGTAATTACGTATACGTTTAAGAAACGTATATGACACTATAATATAATGTACTATATAGGGGTTTGATTCTTGAATTTTTTGCAAGAGAAACGTATGCATAAAAATTGCAAGTCGATTGGCTATTGCATAGCTTTTAACTAATCAACTTACAACGTTTCTATAAGAGCAGAATTTTCGTATACGTTTCTGTTGCCAATTAATTCAAGAATCGAGCCCCTGGGGTACGTGTCCTTCAGATCTAGCGTTATCTCTTGCACCGTTCTTTTGTTTTTAGGATTTTAATATCGGCGTTATTCTTCTTCAGTATTTACGAAAATGAGCGAAAAGTCGACTGCCGTAAAAGTCGCGGTCGTCAAATCTGCCAAAAAATCAAAGGAGGCCATACACGAATCGAAGGAACATTGCTCGGGGAAGAAGGAGCAAACTCCGAGCGAGAAACCGATGGAATATATGAAAGAGATGGCAGAGAAAGTAGAAGAAGCGCATGAGATGGATACTTCGTTAAGTGTCGAGATTACGCCTAAAACCTCTACCTCCAACAAACCAGAAAGCCTTGATGATAAAGACCTACTCCTACTACCCAAGATTATGGCTAAATTTTGCCTCCCCGGCAAATCTGAGGATTCTGAAGCTAAAGAAATGTGCCAAATACCCAAGATTACATCCAAAAAATCTACCCCCATCAAACTTGAGCCTCCTAAAGTACTAAAAGTTTCAAAAGTATGCCAAACGCCCAAGATTACATCCGAAATGTTCGCCTTCAACAAATCTGACATTCCTGAAGTTCTTGAAAAAGGCCAAGTGACCAAGACTGTACCCAAGACCTCCACTTCCAATAAAAGTGAGGAGCCTGAAATTCTAGAAGTACGCCAAACGTGCAGTACTGCGTACCAAATCTTTGTGCCCATGAAAATTGATGATCTTGAATTGATGATCGCTACGTCTAAAATGTCCACCTCTTCTAACTTTAAGCATGATAATTCTGAAAATAACAATTGTGAGGTAGACAATTTTGAGAACAACAATCCTGAGGACAACAATCCTGAGGACAACAATTCTGAGGACAACAGCTCTGAGGACAACAATATTGAGGATAACAATTTACAGGCTGGCAATGCTGAGAATAACAATTCTAAAGATGATTCTGTGCATAGTCCTGAGGATGACTATTCTGAAGATGACAATTCTGAAGATAGAAAGTTTTATGAGGAAATGGAATTACTTAACAGTGCAGACGAGGAAATGACGTTCGTAATGAACGAAATACGTGTAAGTTTTTCTTTTTAAACTATGCTGTTGAAGATGTGATTAAATAAATTGGAATAAATGACAAAAAAAATAAAAATATAAATTAGTTAGATTTCAATAATTTATATGCAAAAATATAATTTATAAATATTGACTTGTTAAAAATCTGAATTTCTAAAATATAAATTTAGATTTAAAAAATCAGATTTGAAGCTAAATAAATTTAAAGAACTTAATTCCATAAAATCAAACTTTTTCAAAACCTTTGAGTATTTTCAGCGATTGTCGCGATAAAACTTTGCATTCTTCATGTTCTTTTGAAGAAATAAAATCATCATAAATCATTGTAAAAACCTTCATAGGGTATGTTCCACTTGGCGCTTGCAACGCTCTTAAAATCATTTTATCTTTGTTGCTTGTCAAATGTTAAACAAATACGAATGATGCTCATGAGCGTTGCCAAGTGGAACGAACTCATAAATTGGCTATGTTTCAAAATACTGCTATAATGCTGGAAATTTATAATAGTGCATGTAACGTATGCTATATATTTTCAGCGCTGGCAATGAATTTTGAAACACAGCCATTGTTGAAACTGACTTTACGCTAAAATTAAATTAAGCCAAGTGTACTACAATACCTACAATGTGCAGTCTTTGAGGGATAAACTTGTAAGGACATTTACAAGTATATTTAAATTTTTTTTAATTTAAGTTTTGGAAGTAAACTATATTACGTTACAGGAATAAAATTAATAATTATTTGGATAATTTGAATAATTTATTGAGGATAAAAAATAATTTATTTTTTTAATTAGAAGTTAGTTAAATTTTGTAATGGGTCTAAAATAACCCATAAAGATTAAGTCATTAGCCAATAATGGCTAATTCGGCGCAACTTTTCGTTTATATAATTTAGTAACATTTTTATCCTGTATATATTCCGACAAACTTCAATTTTCCTTTCGAGGATAAATTTAATTAAACTTTTTAAACAAATTTTATTTACAAATTAAATTAAGGTACGGCAAAAGTTAATTAAAATCTTGAATGTTTAATGAAGAGAGAAGTCATTCGAGAAAAGATTAAAAATAAAACGCAGCTGCCTAAATCAATGCCGGATTTCGAGAAATCTTATTTGGTCCTCGCAACGCATCATGTAGCGTCAACACTGCCGATCGGGCTCTTCGAGGTGTTCGCAGAAATGATCCAATTTGTCACGAAGAGGCAAGTTTTGTTATTGCACAAGTGTAAAAGAAACGGCTTATTCGTCGGAGAAAACATTGACATAGGTACGTCTAATGCCCGTATTCATAGATGGTTCTTATCTTAAGGACTGAGGAAGCCTTATTGGAGGATTCCTTATTTTATCAAGACCTCCTTGTTTCATAATAAAGCCTTCATGTCTCCTTCCAGAAGGAGCTTGTTCTCTAGGAACTTTATGTATTTTATGATTTATGCCACTGTTCAGAGTACAATTTAAACCAAGAGCGCGAATAAATAACCTAACTTTGAACTGACTTTGACTGTCATTGTCTCAAAACATTTTTTATACAAGCTTATAAATACAATATATTAGCTAGTATAATTATGGACTGCGAATCCAAAAACGTTCATCATTATGTACTGTTTTAAATAAAATGCTAAAATTGTTGATACTCGTGCAACAATACGTGATACCGATGCTTGACTGACTCCTCTAATATCTCCGTTAACAATCTGAATAAAAAGTACATCAAAAATATAAGAAAGATTTCACAAGTATAAGGCAAAATTTATAAACATACTTGAAAACTACTTGTTGCATAAAATCGCAAAGTTATCAAAAGGATTATTGGAGAAATCGGCAGTCTGCGTTTCGCTGTAGCTGTTCGCGGTTTACTAGTGGTAACAGAATATCAATTACAGCTTTTTTACTGAATCTATAGCGTTTTTGGAAAGGCTCATCTTCGTAAAACTCAATAGGATTTACCCAGTCACGAATATATCTTTTTGGCAAACGCCACCGAATATCATTTTCCACATTTTCATCTTCAAATCCATTATCTAAATTTGAATCGTTTAAAAATTCGTTATCCATTTTAATTGCAATATATACTGTAGCACTCAGTAATGACAGTACTCCGTAAAATGCAGACACTTTTGTAGGTTATATTATCGAATCTTTTGCTAATAAGGTTGCAGTCGCCGCCTCAAGGAAGCTCGTGACCTGCCTTGAGATAAGGGAGCCAATAAGACTCCTTGTTCGGTCAAGAAAGGTTTATGAAATGTAGAATAAGGAACAAGGAATCCTCATTCCTCAAGGAAGGACTATGAATACGGGCATAAGGCTGCGTTCGCGGAGCGCGCTATTAGCGCTATTGCGTCATTTTATCCTTGTTTTACATTTAATGAGATAAAGATAGAATGAGCAATAAAGACAAATGATGCAATAGCGCTGATAGCGTTCTCCGCGTACGCATCCTAAATCAAATCCTCGAGAAAGATTTCACTATTAGCCGTTTTCATAGTCCTTATTCCTCGGAATAAGGATTCCTTGTTCCTTATTTTACATTTCACAAACCTTCCTTGATCAAGGAACCTTAAAGATTTATGAAATGTAAAATGAGGAACAATAAGGAATCCTTATTCCAAGGAAGAACTATGAATACGGCTATACATATATCCTAGAATATAAACAACCAAAAAATTTTATAAAGACATCTGAAGGTCAATTTGATATTATCTTATCCTTAGGCACCTTCGTTTGTTTTATTATAATAACCTCTTATTTCAAAGCAGATGAAAAATTTGCAATTACTGCCATAATTGTTTACACTCACGACGGAGAAAACAGCACAGTACATCATATCCTATTAACAGGATATAAAATAGTACTAAAAAAAATAGAATATTATCTTTTAATTAATTTATTTTCGCAGTTGTCCTGCCAGCGTCCGAAACCTGGAAGGATGGTGTGCTCTTACCCGCAAGTTTTGTTTTCGATCATCCTCTAAATAAGACCAATTCGGCAAACGTGTACATCAATATAGTCACCACACAGCCATGCATTAAAGTAAATAAATTTAACATCCTTAATAATTTCTCTAGTTCTTTCTAATTTATAGTTAAATTATTAAACAATATATAATATATATAATAGTAAAGGCTCACAAGATTAGAAATCAATCAAAAAAAGATGGAGCATGGAACCGTAACAAGGTGTTAGTGTTCATATATTCTATACTTACGTAAAGAATTAACGAATTGTAATGTACACACACATACTGTATGTACATATACATATATTCCAACTTAATAGACTGCGCGTCGCTTTGTCGGACTTGAAACACAGTTCCTTCCCTACTCGGAATTAAATCTACACGATTTAATTGTTTAAAAATATAATATATATTATATAATATAATAATTGATTTGCATTTAATTAACAACAATAATTATAAGATCTAAATTTTCTCAAACATAATTTTCACATAATTAGCAATCACCGCAGAGTATCACGGATTTGCAACAACACAAGTGGGCCATTCCGAGTGCACAAATTGAGCCCCGCCCATTCAGCGTCCGCGATTTGCTCTTTGATCATTTGCGTTTGAAAGGCGTAAACCTTAAATCTGGCAATATACTTGGTAAGTTTAAAATATTTTATCTATATAACTATTAATTATATTATATTAGTTGCATGTTTGTTTTTATTATGATTCACATTGTGGCTGCATCAGAAATATAAAGGAAAAAATGGCAAATTAAAGAAATGACAATAATGAAGGAAATATTGTTAAGCGAAAATGTTAAATAATGTTTCTTTATCTTGAATTTTCTCGATGAGTATATATATTTTTGGATAGTAGATACAATGATTTGAATTTTTCCAATTACTACTTTCCGTAATTACTTTTCCGATTATCAGATGTTAGAACGCAGTTGGATGTATTGAAAAGCGTCCTAGATCATCGGGCGGAAGTGGGAGTTCTGGAATCACCGGTACTTAAATACCAAAAGAACGGTGCCTACTCGAGTAGAATAGACAATCTTCTTATTCTCGACTATTTTGGAACTTTGCCGCCCTACCGCATTATGGTCAAAAAACCGCTAGGTATATAACTACGTTAGAATAAATATATTATTAAAAATTAACGCTATAAAAAGACTTCGTGGAATGATCTTTTGCTTCTACAATTGAAAAAAATAATACAGAAAAATACTTTATAAAGAAGAAAACAGACTTCAAGAATAATTGAAATAAATATTTCAAAAATCTATAAACGAACTAAAGTTGAAATAAGTGTTGTGAGATAAAAATAAAAGATTTTTTTAACGTTAAAATCGGAAAGAACAAACCAAAGAAGAAAATATGAACAAAATAAATTTTGCTTTTAATTATTCTTCATTTCATATTGCTCTTTTTGTTAATCTATTTTCTGTGCATTTTATTCAGCGGACAAACTGAACGAACTTCTCGCGACCTATCTGCTTGATGTAAACAAAGACGCTGAATTTGTGAAAAGACTGTTATCCTTTGGCGTCACAAGTTTTGCCAAGAACTCGATGGATAACTACAATAACGATGACAAGTGCGTAATCACGCATTTTAGTTAGGCGTTAACACGCCTTTACTCATCAACAACATCAAATCCTCAATTCGAAGGCAGGTTGGCAATCTTGGCATGTTCTTTTTTGGTGGTATCAATGTAACATAAATTCTTTATTAAATTTAAATAAATACAATAATTAACAAATTTATCCTTTATCTATATTATGATTTGTTGAAGAAAGATATAATTCTATTGCCCCTACTCTCTCTCTCTCTCTTTCTCTCTCTCTCTCTCTCTCCCTCTCTGTCTCTCCCTTTCTTCCCCTTCTCTCTCTTTCTCTCACTTTAATTTTACTTTAAAATGTATACAATAAAACATGTTATACACATAAATATATTTTTATTTTCTTTAAAATTTGGGTTCAATAATTAAAAATGAAAACCGAATCGGTGCGCCCATATTCCACCATTCTCTTCCTCTCCATCCTTCTTTCCATCCTCTTTCTCTCCATCCTCTTCCTCTATATTCTTGTTTATTCCATCCTCGTCCGCTCGACTTCTTTTCATTTACATTACAAAGAATTTTTCTTTGCTAAATTTGTCAAATGTATTTATAACATTATCACGTACATTTATTAATTTTCTAATGTAATTAACGTAAGTAACGTAATTAATTTGATATTATCCAACGGGAATGAGAAGCAAATGAAAACATTAGTTTCTAAATCAAAACAACAAAAACGATTATTATTTTGTTATTCGCATGAGTAATTTATTTAACTGATGGGAAAAGCAATACAGGAAATACATTTTGCAGAATTAATTTGCTTATATTATATTAGTAATTAAATTATAAATTTTGTAAAACAAAATGGCATTTTAAAGTAAACATGTTAAATAATATCTTTTAATTCTTTAAATGCGCACTGATCCATACTACAAAATATCTTATCTTGTAAAAACTTTCAAATATGGATCAACATACATCGTATGTGTGTGTGTAATATGACAAATCAGCCAAATACTCGGCAGTGTGTACTGTTATAACTTAATATTTGTTACTTTAATATTCATCTCTGGATAAAATAAAATATAAGCGATCAGAAGTGTTTTTTTTCATCCAAATACCTTATTATTTAAAAATGACATGCAATAATTCTCAGTGTATCATTTCTCGCTTCTGACATGGTCACAATGGTCACTGGTTGCATTCAGCATAAAAAGTTGTTTTACAACGGATGTAAAATTTGTAAATTTGACTGATGCTCTTAGCTTCGGCCGAAATTCAAAACACTCCCCAATCGGATTCCTAAATTTTACAACAGTTGTAAAGCAGTTTTCTCTGCTGAACGCAGCTAGTGATTATTAACGGTCTACGGATTATCCTGCAACACAATAAAACTGAATGAAACAGTTTTTACTTTTTTGACCGACATTTTAATGTTTAATATAAATATAATATAATAATACAAAATAATAAAAAATATAATAATTCAAAATAATCACTAATTTTGATTGGTCGGAAAAATGTTTTTAACATTATGTTTTTATTAAATCTTTTGTTTTTATTGAAAAACATAAAAGATAACGAAAACGGTATCTTTTTTATAATATATAATTTTGTCAATAAGATTAAAAGATGTCTTTCACACGTATTCCTTTAGCTGTGTAAAAAAGATAACTTAAGAAAGACATTGTTTTCGTTATATTTTGGTGTTATGTGTGTTATCTGGGTAATTATTCCGGTAGAAAACACTATAATATGTACCAATCTGCTTGGCGCTCTTCCATACCCCCACCCTCTAGCTAGTCTTTTTTTTTGCTTCCAGTAATTTACCCGAATTCTATTAAGCCCGGTGTCCACGATGCTAGAACTGTGTCCGAGTTTCGGTTTAAGCCAATCAACTTGCAGCTCTTACAGAAAGGCAGCAGTTTCATTGGCTTAAACCGAAACTCGGACACAGTTCTAGCATCGTGGACACCGGGCTTTAGGATTTGGACGTAACACTTTTCAGAACCATGTAGGGGAGACCGGGGCTAAGCCGACAACAGGGCGAACTTGACACTAGGCTTTTTGCCAATTTAAATCTATCGTAGAAACTTGCCTTTGCTACTGTAAATGCGTCTTTATGTGCCAGTATTATCAACGGAATTTGGTAACATTCTGAGTTATAGTGTAATTTTTAACGCGACATAAGTGTTTTTGATAGTGAAAAGTAATTTTTCTGATCTCTCGAAAATGTCTACTCTTTCATCGAGCTTTACTCTTGCGAATCTACCGATAAGTGATTTTGATGGGAAATTCGATGCTTTATACGAATCCAATAATAATTTTTGCATTTTTTCAAAATTTTTATATTTTTGGAGTAACAAAAGTAAAAAACGACGTTCGGGGCGAAGTCAACACCACGCCGTTTCGTCGGCTCCCAGTAACAAACGATGCTTTGCAGCCGTATATGGCTCATGACAAATGTATGCGCACGTCCGATCGCGAGTTTACCTGCATTAATTGTTTTTCAGACATGAGTTTAGATGAAAATAATTGAAAGTTCAACAATTTTTGTTCTCATTATTTCAAATGATGTTCTAGCTACTTTATTCCGAATTTTTGTACTTTTTAAATACACAATAAACAATGTATTTTCCATTTTCAGACAGTAAAAAATAAGTTCCAGATCAAATTGTGTCGATCAGACAAAGTGTTGAGTTTGCCCCGGCGGGGTGTCGAGTTTGCCCCGTCATTTTTCAATTCGAAAATTTGTCTTCGCGTCACTTTTCCTTTCCTGGCGGCAAAACAAAGCGACGTACAGCAAAACTTCCTGAATCAATTTTGTACCTGAAGAAACACTCTTTAAATATATACCATTGAATTTGCCTAAAAATTATAATTAAACATTAAAAATTGCCTTTGAAAAAATAGTGTCGGCTTAGCCCCGGTCTCCCCTATATTGTGAGAGTTGGCAGTATAGGATAGATGTGGACCTACACTGTACACAGAAGTAGTGTGCGCTCACTAACCACGTGTTCCAACATTTTATCTCTCTCATAATTTTTTTCATTTTATACGAAAAAAATTAAATCTGCCTTGCTGATAAACAGTAAGTATGAAAATCGATAGAAATTAGTTATTCTGATTAATTTCTTGATTTAGTTCTAAGTTAAATTTTCGGTAATTCTCTTTATTCTCAGTGTGCAACTTATTGTCAGATCGCTATAACCTGTATCAAACAATGAGATATAAAAGATACATTAAATAAGATAAAAAATACATGTTGAAAATTTTAGTCACTTAAAAGCGTAACTATATCAAATGTAAGCAATTTAAACTTTAAAATCTTTTTTCTTTGGTGCTCGTGCATGCGTGTATGCCGTATGTTCTTCTTCCACGTGGTGGAACACACTACAACGTGTATCGAAAAATGAAATAGAAGATACATTTTTTTTAAGTAAGATAAATATGCATTTCGGAAAATCTTAATCCCGTTCTACAATAGCTGTAAGAGTATGCGGTAAGACGTAAGCAGTAAAAATTGGCCAACTACAGTCAAATATTCTTGAATTGTAAAAATTTTATTAGTCAATAACTTACTGCTTACAGTGCTTACGTTTTACATCTACGCTTAATTTATAAATATAATTAAGGCCCATTTCACAATAGTCGTATACAGGTTAATTATATTTAGAAATTAAGCGTACCTAATTGTGGCGAGCAATATAAATTTTATAATTTTTTTGTTTTTTCCTTTGTGCTCGTACACGTGTACCACGCGTGGTGGTGGTGGTGGTAGAATACATCAGAGAGATCACGATATCTCAAGTTTTATAAAAAGATAACTTAAGAAAGACATCGTTTTCGTTATCTTTTAATATTATGTGTTGTCTGGGTAGTTCTCCCGGTAGAAAATGCTATAAGTACCAATCTGCTTGAGTTCTTCCATACCCCCACTCTGTAGCTAGTCTTTCCTTTGGTTTCTAGCAGGGTATTCGAAGGATATAATACATATCAGTGATATATATCGGATAAATATCATGATATTTATGCAATAATATATATCGTTGATATATATCATGATATTATATATAATATGTATATTATATATATATATATATATATATATATATATAATATATATATATATATATATATATATATATATATATACTTATTTAAATATTTAAACATAAAAACTAATTTGCTAGCTTTTTCATTTTAATATTTTTATACGTAATAGCAAAGAAAAAAGTGCTAGAGCAACACCAAGTGAAAATAATAGTGAAATAAATCCTGTCAATCCTGACATTCCTGACGATCCAAACTTGTCGTCAGACACACAAAGAAATTTAGAAACGCAGCCATCAACCAGTTCGTCCAGTTTTACTCAACTTGAACTAAGTTTGTTGATTGTTTAAATTTTAAATGAAATATGAATTACAGTGCAAAATAATCAGTTTTTATCTTTTGCTTCCTCATAGAGGAAGCTTTGTTTTCGTAAAAAAAAATTTTTTTTAGCTGCTTTTGCCAATGTGTTTAAAATGTTTTAAAACGTCGAAAAATCACTTTTGTACGAAATGTCTGTGTGTATGTGTGTATGTATGTGTGTGTGTGTGTGTATGTATGTAACGCTTCTGTTGTCCGTAAATGCTCTAACTTTCGTAATTTTTTAGATATCGGGCTGTTTTTTTTTTAATCGATAGAGTATCATTCAAGGAAGATTGGTATTGAATTTGGCGATGATCAGTAAAAGGGTTCTTTTTTAAAAAAATTTTGAATTTTTTTAGAAAGTGTGTTTTACGCTGTAACTTTTTCAATATTTGAGATAGCGATCTATTTATAATTTTATTATATTTTTCAGTCTTTTCTACCCTTATTTCATATATAATTTTTTAAGATTTGGTTGATTAGACCTAGCTTTATATGCGATCAAAGGTCCATAATTTTGATCGCATATAAAGCTAAGTTTAATCAACCGAATTTAAAAGAATTATATATGAAATAGGGGTAGAAAAAACCGAAGTAAAAATTGTTTTTTGAGTTTTTGATACTAATGTGTTGCTTATGTTCGAAAACGTCGAATTTAAATTTTTTTACCCGTAAGAATTAGAAAAATTAAAAAATCGGTTTCCAGAACATCGGTAACGAAAAAAATACACACTCTATAGCACTCGCCGGAAAATTCTACCCCTATTGCTTCCTCATATAAAAAGCTTTGTTTTCGTAAAAAAAATTTTTTTTTATTTGTTTTTCTGAATGTGTTCAGAATGTTCTAAAACCTCAAAAAATTGTAATTTTAAAAAATGTCTGTATGTATGTATGTGTGTGTGTATGTGTGTATGTGTGTATGTGTGTATGTGTGTATGTGTGTTTGTGCCAAATTTACCGAAATTTCTATAATTCCAGAACTAATCAACCAAATCTTAACGAATTGCATATGAAATAGGGGTAGAATTTTCCGGCGAGTACTATAGAGTGTGTATTTTTTCGTTACCGATGTTCTGGAAATCGTTTTTTTTAATTCTTTTACCCGTAAGAATTAGAAAAATTAAAAAAATCGGTTTCCAGAACATCGGTAACAAAAAAATACACACTCTATAGCACTCTCCGGAAAATTCTACCCCTATTTCATATACAATTCGTTAAGATTTGGTTAATTAGTTCTGGAGTTATAGAAATTTTGGTAAATTTGACACATTTTTATAACTCCAGAACTAATCGTTATAGAAATTTTGGTAAATTTGACACATTTTTATAACTCCAGAACTAATTAACCAAATCAAGATTTGGTTGATTAGATTCAGCTTTATATGCGGTTAAAGGTCCATAATTTTGATTTGCCTTCTCTATGAGGAAGCCAAAATAAATAAATATAAATAATTATGGCTTAAAATAGAGGAAGCAATGCAGGTTTCTACTTGCTTAAAAAATATGAGGAAGCAATGTACAAGTTTCTACTTGCACCCTGTTTATTTTAATGTTTTTACCTTACTTTGATCACATTACATAATAATGTAAAGGTATTTTTCTTCAGAGTCTGAAGGCATAAATATAACGTCGTTTCCATCAATAAAAAAGCAAAAGACGTCTATAAAATATGCAAGAGATACAGACCCTGTTTTAACATCTAAAACTTATGCTAATGCAATAAATAAGCAAATTGGCAAATATTTTTATGCTACTAATACGCCATTTAACCATGCTGATCACGTTGAATTTAAAAAAGCATGTAGTATGTTACGACCTGGATATGAAAGCCCATCCGCTTATCAGATTACAGGACCTATTCTAAACGAAGTCTATTCGGATATATTACAAAAATGCCAGCAAAAATTACAAGGCGAAACTGTTTCCATGTCATTGGATTGTTGGAGTAATGTTCATAACGAACCAATAGTTTGCTGCAGCATCATGACTCAAGATGGGGAATCAATTTTAGTTGATACAGTAGATACTTCAGGAAGGTCACACACTGCATTATTATATTTGAAAGAAGTAGCTGTTGACGCTGTTAAAGCTACTGAAAAGAATTTTGGAGTTAAGGTATTTCTTTCATAACACCAAAGTCTTAAGAATTAACTGATTTTTTGGTACGAGAAAGTTAAAATGCATATCTTTACGCCAGAAAAAAATTAAACCACATTACCGAACATATAAAGAAGAATTATATAACTTTGAAAATTTGATATTTTATATGTGATGTTATCGAAAAAGTCTATTTTCCACATTTCAATGTAATAATTTGTTTATCAAATATCTTAAGATATTAAATATTAACTGCGCTACATATTCGCTAAACTCTATACTTTCGATAGTGCCGATAAAAATACAGTCACCGAATATTTAAACAAAATATTTATGTTAAAAGTTGACTTGAAATGTGGTTTATAGATGAATATTTTTAATGGCGACTTTCAAGGAATTATTTGGTAACGCTGCAAGCTGTTCGCTCATGTCACACTTCAGTTCATCACGTACGGTTTATTATCAACATTTATTTTCACAAATTGTCCCTTATTTTTGCCCACATTACTCCTCACTTTATGTTTCTTATCACTCATTATTATTATAAAATCTCTCTTTGATAAAAAGAAAATGTCACAATATTCTTTGCTTAATGAAATTGACACTTACATTGACACTTTTGTTATCAACACACATTCACATTTTCACATTTTACAATCGGCGTCCTGAAAAGCGCAGCATTGCCATATTGTTCTGACAGTAAGATTTACCAAAAAATGAAAAATTTCTAAATACACATAATATTTTCACTTTTTTCTTATAATTAAACATAATAATCAATTATAACTTGATTTTATATAAATTTAATGCAATATACAAGAGTTTGCTGAGGCCCTGCTTAAGCGCCTACAAAATACGCTCCTCCGTGAAAGGAATACCTTAAGGTAATAATGATTAAATTATTAAAAATATATTTTTAATTAAAGTCAATTTAAATTTTTAAATGATATTTCTGTTAATCATTACTGGCGGAGTAAAATTTATTATTATTTCATTTAAAATAAGAAGTTTCGTAACAGATAATGCAGCTAACGTGCAAAAAATGCGTGAAAAACTTGCAAAAGATGCCGACATAGATGTAATACAATATGAATGTTCAGCACATATATTAAACTTGCTGGCAAAGGACATTGAAAATTCCGCAACTACAGATAGTATTTTAAAAATTATTAAATATTTTTGAAATAAACATCTGCCTTCTGCACTATTCAAACAAGCTGATGGTAAAAAACTTGAAATGCCTTTGGAGGTAAGATGGAACACTATGAATGATGAGATAAAATCATATCTAGACAACAGAGAAATACTGGTTTAGTTATGTCAAGACCGTAAAGAAGACATTAATCCCGATATTATAAAACTTGTAAATGGTACTCAACTAGCAAAAAATGCTGCAGATTTAATGGCACGACTTAACCCAATTGCTATTGCGTTAGATAGAATGCAGAGAGATACAACGAACATTTCAGTCGCCGTTGAAATATGGTACAAATTAGAAATGGACTTAACTGACCAACCATTACCTATTAAAAGACATTTTTATAAAAGAAGAGATATGGCATTGGGACCACCACATTATTTGGCAAATATGATTGATTATCGATTTCTAGGAGAAAGACTAAATAGCACTCAAAAAGAACAGGCGTTCGAATTTCTTAATGCTATAAATCCTGATTATATGTATATCATTTGTAATGTCACTAACAACTAAAACAAGACCATTTCCTAAATTTTTATTTGGCACTCAATTTCGAAATACAAATCCGTTAACTTGGTGGAAATCTGTGACTGTTCCTGAATGGCCGAATGGCCAGAAAAAGAGAAATTTCTTGAATTATGCAACCAGTTACTTACTTCTGTTGCCGCAACAGCAGGTCTTGAAAGGTTCTTTTCGAATTTTGGGATAATTCAGTCGAAGCTCCGTAATCGACTAGAAAATGAAAAAGCTAGAAAATTAGTTTTTATGTTCAAATATTTAAATCAAGATACAAGAAAGAAAAAAGCTAATTTAGACTAGATATGGCAGGAGCAATTGGAGCAAATGACTGAAGCAGTTGCTACTTCAGAAAACTCTTCAGATGCCAATGTTTCCATCTACGATAATTGAATAATTTTATTTTTTTAATTTTTTTTATCTTTTTATGTCTGTCTTATAAAGAAGTAAATTCTTTTTGTTTTCTTATATTGTCTATTGTATTGTGTTACCAGTTCTATATTCGACATTCGTGTATTTAGTATTTGTTATCGTATAACGTATAACTTATACAGTGCATAAGTATAAAACATTTATTTTTCTGATTTTTCATAATTATTCAGAAACAATAAAAACTTTGACTTTTTTTGACACAAAATTTTAAGTCTTCTTTTTAAAATAGAAAAATTATATATATAAATATTCACATTTGGATATATATCCAATATCCGATATATATCGATATATATCGGATATTTTGATATTTATATAAATATCATGATATTTTCGAACCTTGTAAATAAATAATATTTAGCATATACACAAAAACAAGGATTATTATTCTCTATATTTTTTGTGTTTTTTCAGAAAGAAAATATGACATCCCATTATCAACCTTTATATTGCGAGAGTAATTGTAGTCGATATCCCTATGTCGACAGAGTATCCGTAGGAGAGGAGAATAGTGTTGATTTCATCTATCAATTTGCGAAGAAGAGATTTGTTCCTAAGAACCATCAGAATATTAGCATATATCACACTGCTCCTGACATAATTGGACCACCCAAATTTCAAAACTATGGACAACTATTTCATTTACAATTTCTTTATGAAAAAATGTTGGTATGTATATTTCCTGGTATTATACATTATTGTCTCGTAAAAAGTTATCGCAATTCAAACTTACAAGAGTTTGTGGTATTTGACACTTTTTGATTTTTTAATACAGAGATACAATGAAGATGCCGATATTTCAATATCTCCATGGCAAAACGAACCTAAAGATGGGACTAATTCTATTTGGCAATGGTATAAGACGAACAAAAATAATTATATTTGTATGTAATATTTGATTTATGAGATATTGCTAAGAAGATATTGTTGCTGAAAAGATATGCTTTTTGTTGAGAAGAGAGTATAATTATATCTTTTCTGTTTTGAAGGTATCGAGTTTCATGAAGCTGTATATCCAATCAGAGTCTGTATTTACGAAATACATCATCCTGGAAGCGTGATTCAAATTTCGGCCCAAGATTCTAATAATAAGTGGTTTAAGTTGTGGGATAAATCGTCTCATTTTGTACCGCCGACATCAAGATTATTTTCTCCACCGTTATCCCATCCGTGTAACTTTAAAACCAAAATGCTCAGACTAACATTTAAAAACAGTTCACATGTCTCTTACACAAAGCTAGATGCTGTGATGCTCATCGGTACATCAGAATTGATCCTTTCTAGAAATCCTAACGAGAGCTTAACTAATCTGTTAAAAAGAATTAACTGCATGTACTCTTCATGCCATGACGATGGTCATAATTTAACAGCAAATTTAAAAAGTGCACACTTGGATGTAGTTTATCTGCAAGAAAATTTCTTAGAATATTGCGTTATTTGTAAAAGGTATTATTCTAGTCGACATTATAGGTAATAATATTCAAATTCTTTTTTTTTGTTAACAATAAAAATAAATTTGTTTCAATGTTGTTTGCAGCAATATACGAAGGAAGACTTCTAATAAGAGTAATCTGAGACAAAGAGAAGTACCTCATGAGGTAATTCCTTATGAGCAACCTATTGGATGGAGATATTCGCGTCGTATTTTATTAAAAAGTCATTCAAATTATGCAAAGCGTATAAAACTCTCTTCGGAAGAATCCAAGGAGCTATCACACAGTTTGTCTGGGCTACCTGTAAAGTATCCTAAGAAGTCTATTTTTTTTATAATAATATTTATTACAATGTCATTTCTAGTATAAAAGTTTTATATTTTATCTTTGCAGGATGAAATACTACTAATAATATTAAAATACTTGGATTTGATAACGTTATGCCGTATGAATAAAGTAAATAAGCGCTTCAATTATTTAACACGGGACTCAAAACTCTATACACGTTTGAACATGCGACGTGTGCCTGACAAACTTATTACGCGCAATGAATTATTTCGTTACTTTACAGCTAGATGTAAATATTTGCAACAATTAGATCTTACAGAAAGCAACTTTAATGTAAATGATTTCTTAAACTTTCTTGATAATTGTGGCAGAAATTTAACACACTTAAGATTAAGTGACAGCAAATCTGTTGACAGTCGTGTTTTATTTAAAATTTCAGAGATATGCAAAAATTTGAAAGGTATGTATATATGCATATAGTATATAATTTTATCAAGATTATGGGTAAATTGCATATAACTAATACAAATTTTTCTTAGAATTGGATCTAAGTTATTGTCGACTCATAGACGACGAAGGATTTT
The DNA here is from genome assembly GCA_030770255.1 of Temnothorax ravouxi. NCBI lineage: Eukaryota > Metazoa > Arthropoda > Insecta > Hymenoptera > Formicidae > Temnothorax > Temnothorax ravouxi. The sequence goes on along the minus strand of JASTWP010000490.1, from coordinate 507,238 downwards.
CGTACCTCGAGAATCTGGAAAGTTTGGAATGTTTAAACCTTGTTCAAACACGTGTAAGAACTGAACGTCTTTGCAAAATACTGCGAAAAAAATCAACGGATGCGTGAGTTAAATTTGGCCTCAGAGCATATTATATTAGAAGCAGTTGCAATAGAGTTGGGAAATTCGTGTCGTGACTTGGAAGTAATAAATTTTTCTGCACGTGATCTTACACCTCAGGGTATTAGTGCTTTCGCTAACTGTAAGAATTTACGAAAAGTGCACTTTATTGGTTGTCCGTAAGTATATGTGCTACATTTTCTTTTAAAATATATTATTGTATTCTTTATTAAAATTTATTTGCTGAGCTTACGTGCATTACATTAATTTTCTCTTTGCAATTAATTAATGTGTAATAATATTATATGATTTTTGTTACAGACTCGATTATTCAGTTACTTATAATAGCTTATTTAAATTACTTTCCACTTATCAAAACTTGCAAGATGTCAAATTGTTCCATGCTGTACTCACTGATCACCAGTTGGAATTACTAGCAGAGTGCAAACACTTAAAAAAATTATTTCTTTGTCTTGTGAAATTTCATACACCTGATAAATATTCCGTTATTTTTGAACAATGTCCTAACCTGCAAGAGTTTTATTTCATACACTGTGATATAAGCGATCAATTGTTTAATCAATGGAAAGAGAAATATCCGCATGTGTCTGTCTATACGTACGACAGACACGACACTGATCATTGAAATAGTTTTTGTTTACTAGTTTAGAACATATCAATTTAGTTTTTAGTTACGTTTACTTTTAAAATTTTTGTACTTACAAACTTACTTTGTAAAAATTATATCTGGTAAATTAAGTTGTAAAATAAGTTAATATCTAATAAAAACAAAATATTTATATTTATTTATAATTTTGTTATTTTTAAACAATTTTATTTTATTTTTCTTTTCTATTTTATATTTGACTTTCTTCGGGCGATAGTGTCATTCCTTTGTTTGAAATAATTGTTCAGCGAAATACTACAAAAGCTACATTAATAACATCGTCAGTAAATTCTTGATATTTCTTTTCCGCAACCGTATGTCTCTTTTGTTTAGAAATATATCTCCTGATACTTTTTCTAGCCACAGTTACTAAAATATAACAGTTTCTAAAACAGCTTTCTGTAAAATTCGTTGTAAAATTTATTTTTATACTGTTCTGAAACTAAACTCATGAAAGCTACTATGAGTATTGGCAGAATTTGTCTGCCATTTCCTTTAATTAAAAAATTACGCTATAACTTTTGTACATTTAATTTTTAAATACTCAACCTTAATGTGATCGTCGCAGAGCATTTAGTACGATTATCTAATTCATCTGTATTTTCGAAAATTGGTTTTACCATTATTAGTCCCCCTTCATATCCGACAACTTTTGTCTAAAATGTTTTTCCGTATATTCCATATATTTGTCTGGAGCATTTAAAATTCCACACTCTGTATATTGATTATATTCAACATTATATGCCATTCATACTGTACATTCTTCCTACAAAAGATTTATGAAGAATTCGACGTGCCGTGCTACTTGGTCGAGCCAGAGACACGAGCACGACGCGGCGCAGCGCCGACGCATGTCATTAAAAATATATAAAAAATATAATTCATTGTTTTAGAATAAATTAAAGAATAAAAAAGCGTTATTTTAAAAATTAAAAGAAATGTACTTTTTGATAAAAAAAAATATTAAATATTTTAATTGCTTATAACAATTGAATTTATCAACTTCTTGTAAATTAAAATATTTTTATAAAAAGATTGTCTCTTTAGCTTCAAAATGTCTCTTCGAAGATTTTTCTACGATAAGTACGACCAAAGATATTAAATTTTAAACTAAACGTGTTCTTTATTTTTTGAAAATTATATTTGGTTATAATTTCTGAAAAAAAATTTTAAACAAACAAAAAAAATATGTATCTTCTTATTTTATGTAGATATATTTTGTGTAAAAAAAGTTTCGACTAATTAAAAATACAAGATTATTATTTGTCGTCCGGTTTGACGTGGAATTGCCCATGTACATAACATTTCATTATAAAAGTAAAATTTGTTAATAAAAAAGTTAAGAAGTTAATTTTAGTAAAAATTAATGTTTTTAAAAATAGATACCTTATACATTGCTCTCTTATGTAAAACAAGATTTTTTTATTTTTTTAATAAGAAAAGAGGCTTTAATAATAAAAGAGGCTTTTATCAGAGATGATTTTCATAGCGAGACAAAGAAATGGTCTCAATTTGCAAACAGACACAGACAATCTTCATCATTCGTACCTGCCGATCATAAACAAGTTACCAAAAATCTAATAACAATGCGTCATGTTTGTAAATTCTGTATCGTTTGACCTGCGTTATAACGTTCAGTATTCGTTTGTTACTCGATGCGGACAGTTCTTCCCACGAATGGGAGAGGTGAGTTTCCTCTGCGTCAAATTTTATCAAAAAAAGTGACACATAATATAATTTAAATGTTGATTACACCATTCCTATGGCGGGAACCAGTAGGAGACGGTAACACTTATTTCCATTTCCATTCGTCGGATGAACACTGTTCGGCTCGCGACTACCACATCATCACGTAAGCTTCTCGCTGTATTTTTTATGAAAAAAGATTTACGATCCTGTTACGAAATAACCTCTGTATCTTTCATGCGAAATATTTATTGTACCCTTTGCTGAAGATGGTCCAATTCGAGACCGAAACGTTCAATATTTAATAAATATATGAGAAATAAATAAATACCATTGTCATTAATCTTCGCACCGTGAACGGCGAACGTCTCTCAGTTAGCCACGTTTCTACATTATTGGATTCCAAACAGAGCCTTTTTACTCTTCTATTAATAGTAAAAATTAATTTGTTCCAATGTTATTTGCAACAATATAAGAAGGAAGACTTCTTATAAGAGTAATTTGAAGCACAAAGAAAAGTATCTAGGGAGGTAATCTCTGGTTATATGCAATCTAATGGAAAGAAAAACTCGCGTCCTATTTTCTTAAAAAGTCATTCGAATTGTGTAAGGATTCGAGTATAAAACTTTCTTCGGATGAATTCAAGGAGCTACCACGCAGTTTGTCTGAGTTTCCTCTAAAGTAGCCTAAGAAGTCTATTTCCCATCATAATATTTATTGCAATGTCATTTCGTACTTCAAATATTAAAGTATTTATTTTATATTATATATTTATTACATTAAGAGACACGGTAGTGTCTCGCGCCAAGTACACGCGAAGCGAGACCGCACCGTGACTCTTTTACGCGACGCGACGGGTTGCGAGTACCCGAGATGTTGAGATCTCGATAACGAGTGAACGGATCAAGTTCTAAGTACGCTTGATCGATAGCTTGGGGTCCAATTAGGGGGGGGAGGGGTTTCTCTTATAATATTCCGCTATTTTATCTTTACAAGAGATGAAATACTGCTAAAAATATTTAAATATTTAGATTTGATAACGTTATGCCGCATGAATGAAGTAAATAATAGGCGCTTCAATAACTTAACACGGGACCCTCTACTAAACCCTACTTTATACACGTTTGAACATGCGGATGTATCAGATCTGACAAATATATGCACGACATATTTTGTTATTTTATACCTAAATGTAAATATTTGCAACAGTTAGATCTTACAGCAAGCAACTTTGATGTTAAGGATTTCGCAAACTTTTTTGATAATTGCGGCAGGCGTTTAACGCACTTAAGATTATAAGTTACTGCTCATATGTTAACAATCATGTCCTACTTAAAATTTCAGAGATATGCAAAAATTTTAAAGGTATATATATAAATGCATATAATAGTACATAATTATCAAGATTATAAGTAAAGTGCATATATCTGATACAAATTTTTCTTAGAATTGAATCTAAGTCATTGTCATCTCATAGACGACGAAGAATTTTCGTACCTCGAGAAGCTGATGAATGGTTTGGGACGTTTAAATTTTTGTGATACACGTATAAAAACTGACCGTCTTTGCAAAATACTGTAAAAATTCAACGGATGCGTCAGTTAAATATATTGACTTTATATATACGAAGACGCAGTTCTAATAGAGTTGAGAAATTCGTGTCGTGACTTGAAAGTAATAAATTCACTGCACGCATGTGGTCTGACATCTCAGAGTATTAATGCCCTCGCTAATTGTAAGAATTTATGAAAAGTGAACCTTTTTCTGTAAGTGTGTGTGTGCTACATTTTCTTTTAAAATACATATTATTGTGTTCGACTGTTAAAATTTTACATGATTTGAATTTAGATCGGCGTAAACCAGATCGGTTTCTATTTATAATTATTAAAAAAATATTTGTACGAGAGGACTTTGTTTTTAAAATTATTTTAAAATTTATTATAATAAAAAAAGTAATACAAGATACAGTATCTATGTTCAATGCGTCATAATTTATAAAATATTAATGTTTAAAAATTTTTGTGTGTGTAATTGTTTAACTCAACAGAATAAAGTTCTTTTATTTACTATAATTATTATATGTATTATAAATAAAAAAAATAAAATTATGATGAGACATTACACGTACTTTGGTACATCATAACTAATAAAAATACATCACATGACAATTAATTTTTGGTTTAGAAACTTTCAATTTGTGCACTATCAATATTATAGTTACAATGTGTACACGTTTTTGAATAGTATCTATCATAAAAACATTTAAAGCACATTTTTAATTTGCATTAAACTCATTTTATAAATGCAACTTCTTAACATGGTTGATATATCATTGATATGGAAAAATAATTTGAACATTAATATTTTATAAATTATTGCGCATTAAACATATTTACTGTACCTCGTATTAGTGAATGGGGTGAACTGTAACATGTTAAATATTTAACAAAATTCAAGGGATGGTCAAGGATTGGTTGTCCTCTTTTGTAAGATGGAGTGCGCTGTGAACACAAAAAGATACGAGGTTACATTCGCAAAATTCGATGAACCTTCGCGCCTCGGTAATAATAAATAAATCAAAAGACAAACTGACCATCGACCGGGCGATCAACTGTTTTGGCCCTTTTATCTAAGTCTACTCAGCTGATTTCCAAGTCGCTAAGATAGCCGATCAGCTGCTGTCGGTGACAAGCTTCCCAGACAGCACGCATGTCCAGAATCGGGACATTAAAGACATCTTCAAGACATTTTACGAATAAATTGCAAAAAAAACGTCTTACGTCCTGATTTTGGACATGCTGGTGCTGTCTGGCTCCTGCTTTGTCTCGGGTGCTCTCACGTGCTTTTTCGTTGAGGTACAAGGACAAAGGAAAGCGTTAGCCGACGCGCGACGTTAGAAAAAGTTGTCTACGAAAGCTCGGGTTTTCGAGTCTAAAGCCGGTTCTACAATACGTCGCAAACGATGGCAACTGCTAGTTGAAAAGTGTTAGTTCCATGTTGCGTTTGTCAATTTCGGTTGTCAAAAGAAAGTTGGCAAACTTTTAACTTTTTGGCGACAGTAACTGGCAATCAGCAATCAGAAATAACACTTTTCAACTACATAGCAGTTGCCATCGTTTGCGACGTATTGTAGAACCGGTTTAAGAAATGTGCCACAATTCGATGGAAAACGCTTCCGCAATTTAGTACTAACAAAATACGAAATGCGCGGCTAATAATCTATAAATTTTCATATGTATTGATGCCGAATTTTAGAGTTTGATTTCAAAGACTGTCCTTTTTTCGGAGTCACTTTCCTTTGTAGGCTATAATATTAAGAAGATTCTGATACAGCTGGTATAGAGTATGGTTGGGTGTTTGTAAAGTATATAGTATATCTTAATAATCCAGCTAGCAAAAACTTTTAAAAGACGTCTTAAAAACGTTTAAAAGACGCATAAAAGAAATAGGACGTCTGAAGTCCTTAAGATGTCTTTTAAACGTTTTTAAAATGTCTTTTAGAAGCTTTTGCTAGTGGTGACGAAGATTCCCAACTGCGGATTACAATACTGATCATTTCTTAATAAAGTAAGAAAACTATCAAACAGTAATGCTAAATTAGTTTCAAAACAAAGCTTGGTCTCGCACAGTGAAAATTGAATTAAGGACCATACACTCTCTTCCCATAAAAATTGCAATTGTAACGAAGAGAAAGCCACGGTACATATACAGCACTATACCTTTCCTAAAAAGTTTGATTCGAGCTCTGTTGTGGTCCAATGAAAAAGAAAAAAAAATGTAGACCATAGAACAGTTATTTTATATACATAAATTACATATACAGACATACAGAAAGCATTTGCATATTATGGCGTAAAGCTATTACTTATATTACAATTGTTAAGTATTTTATTTAGTATTTATAACGATTTTCAAATAACATGACAAGCAATAATAGAACATCACGATTTATAAAACTCAAGTCAACGCGATATTGAAATATGTAGACATAATACTGTTCGTTTTCTGCAATGTTTCTATATACAAACGTTTATTATACTGCATTTTCTAGATTTTTATTCAGATTTATCTCTTACTCTTTCTCTTTTACAATAAATATACCGGGTCAATAAATATTTAATCAATGAATTACGTTACACAAATCAAATACGATCTAAAATCGTGGTTTGCAAGTGAGCTGGATGAAGTAGATTAAAAAATCTTCTAGATCGGTTTTTCTTGGTAAAGAACAAGGAACGGAACTTTCTTGGCTCTCGAATAGGAATACTATGTAAGTGTAATTTCCATAAGTTACGCCTCTCAGTACGCGTACATAATAGTATAGCTGGTGGTTTGCAATACTCGGGAAAGAATGGAGTTATAAGGAAGGAACATCCATAGCACTCTCTTGGCAATAAAGGATATAAACGAGCTTCTTCGTACAACTACTGCATATCACTGTTCTTTTTTTCCGTTTCAAGAGTCAAACGAGAAAAGTTTTTTATTATGTTATTACAACCTTCCACGTTGCATGTCTGTGCAATAGTTTTTAAAACCATTTTATCTCGATCAACAACGTCTGCAATACATATTAATATAAACTTTACGATTCTTTGAAACCCACCCAGTGCATAAATTTAAAATTATGATATTTACCAATGTAGCACGACATAGTTTTAAGCGTCAATATTGGCGGTGTATCAGATGGGCCGGATGGGCGGATGAAAGTTAATCCTAAATCTGAATTTATACTTCCCAAAAAGCTATTAGTTGCTGTTTTCCATACATTCTCATCAGGAAGATAAATATGGAGAATATTTATCGATAAATCATCAACATGTATTTCATGTATAATTAATTTATCATTAAAAATGAAATGTTCAGGAACACTGGTAAAGTCCAAAAATATCTTCGCATCTGATGATGTCCACGTACCTATGGAATGTTCAAATACAAAAGCAAAAATTAACATATTTTTTACCGATAAAAATAATTTTAAAAATAATAATTTTAAGGATTAACTTTATATAAATAAAATGATATAATAATAATATAAAGCTATGACATAATTTGTATTAAAAATGTACACTAATTGCATGCTTTGATAAAATTATATATGTATTTTATATATATATATATATATATATATATATATATATATATACACACACACACACTTAGGTAAATCGTTACATATATACTTCGCGCATGATATTAACGAAATGTGCACATTGTGGTGGTGTGGTAACTGCATAATTAAAATCACCTGTATAAATATCATAGATATCAATAGTGCCTAGTTCTTGTTGATCCCGTCCCACACCTCCTACAAGATGCAATTTGTCTTTCAAAAACACAGTAATCATATTTCTTCTTTCAACTGGCATACTAAAATATTTGTAAACAATTTTAACAGATATAACATTCTGTTTATTCTATTACTTATCAATTTATTCTTATTTATCTAATAATTAGGATATTTACACTGTCTCAAGAATCCATTTCTTAGATATTAAAGAATAACGCCATACATTTATGTTGAATATTCCTGAACCAATACCATATTCTCCACCACAAAGATATAACTGGTATTCTAAAAAAAAAATCGCATAAAATACTAATTAATATTAATAAATAAATAATACAGTCTGTTTTAGATAAGACGTAATAAAAAACAGACAGTCTGTATACTTCTCGCAGTGATTTGCATTCCTTCAAGAGAACTACTAGTGCTGGAATATTCAACAATATCTGGAGGATATTCGAATGAATAAGTTAACTCAAAAAAATCATTACCATCCCAGCAATGAATATATTGTTCACCATTATTATCTTCACAAGATATAATACCCTGTGTTTGAGATCGCGACTATTACAATCGCGTTCGATTGCATGTAAGCGCAAGCACTCTTTCTAATAAAATAATTTTCATCAGATTATAGCATGGATCGTTCGTACTCTCCGAAACGGTCGCTATTTGTTATCAATAACAACCACGGCTGAACAGTCACGAAAATAAGGTCAAACGGCAACGCTAGAACAAAGGAACGATCCATGCTATACACAAAGCTCGCGAAAACAGGTGACGACCCCGTCAGGTCGCCACGTGAAATTAGTGACGTCAGCACGGTGACGTCGGCCTCCGACGGCCAATCACCCTCCAGAAATTCTGAGAAAATTGCCGGGAAGGGAGTTCGCCTCGGAGGCGATAAAAGAACCGCCGCTGCGCCGCGAGTTCAAGTTCGCTCGCAGATCACCCGCTTCGTATATCAATATCGATCACCGCTAAGTTTCCGCTTGTTACACCGCTTTGCACCGCTTCGCGCCTTGCAACCCGCGCTCGCTTTCGCACTCGCAACTCGCTTGCTTCTTGCCGCTTTACACCTGTGCGCGCTCACGGCATTTCACCTAAAAGAAGTGTATGAATAAGTGTTGAATATACTGTTCTTTATTTTGTGTAACCTGGACTTGCTGTTTTTTTTGTGGTCGTCTTCTCCTCGCGTTATCTCGCGCTACCGACGCGCGCTCTTGAACATTTTTGGTCCTTCGAGCCGGATCATCACCGGCAACCGCAAACTCGGGAGTGCCTCACAAGAAGAAGACACCATGAGTCTTGACCAGAGCTCCATGATAAGCGGCCAGCATGAACTGCACGGACGAATCTCCAGAGCCGTCGAAAACCTGAGGAGGATGGGTCAGGCAAATATCACCCTTTCGGCCATCGAGACCCGCATCCGTATCCTCGACGACCTGTGGGCAAAGTTCGAGAGTCAGCACGACCTGATACGAAACTGCTACAAGGATTCGAGCCGCTACGCTGAAAGTGAGTACGCTACGTCAAACTTACTTGACACCGCCGAGATTGCCTACGTCCAGCAGCGTAGCATCCTATCCGAACAGGCGAAGCGTCTCCAGCCTGCGCCAGCTTCCGCGCCTTCCGCGCCGTCCGAGCACGGGGGCGACCGCGCGCCCAGAACCACGCTGCCGCGTATACAATTACCGGAGTTTTCGGGCGCTTATGAAGCTTGGCCGGCTTTCCGTGATCTTTTCAAGTCGGTCATCGGCGAACAGTCGTCTATCTCAAAAGTCGAACGGCTGCACTACCTGCGCTCCTGCCTCAAGGGGCCGGCTGAAAACGTGATAAAATCGTTAACGATTACGGGCGAGAATTACGATCGCGCGTGGGCGCTGCTTTGCCAGCGCTATGAGAACAAGAGGGAGCTGATACGCTCCAACTTCGCCACGTTTACCGCCGTGGCGAAGATGAAAGCCGCTACCGCCGATGAACTCAGCCGCATCCAGAACGTCGTCACGTCCGCAGTAAATGCGCAGGAGAGCATCGGAAGGCCCATCGACTCGCACGGCATGGACCTGTTCAACCACCTCGTCGTTGAACTGTTCGACTCGCGAACGCGCCTCGAATGGGAGACCTCCGCGGGAGACTCCTTCGAACCGCCGAGTCACGACACTCTAACTAACTTTATAGCGAAACGGATTCTCACCTTGAACGCCGCGAACCCGAAGAACACAGTCACAAGTTCGGGTGAGCCATCGCGGTCCGCGAAAACGCACAACGCGAAACACACGGAGCCTCCGCAGTGTCCGCTCTGCAACGGGGACCACTCGCTCATGGGGTGCCCCGACTTCAAGGCTAAGCCGGCCAGTGAGCGAAAGACAGTGGCCGAGACAAACAAGCTCTGCTTTAACTGTCTCGGCAACCACCTGGTGGCAAGGTGTCAGTCCACCAGGAACTGCATGACTTGCAACTCGCGGCACCACACGATGCTGCACGACGCGTACAGTTTCGAGCCGTCTCCCGCCGCTGAAGTTAGCGCGCTTTCCGCCGTCGGAAGGGCCAACGACCGCAAGGCGATCCTCCTCGCAACCGCGCGCGTGATTGTGGCCGACCGTCGCGGGGATCCACACGAGGTTCGAGCCCTCATCGACCAGGGCTCCGAAGTGTCGATCGTGTCGGAGTCTCTGGTGCAGCGGCTGCGCCTACCGCGATCGCGCACCCGATTGTCGATATTCGGTATCGGCGGCTCACAGTCCGGATCCACTCGGGGCAAGGTGTCGTTGCGCCTCACGTCACGGACCACGGGAGCCACGCTCACCGCCGTCGCGTTCGTGCTTCCGCGTCTCTCCCTGTATCAGGGCTCCGGGATCACGTGCAGCACCACGTGGCCTCACCTACAGGGACTTCCGCTGGCCGATCCTCGCTTTGCCGCCAACGACCCCGTCGAGCTGCTTCTTGGCGCTGAGGTGTGCTCGACCATCTTGGAGGATGGTCTCCGTCGAGGCCAACCGCACACGCCGATCGCACAGAAGACCATCCTGGGATGGATTCTTTCAGGGGGCTGCGGTGCGACCTCTTGTCTGGGTCACCGCCGCTCACTCCAAGCTCACTCCGCTTTCGTTAGGCTCGCTCCCAAGGAGGAGGAGTGCGAGCAACTCTCCGTGCGCGCCCTCGAGCGCACATCCGCTGGCCGGTCTGTCGCCCGACGGCCGGTCTCATCGCCGCCGCCGAAGAGCCTCGCCGAAACTAGCGAGCCCGCCGAGGACGAGAAAGCCCGTCATGTTCGTGACGCGCTCGCTCTCCGTCGCGACCGATGCATCGACGACGCGGTCGCCGTGCAACCGGAACTTTGCACGGCGGGCGGGTTTCCAGTACGCGAGGGGGCCGTTGACGCTGAGGACCCTCTTCGTCAGCGCGCGATCACCACGCTCACTCCCGAGACAGAGGAGTGCGAGAGACCTTCCATGCGCACCCACGAGCGCACCTCCGCTGGCCGGTACGTCGCCCGACGGCCGGTCTCTTCGCCGCTGAAGAACCTCGCCTCACCCCGCAAGCCCGTCAACGACACGACCGCCGTACTCACCAAAGTGCGCGAACCTTGCACGGCGGGCGGGCTCCCGGTGCATATATGGGCCGCGAAATCTGAGGATCCTCTCGACGGGATCCCTCAGAAACACCGTCTTCACCGCGCACGTGAACTTTCTACCACCACTTGGCTCACTTCGGTAACGCGACACGCTCGCAACTTTGTAGGTTTGTCCACAGCTCCAATCCCCTGGATCACGGGGCACGCATCCCGGCGGAAGACGCTTGTGAGCAATCTCGGCGCTTCCCGGGGGATCGCTCCCCGAGAGCTGATCGGCAGCCCCTCGAGATGGGCGAACCCAGCGTGGCTACAGGAGAGCCGAACCTGGTGGCCGGACGAGAGCGACGAGATTCCCGACGCCGAGCTGCCTGAGCGGAGAGGCGTCGTGCTATCCGCCGTCGGAAGAATCGAGACGGAGCCTTACACCCTCCGTCGATTCTCCTCGCTGCACCGCTGCATTTCTGTCCGGTTGTTCGCGTATACTTCTGTTCGGTTTCTCTCGCATTGTTCTGTCCGTTTTCTCACGTATATGCTGCTTGTCTTCGCTCATTTTATTATATCCGTCGTCTTGCTATTCACGTATCGCGTTTCACTGCGTGGCACCGTGCACTGGCCAATTCACGGGCCTCACTACCGGTCACTCATTGTTTGCGCAGTCGACCAACAACGCTGTCCATGGCCTTCTGCCAACCCTTTCAAACACGGCGCACGGTTCGCCATCACTGCACTCACGATTAACGCAGCAATTTACTCGCGGACGCATTCGCATTTTCGCGACACACCGTACGCGCGAATTCACGCTCACGACGATACATGCGGTCACCATCACCACGTGCTCCGCGCGCTGTCGCTCTCCGCCGCCGCGCCGTCGCTCGCGTGAGCCTCGATCCATCGCGGCCGTCGAAGATGCCTCGAAGCCGCTGCCGCGACACCAGTAGCCGCCAAGGGATGCGTGAGCTCACCGACACCCACTGTCACTTAATTGTTATGTCAGCCGTCTGCCTGTATTTTTCACATTTCACGTATTCGCTTGTTTCGGCCTTCCGCCAATGTTCACAATTCACTCAACCGCTCATTTCGGCCCTCCGCCTCAACGCAATTCTTTGCGACACACTTCACTTCACTTTTCGGTTTCATAGCACCACGCATATACCGACAAGAGTTTACACATAGAAACATATGTATCGCACGAAATATGTTTCTCGCTCGAGATCCTCGCACGTTGTGACAATGCGCAGGCGCACCGCGCCGCCGGTGCTCGCCTGCACCTCGCGCCGAAATCGCGTTCATGTAGATCGATCGCATATCGATTCGGTTTACCGCGACGTCGGGCGCTTCATCAAGCGAGCCATCGAACACACCGTCTTGTTTCGTCAAGCATGACGAGGCGGGCGGGAATGTTTGAGATCGCGACTATTACAATCGCGTTCGATTGCATGTAAGCGCAAGCACTCTTTCTAATAAAATAATTTTCATCAGATTATAGCATGGATCGTTCGTACTCTCCGAAACGGTCGCTATTTGTTATCAATAACAACCACGGCTGAACAGTCACGAAAATAAGGTCAAACGGCAACGCTAGAACAAAGGAACGATCCATGCTATACACAAAGCTCGCGAAAACAGGTGACGACCCCGTCAGGTCGCCACGTGAAATTAGTGACGTCAGCACGGTGACGTCGGCCTCCGACGGCCAATCACCCTCCAGAAATTCTGAGAAAATTGCCGGGAAGGGAGTTCGCCTCGGAGGCGATAAAAGAACCGCCGCTGCGCCGCGAGTTCAAGTTCGCTCGCAGATCACCCGCTTCGTATATCAATATCGATCACCGCTAAGTTTCCGCTTGTTACACCGCTTTGCACCGCTTCGCGCCTTGCAACCCGCGCTCGCTTTCGCACTCGCAACTCGCTTGCTTCTTGCCGCTTTACACCTGTGCGCGCTCACGGCATTTCACCTAAAAGAAGTGTATGAATAAGTGTTGAATATACTGTTCTTTATTTTGTGTAACCTGGACTTGCTGTTTTTTTTGTGGTCGTCTTCTCCTCGCGTTATCTCGCGCTACCGACGCGCGCTCTTCACAAGATATAATACCCTGTAAAATTTTTTGTTTTTTCTTCTCCAAGATATATAAAGGAATTGTAAAATCCTGCAAAAAAAGAGATTTTATATTCATAGAATTGTAATGCATTAATGTATAGTAGAATATATAAATAAGAAAAAAAACAAAATAAATATGGAGAATGTATGTATTGGAATTATAAATCTCCATTTTATTCAAAATATATTAGAAATAAAAATCTATAATTGCTGTATTGTTTCTAAAATTAAATTATTCTAAATGTTATTTTTGAACATAATATACTCACATGATGATGGTTCCGCGTGTAATATCAAGCAAATGAGATTCTGTAGCTCTTAAATTGATGTTTCCAATTAACTTCATAAAATGCTCTTTCGACAACTCATAAATTGAATCGAGTGGCAGTTCATCAAAACGATCTAAGCAAACAGCCAAAGAAAGGTCTCGTAGCACATTGATATTTAATTTTTGTGCCAATAACCAAATTTTAATCGCATATATTGGTAACATAAAGTGTCTCTCAAGCCTGTCGGTTATATCTTCTATTAATTTTTCTGCTGCAAATAGAATGCCTAATTCCAATAGACTCAAGAGACGATCAAGCTCTTCAATATCATAACTTGTTGCAGATGTAAATGCAATTTTGTCATGAATCCAACCAATAAAATCCTATAAAATTATTATGTATCTAAACTAAGTTTGGACTCGTGAAATTGTCATATAAACAAACGGCGATGCGAGTCGAGCACGGATCGTGGTGCGCAATAACAATTATAACTTGTATTTACAAAAGAACGTTTCGGCTCCTCCTTTGAGCCATCTTCAGCTTTATTAACAGAATAAGGATCATTCCTGCAGAGCTCGAGGCAGCAACCTCCCTTCCTGGAGAGATGTCGTGATAAACGAGCTGGTACACACGATTATGGTGGACATTTCCACTGAGAAACGGAAAAGACATTAAGTTATTCAATCGTTGAAGGAACGAAAAAGAAAAAGAAAAGGAGAGAGCTCACCTCAAGTTCTGCAGCAGTCAAAATTACAATAAAAAGTCGTAGCAAAACGGTGCGGATACAAAGAATCGCACATCTCGGAACAGTCAAAAATACGCAGCAAACCGGTGTGAATATAGAGAAACGCACATCTCGATATAGAAGCGAGAATATCGCAGTCACACAAGTGTCGGTTGGATACGAAATGAGAACGGTCACAAGCAAGCAGGTCTATATTCACACCGGTTTGCTGCGTATTTTTGACTGTTCCGAGATGTGCGATTCTTTGTATCCGCACCGTTTTGCTACGACTTTTTATTGTAATTTTGACTGCTGCAGAACTTGAGGTGAGCTCTCTCCTTTTCTTTTTCTTTTTCGTTCCTTCAACGATTGAATAACTTAATGTCTTTTCCGTTTCTCAGTGGAAATGTCCACCATAATCGTGTGTACCAGCTCGTTTATCACGACATCTCTCCAGGAAGGGAGGTTGCTGCCTCGAGCTCTGCAGGAATGATCCTTATTCTGTTAATAAAGCTGAAGATGGCTCAAAGGAGGAGCCGAAACGTTCTTTTGTAAATACAAGTTATAATTGTTATTGCGCACCACGATCCGTGCTCGACTCGCATCGCCGTTTGTTTATATTAATTATCTATTTTGATTGCACAATGAGATTATTCGTGCCGATAAGACCCGATACACATTTAGTATATACATTTGTTTATTAAAAACTTGCGTTTTGTATTAAGTATTTTGATATAACAAATTATTTACACACAAAAAAAATCAATGTTTTGTACCCTTAAAAGCGACTTTTTTCTGTAAATACAGCCAAGAATTAGAATGTTCTAACCTGCAGCAAAATCGAGGAAATATCATAGTTGACAATGTGTTCTGTCTGTCCATATTCTAGAAAGTTCGCGGACAAAAGCGCAGCAAAGTACTGACTCTTGTCGATCAATTTTTGCTTCTCAACTTTGAATCGCTCCTCTTTGAGAACCAACGTCACTGTTTCCCGTGGTTTTCCGCTGTTTCCCTCTTTGCTGTTACTTTCCATTGTCAAAACCGCACGTGTTATCAATTAGATAAATTTGCATTTAAATATGATCGCTGATGTAAACGCAGAAACAAAATTGTTAGATTTAGAACAGCATTAAATAGAAGTCGGTTAAGTTGCGATGTAGTGAGTCGACGTATGTACACAAAAATAAATAAGCAAGGATTATTAGACTGGGTAGGGGGCAAGCCTTCACGCTTTGGACTAGGAATCCTTTAACGAGGGATAGGACACCAAGGCTGCAGGATGCGGATTGGTCGTCCGCCATTAATGGGATATTTCCGCTTTAAATATATTTTAGTAAATATAGTGTATAGTATATGTCAATTTATGACATATTACCACAAGTATAACTATACATACTGTGTTATAACTGATAAAGTGAGCAAGAGAAAAAATAAAAGTGTAAGCATTGTATTTAATAAATCCAATTTCATTAAAATTGAATGTGATTTTATATTATCATTTAATACTGAAATGAGAATATATATATGATATATATAGAGAATACATAACTTCAACTGTAAATCATCAAATTAACTAATGTTGGTAAATATAAGCTCAGACTATCGCGTCAACACATTTTTAGTATAAAAATAATTTTCAAAATTGTTCTCTTTTTTTTCATTTATTGAATTTACAAATTTGCTAAATTTATATAAAAACTCTTAAATTTATCAAAAATATTATTTATTGCATTATTTACTGCATTTATTAACTTTTTGTGATAAATTAAATTTATCAGTATTTATTGTTTGTTACTATTTACTTAATTTCTTAATTTACGAAATTTATTTCATTTAATTAAGTTTTATTTATTTATTTCAATTTAATTGAAATAATTCCTCAATTAGAATTGAATTTATGTAGACATATTTTTGATACAGTTATTTTTTTTTATTCAAAAATGACGCGTAATGCTTGCCGTCACTTCCGCTCCCATTAATGGCGGCTTTGTCCCATCCCTCATTAAAGGATCTCTACTTTGGACGAAGGAAATACAGATAGAGTTGCGTCGCAGTGATCGTCTAAGTGTAGGAATCCTCTAATGAGGGATGGGACAAATCCGCCATTAATGGGATAGCGGAAGTGACGGCAGGCATTACGCGCCATTTTTTAATAGAACAAAATAACTGTATCGAAAATATAACTACTAAAATTCTAATCTAGGTCATGGTGGTCGAATTTATATCAAAAACAAAAAAAAATTAATATTTTTTGTTATACGTGACGACCGCACCACATATAAATTCGACCACCATGACCTAAATTTTGATGCGTACTTTATAATTCTAGAAAAGAATTTTGCATTTCTATAAAGCCAATTAAAAGATTAGTGCTAATTTTCGACACGGTAATATATATACGTATGTACATACGAGGCGAGTATCGCTTCTGCGAATATTTAAATAAAATACCTGCTATCTCGCAAATTTTCCTCCGCATTTGGCGGAGAGGCGTCACTTCCATCAGGCTCGACATGGCGGTTGATCGATCTGTCATAGCGGACGTATGGATCCGTCAAGTACGAGGCGTTATACGGCAGGACGTAATTAAATTTCATCACGTAGCCGATAATCATGCTGACGTCAACTTCCATGGGTAAACCGAGGCCGAGGATTAACTGGAACGGTTTTCAAATATAGGAAGGTGTCATCGATCGTTTGCCACAACCAGAGATCGAATCACCCCTCCCTCGTCCTCCCCCTCTCGCTTCTACCATTCGCTCTCCAGTGCCGCCAGCGATCGTGGTACAACCACACAAAATTAGATCGGAAAATGGATGTCCCGAAACTCGAATAGCCGGCGATATCGCGAATTCTCCATCAAACGTGTCATCCGCCGTCGAGATTGTACAAAACGATCCGAATAACACGCTACAGGCCGATTTTTATTTAACTTTTATTTAATTTCGAGGTCAAGTGAACTTTGTTATAAGGTCCGAACTAAATAAAAAACTAAGGCGTTTTTCTGGTACGTTACGCCGAGCAATTCTGCGCTGATTATTGTTAATTCTAATTTGATAAGAAACATTTTGACATATATAGCACAGTCAGTTTATAAAAAAAAAAAGGAAAATAGTCAATCGCGCATATTTCAAATATATAACGATAACTATTTTTTATACTTATTGAAAGTAAAAATAAAAGAAATAATAAATCTCAATTTTTTATTTAGCAATATCCCTTAATAGTCCCGTTGAAATATTGGCCTAACCGCGATGTTTCATACCAGTCCCGTTTTATTTCCTTTTGGCGGACACGACTGTGCGACAGAGCTCGTGTAATTTACGACTCTAAGAAAAAGAATCTTGCATGCTTCGACGTAAATGTGTACTTAAATGTCCTAAAATGAAACACCAGGAATAACGATCGATCTTTTTTGTAACGTGAACAAATTATCTTTGAATGATTAAAAGTCGAGCTAACAATAAGTCAATTATCCTTCATTCCGATAATTTAATTTTTTTTAAATGTTGTTTGTGGGTGCGAAAGAAAAAGCACGATTTTTAAGCAATTATATTTGAAACGCAGCTTGTCTTTCAAAAAATTGGAGATTTCAGTGCCACATCCCTGGTAGAAATTGCCTTGCCAGCGCCACGACACTTGTCAGCGCCATGCAAGTTTGCCACGCCACAGCCTTATCCTAAAAACTGGAAAGAGCCATATCAGGGCCATGTTCGCGCCTAATATGGCATTTACATAAAATTGAACGGGCGCAGGTCTGGATTTGACTGAGTTTCTAATGCGATCCACACTTGCGCCACATTAGGTGCTGTCGAGATTCTTCTCTTTGGCTTCTAGATCAACTTCTTAATTGTTTTAAAAATTATTAACGCATGTACGTTAAAATTGAGACAGGATTGTTTTACCCTTCACCTGCCGCGGCCGGGGTCCTTCGGCTGGCAGGGCTCTACTAATTTATCTGGCAATAAATGATAATAAATAATAATAAATAATAATAAATAATAATAATAATAAATGATAATAAATAATAATAATAAATAATAATAAATAATAATAAATAAATGGTAAATAAATAATTTGGTTCGGCAATAAATAATAAATAATTAATTAAATTTATATAAATAATTTATAAATAAAATATATAAATAAAAACAATATTAAATAATTATTACTCTTTTTAAACTAAATTTGTTTCTTAAGATGATTTTTGAAAAATTATATATTTGCGCTGATTATGACATATGTAGACTATATATAACACTTACATCAAATTAAGAAGTTGCCGACCACGTAAGGCAGTTGACTCACGATCCAGAGGTCCCGAGTTCGATCCCACCAAGGTAAGTGTTTTTTTCAAATACGAGAAAATATTTATAATCATAGACTGCATCTTAAGAAACAAATTTAGTTATAAAATAGTAATAAAATTTCGAAAAAAAAAATTTTTTTCTATGTTAGGTGAATATCATATAATACCGCTGCCATGTTAGCGCCATGCCAGCGCCATGCCAGCACCCACGTCAGATCTGTGGCGCTAGCGGGCAAAACGTGACGTTTCGCGGATGGCGCTTACCAGCGTGCCATGCCAGCTCCTGAAATGGCAGTGTGGCACGCTGATCAGTGCCATGCAAGCGCCCAGTCAAAATTTCTACCAGGGATGGTTTTGAATAAATGAAAAGGCACCAGACTTTCGTGAAGAAGGACGAGATAAAAAATCTCGATGTTACATTATCCCAGATAGATAAACGCGACGTGAAAAGTAGGATTAGGTGATTTGAAGTTTGCTAGCGATCAAAGTAGCGAAAAAGAGATATAATAAGCAGCCTTCGTGAGAATCTCTTCGACTAGGAGTTCAAGGTTACGGATATCCTGGAGGCGGCAATATAGAAGATGCTGCCCGGGAAAAAATGGAAGAGATCTGAACAGATTTGAGCAGATCTCATCAGATCCAATCCACTCAGATCTGGTTTGATCAAAATATTGGCCCTATCTGATCAGATCCAATCAGACATGAGTAGATCTGATCCGATCCTAGCAGATAGAGTCAGATATGTAACGAGAATAATCGATTATATCATCTGCTCAGATCCAATCAGACATGAGTAGATCTGATCCCATCCGGTGTCCATCCACTGCAGAAAATTGTTGTTTTCAAATGTTATTTTTTAAATGTGCCACTTTATTATAAAAGTGGACTCCACGATACAAAAGTTGTGCCGTTCCACGACTTAAATAACTTGGCGCAACTTAGCACGACACTGCCGTGTCTGATACCGTTCTTATACCACTGTTCATCAAATTTTAAATACGAGAATCAGATTCCGTCGGATGCCATCTATCGGATACAGATGCAACATTATGATCTGATCATACATAATCTTATATGACTATATAAGTTTATATGTGATTATATTATTTTATCAGTTTAAATTATAAGATATGTTTGCAAAATAATTTAAAAGATTTATGTTTTATATATACATATACACATTAATCTTTTATAATTAGCTATTATTAATTAATTTTGCACGGTACTTTTTTAATGGAATATTTTAGATATAATAAATTCTAAATATGGTGTCAAAATTTACAATTATATATATTATCAAATTGGCAGAGACTATATTTATTATATATGTTAATGTTTCAAAATTGAGAAAACTGTTTTTAATATAAAAATTAATTGATTTTTTGACAAAAAATCATTTAAAAAAGCTTCTTTTTTACAGAGTTAATATTATATTTGATATAATGTCCAACATTGGGTGTAAAAAATAATGATGAACGATTTAAGAACAAAATTTTTATAAGTTCTATACAACACAACTTTGTAAGCCAAGATTGGACTTATCTGGTGAGATCAAGATATGTCTGACTAGGTCTGCTCAGATCCAGCAAGATCAAAAGAGATCTGATTGGATCAGCAACACAACTTTGTAAGCCAAGATTGGTCTTATCTGGTGAGATCAAGATATGTCTGGCTAGGTCTGCTCAGATCCGACAAGATCTGAGGCCTAATGTCTGCTCGTACTTTAGGAGATCTGAAGCAATCAGATAATGTTCGATTAGATCGGAAGAGATCTGATTGGATGTGCGATTCAATATCGAACGGCAGCAATGGTCAGATCTGGTGAAATCGGATTAAAGTTCAGCATATCTGGATGCATGTGATTAGATATGACCATGCAGATCTGGCGAGATAAAATTGTATCCAATCAGATCTGACTTTACTTGAATTTCAGATCTCGTTGTATCTCATTTTATCAAATCAGACATGGTCAGATCTCTTCCATTTTTTCCCGGGTGACGCTATAGAATCGACGATAAAGAGCTGTTACATTGTTTCACATTTCGCAAATCTATTTTATGCTATCACTACTGTTACGCGTATATATTTTTATCAAGATGTAACGATGCACCCCCAAACATGCATCGTTCCGGCGCGAACACCTCGCCGAAGCCACCCCGCCGACCGCACCCGCGGGGTGAAGACCGGGTACGGTGTGCCCATTTTTTAAATCGTAGAACATAGCGTTAGAAAGTCCGCGGACGGACTTACCGCCTCGACGCGCCGAGCGGTGCCGTAGGCGGCCGAAGACCGCCGAGCGCGATCGCGGCGTCGGCGTCGGGTGGCGTCGGGTGGCGTCGGGTGGCGTCGGGTGGCGTCGGGTGGCGTCGGGGCGCCGTAATCACCATTCCGGGAAAAGTCAAGTTGTGCCACTTCTGCTAGATTTTACTTTATAATGTATGAACTGTGACTAGCCGAGAGCAGACAAGTGCTAAAAAAAGCTGGCGGTATTTAATAAATCGCAAGCACGCTGCGGTCTCGTGCACGACATTTGTTTTTAGCCTTATCGAAGGTAACGCAAATGTTTAATTCATAAAAGGAACAGATCGCCGGTTCTCGGGCTCGAAACCCTCGTGCTACCTCAAGAATTATGGAAAATTTCATTGAGGCATTAATTCCGTATAATTTATGAGTCGCCTGTATGTAGTCGGGGAGGAGGGAAAAACTCCGCAAAACGCTCGGCTGAAGACTAAAGGCCGGTTTTCACACGCAATGATTGGTGGCGCCAGGCCGCGCCAGTCGACTAACGCCAGTAAAAATGCAAGTGTAAACACTTGATGCAAACTGGCGCTAGTAATGTGGCGTTTACTGGCGGTTATTGGCCAAAGCACATAACCTCAAAATTTGAGGTTATATGCTTGCTGTCATTTACTGTGTGTTTAATAAATGTTAAATATTTTCCATATTATACGCCAATCACTGTGTAAACACTTGTGAGTTTAGGCCGGTTTACACACGCAATGATTAGTGGCGCCAACTGACTGGCATTCATTGGCGCCAGAACCAACTGACAAACTCACAAGTGTTTACACAGTGATTGGCGTATAATATGGAAAATATTTAACATTTATTAAACACAAAGTAAATGACAGCAAGCATATAACCTCAAATTTTGAGGTTATATGCTTTGGCCAATAACCGCCAGTAAACGCCACATTACTAGCGCCAGTTTGCATCAAGTGTTTACACTTGCATTTTTACTGGCGTTAGTCGACTGGCGCGGCCTGGCGCCACCAATCATTGCGCGTATAAACCGGCCTTTTGTCAGTTGGTTCTGGCGCCAATGAATGCCAGTCAGTTGGCGCCACTAATCATTGCGTGTGTAAACCGGCCTTAACGCGCCGCTGTCTTCATTCGTCGAAAAAGTGGATCGTCCTCTTTTTTCTCACGTTGACCTAGTGGAAAAAGGGAACGCGGCACGCCTTGCGCAATGTAAAAGAAAGTTTCGTGGAAATTGTGGCTTTAACGAGAGAAACGGACTGCGTTGACAAGGCCGAACTTCGCGAAGCAATCGTGGACAGATGGACGTCGTCGTACAGTTTACTTGGCAATTTCGCTACACCCTTTACAAAGTTTCCCTTATAAATTATGCAGGAGAACGACTGCACGTTTTTGCGACGATTCGTTCATAGGCTCGCGGGTCCTCTTCGTCGGACAATAGCGATCTCCGAAGAGACTCCTTTACCCGTTGGATTTTATTCACGTTATATCAGCACATTCGAAAGAGATCGGAGGTAATGAATCCGCTTCAACCGCACTATGCTTTTTAACGTGCAATTCTGCATGAGCACTCGCGTGCACTCTCGCGTGTTTCTCTTTCACATTTATTTTACTTCGCAATTTTTGAAAATTACCTATATTTGAAAAATTACAAAGACCAAAACTCGCAAACATTGATCGGTATAATAGCTAAAAACGAAAACAAACCAATATTCACTTTTCTGGAAAAATAAAGTTTATACTAAAACTCACTTTAGACTGTCTTCCTGTTAGAATTCAGAATACAATTTTTCCTGAACTCATTCTTCTATTATTTAATCTTTAAAAAATTTTACATTTTGAATGTGGCGGCTGCGAGCGCCCCGAATCTGGCGGCGCAACCGCCATGACACAAGCACGCCCCTGCGGAACGGCCACCCGTTCCACACGCGCCTGCCAAACGGCAGCCCGTTCTACACGCCTCGTCTGGCAAGAGCACCGGCGGCACGGCGATCGGCCGCGCGCAACGAGCACGTGCAATCAACATGTCATCGAAGATGATAACAAGTGCGCTCCGCTAGGCGGCTGCCCTTTTTCGTAAGCAAGATTCGGCAAGCAGGGTATATAAGGACCGGCAGCGACGGAATTATACCTTCGACTATCTTCGCACAGCTATACTACGGTAATCGTATCCTTAAAAAAATGATCACATAAAATAATAATTAAGTAAATAAGACAAAACTATTTTAGATAGGATATAATAAAAAACAGACTATGCATACTTCTGGCAGTGATTTGCATTCCTTCAAGAGTTCTACCAAGGCGGGAACAACGTTTAATAATTTCTGGAGGATATTCGAATGAAGTTAGCTCAAAAAAATTATTATCATCCCAGCAATGAACATATTGTTCACGGTTATTATGTTCACAAGATGCAATACCGTGTAAAATTTTTGTTTCTTTGTTCTCTATATTTTCTAAAGATACTGTAAAACCCTGTAATGCATTAATGCATTAATGCATTAATGCATTAATGTATAATAGAATATAATAGCATGAGATAAGAAAACAACATAAAGGTATTTATGCATAAAAAAGGGGCTTTTTTTATGCATGGCATAAATACCAAAATAAATATGTGGGAGATATATGTATATGTATACCTTGGAGCTAGAAACCTCCATTTTAGTTTATTAGAAGTAAAGGTTTACAATTCTGTCTGTTTTTAACAGTATATTACTCTAAATGTTATTTTTGAATATAACATACTCACTTGATGATGGTTCATCCACTCGTGTCTGATTTTTCGCAAATAAGACTTTGTAGCTCTTACATTAATATTTCCAATTAACTTCAAAAAATTTTCTCTTGACAACTTACAAATTGAATCGAGTGGCAGTTCATCAAAACGATCTAAACAAACAGCCGAAAAAAGATCTCGTAGCACAATATTCAATTCTTGTGCCAGTAACCAAATTGTAATGGCAAAATTTGGTGACAAGAAGTCTCTCTCAATCCTGTAGGTTGTATGATTTACTAACTTATCTGCTCCAAATAGAACGCTTAATTTCAACAGACCCAAGAGACGATGAAGCTCTTCAATGTCACAAATTGGCGCAAGATAAAATACAATTCTATCTTCGTGAAAGTCGTGAATCTAATTAATGAAATCCTACAAAATTATTATGTCTCTATTTTGTGTACAATGTATACAATAAGATTATTCATGCCGATAAAATCTGATGCAATTTCTATATATATTTGTTGGCGAAACTTCCGAAAACGTCCATACTCAGATTTAGGTCAAAGTTTAGTAAAAAAGTTTCTTTTAGATATAAAAAAGACATATACCAAAAGGATTTTTTGCGACTCCAAAGTTTAGATTTTTAAATATTTTTTCACATCTTTTTCTTATGTCTTATGTATTATTGTACACAGAGAGAACAGTTTCTTTGGATTTAGTAATCCTATTTGTTTGATTAAATTTCATTGAAACAACATATGCTTAGATAAAATAATATTTTTTTGAATAAAAAGTTTTTGTGTTTAATCCAAGAAAACTATTATTTAACGGAAAAGACACTATTATTTGAAGTAATATCTCCCAAACAAATAATATATTATTTAGTTACAATAAATGTAATAAGCGTTTTCACCGCTAGGCGGCTGCTA
The DNA here is from genome assembly GCA_030770255.1 of Temnothorax ravouxi. NCBI lineage: Eukaryota > Metazoa > Arthropoda > Insecta > Hymenoptera > Formicidae > Temnothorax > Temnothorax ravouxi. Next base: position 482,618 of record JASTWP010000490.1, on the reverse strand, counting down.
AACTCGTACGTCAAATTCGACCAGAGACCGTATATACATATAATATCATATATATGTATGTATAATCATATATATTTATATATAATTATATATAATTGTATATAATCTTTTTTTCCCGGGTACTGAATACTTGCCCAAGAAAAAGAGAGTTAAATTAGAAGCTACTGGCAAACGTAAATTACCTTCAGTTGGAACCTCCGAAGAATGGTGGAAGTTCAGATGGAGTTTAATCTGTTTTAAGCAAGGATTTAATTTTTTATTTTATGTTAACTTTTACTTTGTTTTTTATTTAATTGTACTTATTTATTTAATTAGAAGATAAATATGAAAGACATGTCGCTGAGTCTAATTTATTTTTTTGCGTGGAGAAAAAGATTCGATTTCCGAACTTATCACCCCACATGTACATATAGATACAAGAATTTTTTAGTAAAAGAATTTAAGAAAATATTCTATTGCATTAGAAAAAAAATGATTAAAATATAAACTTAATCCAAAAATTCTCAAATAGGAATCACGATAATGATCATTTTTTGACGGCGAAAAACTCAAATAATAACGATAAATCAGCTTCAAAATAAAACTTGGTTTTTGCAAAGTAAAGATTGAATTAAAGGCTTTACACTTTCGTTCCATAAAAATTGCAATTTGTAACAAAGAGAAAGCCACGGTACAGATAGCACTGTTTTTCCTAAAAGGCACGATTTAAGCTCTGAGGTCCAATGAAAAAGAAGAAGAAAAAATGTAGACACAAAAGAAAATTCAATTTATATAGGATAACTTGTGGGAATATGCCAGTGTGGGAAATATGCCACTCGTTCTTTTTCCACTTTTAAAAAAGGCGTGTTAACTGAGTGAATTGCGTTTGTATCGAAATTATTGTTGCCTCTTTTCCGCGATGCCGATTGGTTATCTCGATGCGTTGTGTGCGAGTTATTACTTCGAATTATTACTTCATTTGCAGCTGTCATTGCGGTCGCTGTCATACGTTAAATTGAAGCCTCTTTTCCGCGATGCCGATTGGTTCTCTTGCTGCGCTTACTTCATTTGCAGCTGTCATTGTATATTTTGACAGTTGTGTGTATCAAGAGTTAATAGTGTAATATAGTAATAGCATAATGTTAAAGCTAAATGGCGCGCGCGAAGCGCGCGCGTCTGTAATGTCTAGTCCACTTTTAAAAAAGGCGTGTTAACTGTGTGAATTGCGTTTGTATCGAAATTATTGTTGCCTCTTTTCCGCGATGCCGATTGGTTCTCTCGCTGCGCTTACTTCATTTGCAGCTGTCATCGTATATTTTGACAGTTGTGTGTATCAAGAAGTTAATAGTGTAATAGTAATAGCATAATGTTAAAGCTAAATGGCGCGCGCGAAGCGCGCGCGTCTGAAATGTCTATAGTCCTCTTCTAAAAAGGGCATGTCGTAGGTATTGTTGTCACTTTTCCGCGATGCCGATTGGTTCTCTTGCTGCGCTTACTTCATTTGCAGCTGTCATTGTATATTTTGACAGTTGTGAGTATCAAGGGTTAATAGTGTAATAGTAATAGCATAATGTTAAAGCTAAATAGCGCGCGCGAAGCGCGCGTCTGTAGTGTCTAGTAATAGTAAAGAATCAAAAGATTTCATTAAAACCATATATAAATAACAGATAAAAGAAGGAAAAAGAAGACCAGTATGCAAAGATACCTCAAAAAGAAAGAGTAATAGGAAAAAAATCATATTTTTCTTAAGTGTGGCATATTCCCCCGAATTACCCTATACAAATTACATACACAGGCATATACACAAACCATTTGCACATAGTGATTCAAAACTATTACAATTATTAAGTACATTATTTGTGGAATTCGTCATAATTTTTTATATGATTAATCACTAAAATATCACGGTTAATACAAATAAAGTCAACATGAAATTGGAATAGACGTACTGTCCGCTCTTTAAAGTGCTTTTTGAAATTTCTGCAACGTTTATATCCTGAATTTTTATTTGGATTTACCTCTCTCTCCCTGTTTTTCTTTCACAGAAATATCAAATAATTAAATATTTAATTATTCAAATCCTGAAGTTCCAGGTTCGAATCCTGGCTGAGGTAATATTTTTCGCAATAATTTCTTTACAGTTTTTAGATAGTTAATAAATCGCATCGATTTAATTCCGGGGAGGCAAGGGTATTAATATTCCAACGATAATTGTATTTCAAGTCCGACAAATAATCGGCGCGCAGTGTATAAGTTGAAATATATGTATAATTATTATATACATTGTAATTCGTTACTTCTGTAACTATTAATTTCTTTATTTGCGCACCACGTACCGCGCCTGACTCTTCTTCGCCGTTTATTAATTTGTTAAATATTTAATCTAACCACATAAGTCAAATATGATCCAAGTTTGTCGTGTGCAAATGAGCTGGATGAAATAGATTAAAAAACCTCCTATATGAGTTCTTCTTGGTAAGAAACAAGGAACGGAACTTTCGTGGTTCTTGAATAGGAATATTATGCAAGTGTAACTTCCTTAAGTCGTCTCTCTCAAAACCTGTACACAATAGTACATCTGGTGGTTCTCTATACTTGTGAAAGAATGGAGTTAATACGATGGAACTTTCATCGCACTTTACAGGCAATAAGTAAAATAATTTATGTTCTTTATATATATCCCTCTTCTTCTTCTTTATATGGGTTATGTTAGAAAAGGTTTTTATTATATTATTACAACCTTTCACGTTGCATGTCTCTGCGATAGCTTTCAAAACCATTTCATCTCGATCAACAAAATCTGCAACACATATTAATGTGAACTTTAAGTTTAAGTAAACTTGACACCCACCTAGTGCACAAATTATAATATTTACCAATGTAACATGACATAGGTTTAAGGGTCAGTATTGGTTTGTCAGGAGGGATAAAATTACGCCAAAATTTTGTTTCCCATACATCCACATCAGGAAAATAGATATAGTAAGTAGGCAGATACTGATTTATAATTAATTTCTCATTAAAAATGAAATGTTCAGGAACACTGGTAAACTGCAAAGATATCTTCGCATTTGATGATGTCCACACACCTATGCATTGTTCAAATACAAAAGCAAAAATTAATGTAATAAAATGTTTTTTAATCAATAAAAGATCATTTTAAGGATCAACATTAAATTTATAAATGATAATAGTGAGTAGCAATCCTATGACATAATCTCTATAAAAAATGTATGCTAATTTCTATTTAAATTATATATGTATGTACTTAGGTAAATCGTTACTTGAATGCTTTGCACATAATATTAATAAGATGCACATTGTACCGTTGCACAATTAAAATTACCTGTATAAATATCGTAGATATCAATAGTCTGCAGTTTTTGTCGATACCGTCCCACACCGCCCACAAGATATAATTTGTCTTTTAAAAACACGGTAATCATATGTCTTCTCTCAACTGGCATACTAAAATATTTGTAAACATATAACAATTCTATTTATTCTATTATTACTTATCTATTTATTCTTATTATTTATCTATAATTGTTAGGATATTTACACTGTCTCAAGAATCCATTTCTTAGATATCAAAGAATAACGCCATACATTTTTGTTAAACTTTCCTGAACCAATACCATATTCTCCACCACAAAGATATAAATTGTATTCTTAAAAAAATCACATACAACAATAAATTAAGTAGGTAAATAATACAATACTGTTTTAGATAAGATAAAACAAAACAAAGCACTACGTACTTTTGGCAGTGATCTGCATTCCTTCGAGTGATCTACCAGTAATGCAACAATGCTCGACAATATCTGCAGGATATTTGAATGAGGTCAGCTCAAAAAAATCATTACCATCCCAGCAATGAATATATTGTTCATCATTCTTATATTCACAAGATATAACACCCTGCAAAATTTTTTGTTTCTTTTTCTTCAAGATATATAAAGGAATTGTAAAATCCTACAAAAAAAAGGTTTTATTATTCATGAAATTGTAATGCATTACTGTATAATAGAATATAATAGCATGGTAAGAAAACAAAATAGATATGTGGGAGATATATATTTTGGAGTTAGAATTTTATTTGAAATATATTGCAGGTAAAGGTTTGTAGTTCTGTGTCTATTTCTAACACTATATTATTCTAAATGTCTTTTTTGAAAATAATATACTCACATGACGATGGTTCATCCACTCGCGTGTAATATCGAGCAAATAAGATTCTGTAGCTCTTAAATTGATGTTTCCAATTAACCTTACAAAATGCTCTTTCGACAGCTTATAAATTGAATCGAGTGGCAGTTCATCGAAACGATCTAAGCAAACAGCCAAAGAAAGATCTCGTAGCACATTAATATTCAGTTCTTGTGCCAGTAACCAAATGTCAATTACATATTTTGGTGACATAAAGTGTCTCTCAAGCCTGTCGGTTATATCTTCTATTAATTTATCTGTTGCAAATAGAACGCTCAATTCCAATAGGATCAAGAGACGATCTAGCTTTTCGAAATCATAACTTGTCGCAGATGTAAATGTGATTTTGTCATGATGAATCCAATCAATAAAATCCTACAAAATTATTATTATCTCTCTATTTCGGTTGCACAATGAAATTATTCATGCCCGTGCAATTATAAAACTCGTGCAATATATCTTTATAATATACATTTGTTTATTAAAAACATGCATTTTGTTAAGAATTTTAATATAACAAAACCATTACACAAAAAACAATAATAAATTAACGGTTTGTAAGTTCGAAAAACAACTGTATTCTTGAACACAGACAAGAACTAGAAATAAGCTAACCTGCAACAAAATCAGGGAAATATCGTAGTTGATAACGTGATCCGTCTGGCCATATTCTAGATAGTTTGCGGACAAAAGCGCAGCAAAATACTGACTTTTGTCAATTAATTTTTGCTTGTCAACCTCGAATCGTTCCTCTTTGAGAGCCAATGTAACTGTTTCGCGCGGTTTCCCGCCGTCATTGCTATTACTTCCCATTCTGAAAAAGAACGTGTCATCAATGTGATAAACATATACATTCAAATACGCTCGTTGAAATAAACGCAGAATTATTTGGCACTATAACTTACTTTTATTCGTGTCTCTCTCGTCTATGTATATCTATACGGCATAACATAAAAATTACTGATAACTATTGCAGACTAACTGCATGCTGACTATCAGACCACTGAACCACACTGAACTGACGCTACCAGCTACACGCTATTGGGCGTTTTTCTGCAAGGGACACGGATGCCACAGTGAATCATTTCATCCTTGTTTAGCATTCACAGACGACAAGGATAAACTGATTCACTGTGTTACACTGTGCCATCTGTGTCCCTTGTTGGAAAACGCACACTCTCTGTCACTATGTAAAGTATGTATGTACATACACTGAATAGTAGTAACTGTAGTGAGCTGAAGGATTGGGCGACAATGGTGGTGGTGGTAGAGGTCTCTTTCTTAGAAAAAGATACACATATAATAGGATCAAATGAGGGATTTAATTTATTAGTGCTATTATAATATCATAGTTAAAGCCATTGATCTTACATATGTATGCTTTGTGAATCGAAGTTTTATACACAGTTTTATACTCTCTTGTGAAAATACACAAAACAATTAACAGTTATTTTACATTCTATTCTAGTTTGATATTTAAGTCGATAAATAGAATAAAGGCAGCTGATTTTAAAATTTGACGCCGTTTTTATTATTGATGAATACGTTTTCAACTCAGTTAGTCAAATATAAAAAAAAGATAGAAAATCAAAACCATCATATGTGTCTTTCTCTTCAAAGTCACGGTCTTCTGTAGGCTAATATCGAGAAAATTCTATACAGTACAGCTTATTTAATTATTAATATCCGTAATTCCGTAGTGATACAACATCCTTATTCCAAGAAGTACAAAAGAGATTCCGATATTATCGATGACCAGTCATGGAGAGATTTTATACAGTTATAAAGCTATATAGACCAAGCAAACAAACGTCCACATATAGTACTGTTTTTTTCAAAAGGCACGCTTCAGGTTCTTGATCCAATAACAAAAAAAAAAAAGATGTATACAATTGAAAATTTATTTTATATAAAAATTACATATATACATACAGAAAATATTTGCATATAGTAATGCAAAGCTTTTAGAATTATGAAATGTATAATATCATGATGATGGCTGTAACCCCTCCATATATACTACACATATTATTAATTTATATTAATGAAAACATCCATTTTTATATTGTAATAAATACTAATAAATAAAATCATCAATTTATGATAAAGTAAAATTATGAAATTAATAACCTAACCTAATCTATATGTGAATAACACGTGCGCCTGGCTCCGTATGTGTGCGTGTGTATAAGTGATCGACTGAAACCTTCCCGTTTTTATATATATTTTCCTGAAACTGCCCTCAAGCTGTAGACATTCGCTGCGAAATTCTATGGGAGAAGGTACCTCGGACATTCGAACGTTCGTAGAAAGTACTTCGTCAATCGCAGTACGTATGCGATTGTTCTGAGATTATCGCAATGTACTTTTGCGATAATCTCAGATCGTTCTCAGATTCTCCCCGTGCTGTGTGGATACTTTTAGAGTTTAATTTAATTTAATAAACAATAAATAGATTTCTTGTAAATCGTGTTTACATATATGTAAATATACATATTAGTAAAAGATAAGACAATATAAGCTGAATCCCGTAAAGTGCATTATTATATGCACGCATTTTTCTTTATAGTATGTTATAAATATATGCACGCATAATGCGCTTTACGAAAATGCTTCGATGTGGTATGTTGAATCGCACTGCTTTTGATGTAAAAAATTATTTAAAATTTAGCTGTTTTTGATGTCGAAAATTACTTGAAATTGACCTGATTTCGATATTAAAAATTTCTCGAAACCGAGCTGATTTCGATATCGAAAATTTTTCGAAACTGGGACCGTCTGAATCTCGAATCGATGTTAAATTTCGAGAACATATTTTCGATATTATTTTGACAACATTTCGACCACTTATTTCTTACTGGGTAACATAGGTATAAGTATTAATGTTTATTCACACGTTGCCGTCGCTGAAAAACGACGTTCATAACACCCCATATACCTGCAGTAGCTACAACAAAAGTTGTGATCGGTCTTACGACTGATCCTACTACATACGTAACGACTAGTACGGCTGCTAAAGACACTGTTGGTATATCATCAGGTTTATTTTTGCTCTCATTGTGCGCCTTAAATTGCGAAAAAGTATTATCCATGTTCTATATTTTAAAAGAAAAATTATTTATGATGAAATGCCATGGATATTCTATATAAGAAAGAAATAAATAAATCAAGTTGCAAATACTTAGAAAAAAAACTGGCAGTTAATTAAATGTACATATTTACCTTAATCAATTTTTCCATATATATTTGACTAAATTTTCCGCCCATTTTTCGTTTATTCTGGAATTGACGAAGAGCTGTGTCCATACAGTGTTGATGTTCGGATTCTAAGTGATCGGTCGCTAAAAACGGTTTCGTTCCACCGCACACGTTCATCATCCGAAGGTATAAATCCTTAGCCTCTGCTACAGCGGTTAAATTGTTAGCTTCTGCTGTGGCCTGTATATACAAAACACGGATTACTGCGGTTTAGATGATTGCTTGTTCCAGTTGAATGAAACCAAAGTACCAAAGGTCGACTTGGAAATAAAAACCGCAAATTATAAAAACCGCTAAAATTATACATACCACAAGCACGCTTTTCGGTTCGGGAAGTTCATCTCCCTTGTATAGATTGATGTAACTCTTAAAATATTCCAACAGATCTTTTGCTTTCACGACTTGGCCGTTGACCTTCTCGGTCACCAGATTTTCTGGCGCCAGTATCATCGGTATGAGCACTTTCAACTGTTTTTTTAACTCTACCTGTATCTCGGATAATCTACCGTCGAATTTCGGATTTGTCGCGATCTCGAGACCGGGATGCGGCTTGAGGAAACACGATATGTCCGAAAAGCAGGACTTAATGTGCTTTCGCAAGCTCTGTAATTCCGGATGCTGCCTGTCGGAAATCTCCAGTCTCTTGTCGAGCAATTTCTTTCCGCCGTTTGCACCGTAATCAGCATCGTACGGATAAGCCCAGTCTCTGACTAAAAATTGCAATCTTTGGAAGGGCGTGCTCTCGGAACTTTCTAGCGCCAGTCTACCGTACTCGGTGAACAGCTGCAGGTGCTGAAGATCATCCTCCTGAATATTTTGCGACAGATTGTATATTTGCACGGAGGACAGCATCGTACTCAACGCGAACACGGTCGCGCAGTCCCGCACTGTCGACTGACTGTCGAAAGCGCCTTGAGTGTCCATAAGAATCACAGCGATCTTTTCACCGTTCGCCAAAGTAGCAGGATAAACCTTCGACTACATCAATATTCCCGTGGTATCCCTCTCGGAACCTCCCCTCCATGAAAAACCACTAAGTGGCTCGTTCTCGGCACCCAACCAGGAATCAGTATCGTTTTGTAACGTGTACTGTGATTAATGTGATAAATTATTGGTAGTCATTTAATAATTGAATTGTGTCGATCAATGATGATTGCGAGTATATGAAATAATACGAACTTGATAAATATTTTATTATCTATGTGTTCTTTTTTATTTTTTAATTTAGATAGTGATGATTAAAGTAACAAAACACTAGTTATCAAATATGTATAAATAACACTTACTTTGTTGATCATATAACGAAGAAAAAAGTCAAGAAGGAAACTTTTGCCTTTTCTGAAGGCACCCGCAACAGATACCACAACTACATTTCTATCTTTCACGTCGTCATGTAGGAGAATTTCTGACAATGCAGCTTCATCTAATTCGAAGGTATGATCTGGATGACCAAGTACCACTTGCACAGGTCGCTCATTATCTACCAGGTTCATGTCTTGCATTTGTGCATCCATCGGCAAAAGCCTTTCTATCCGATCAAGCTTTCCTAGGTAATCTGCAAAAAAAAATTGGATTAAAACATTTCTATTGTAAATAATGGATAATAATTAATAATATAATAATGCAGATAAAAAAGATTGAATCATTGGAAGAATGAATCAAGAGAAAAAATCTATTTCATTATTTTATCTTCAATATTAATGGAGCATCTGGAAAATAAATTTTACTTGTTTTAAATTACAAAATTAAATTAGTGTCATCGATACTCCGTTTCTCAAAAGGGTATGTGGATATGGACGGATATGGATAGGAAATTATATACACAGTCGGCTATCAGTCTACAAATCGAAACAATATATATGATTTAAAAACAGTATAATATTTTTATGCTTTTATGTATTCTGTAATATTTTATTTGTTTTAAGAGTGCGTTATTATCCATCCCTTGCGATCATAATATTCCTAAGTTTTCCATCCATAAATACGAGAAATAATTTCGCTCTTCCTTTTTCCAAAACTTTTCTTTGTCTATTACTCACGTTCTCTCGCTCTCGTTCCTTTGAAATGGTAATAGACGCGCTTTACTCCGTTTAATTTTGGTCAATCTGCCTGCACCGACTTTACCAGAGGATATTCGAAGTGGCATAACTGAACGATCAGATTCGTTCAAAACCTTTAATAACTTTAAACAATCAAAAATAGAACGCTTACTGAAATAAGAAATCCAGCCTCGGTTGTATGGTCAGAGTAAGGAGGTAAGATATGTCGCTCCAGGATGTCCTCTTCTTGGAGGGGTTGAATCAGGGTGAAGTTTTGCTGGCTTTCTGGGACTTCACCTTCACACACCTTCAGAATTGCGCAAAATCACAAATTTTATTAGCACTTTGCGACACAAGTAACAATATGACCGTTCTAAAACTCATTGAACGCGGTGAATAATATTTAAAGAAAAACGCGGTAAACAATAACGTAGTAAACAATATTAAGAACACAGCGAACAATATTAAAAATTTAGTGATTAATTAATATTAAAGAACTCAGTAAATAATACTAAAAAACGCTGTAAACGCTGTCAGAGTTAACGCACTAATATCAAACGCGTAACGGAGACGCGTATTGGAATGCTCGAGATGATTCCGACGCTGGTCTTCGATAATCCTTTGTTTTTAATAAGGAGTGGTGGTAACTTTCTGCTCACCGTGTGCCCGACAGTATTCCTGGTATTTCTGTGATGATAACGACAGTATGTGGCTTTAAAAATAACATGGCTGTGCCGCTTAAGGAGATCCTATAGTGGCAGCAATTTACCGACGTTTTGTTTTATACTGAAATCTTTGAATTGACTTTACAGAATTGCAAAATTCTTTTACACAATTAAAATACACACAAATCTACCGGGCATCAGTCGAGTTTGTATCATAAACGAAAAAGAATTAAAAATATTACTTAATTTGAGCACATACATATATAAATCTGTCACCCGACGACAATATTTGTAAAAATACTGTAATATGTAGGGGAGACCGGGGCAAACTCGACACAATTTTTTAAAAGGCAATTTTCAACAATTAATTAAAATTTTCAAACAAATTTAATGGTACACATTTAAAGAGTGTTCCTTCAGGTACAAAATTGCTTAAGAAATTTTAAATTTTGTTGTACGTTAAATTTATAAATGATAATAATGAAAAGCAATCTTATGACATAATCTCTATGAAAAATATATACTAATTTCTATTTAAATTATGTAAGTATATATGTAAATAAGTATATAGATAAATCGTACAGTATATAGATAAATTGTTTAATATATACTTTGCACATAATATTAACGAAATGTGCACATTGTGATAGCTGCACAATTAAAATCACCTGTATATACATCATAGATATCAATAGTCTTCAGTTTTTGTTGAAGACTATTGATCCTCTCGTTAGGATATTTACACTGTCTCATGAGTTATTTCTTAGATATCAAAGAATAATGCTATATTTTCTGTTGAATATTCCTGAACCAATACCTTATTCTCCGCCACAAAGATATATATATATAAATCGTATCCTTAAAAAAATGATCACATAAAATAATAATTAAATAGAGAAAGCTGTAAGGGTCACCGGGGTTTTATCAGGTTAACCCGGAAATCTGGAAGAAAGGCGGGATTCGCTAGTGGAAAACAGTCGTAAGTAAATGACGAGTCGTATATTCAGCCTAGCGGCAAGAAGAGTCGACCGGACGTCGATCCCCGGCGTTCTTCTTCGCGGTAGCGTGAACGTGCGTAGACGATACCGAGAACGATACGGATATATAGTTACAGTGTATCGTTCGCAGTGTATCGTTCGTAGTGTATCGCGTTCGCTCTTGTTAAATACAGTCGTTCTCACAGTAATACGACTTGTCATTTACGACTGCTTTCCATTAGCAAATCCCGCCTTCCTTCCTGATTTCCGGGTTAACCTGATAAAACCTTCGGTGTGACCCTTACAACTATATACACAATAATTATAAGGACTGTCCACGAATATATCGCATCTCGAGAAAAATACTGTCACAACTAAAGAAATTTCAATTTTTGGAGTTAACCCCATAAAAAGTATACCTAAGATGTTACCCCTATACGTTCTACAATATTGTCACAAGTTTATATGCGAAATCGCGTAATCGCGTTAGTTATCTCACAATTCAAAATTGAATTTAATTTGTTTTTTCTCTCTCCTGAAATGTTGAATTGTTGAATTGTGACAATATTCTTCTCGGAGTGCGATACGTCGTTAAATCGTCGTTTAATAAAACTCTAAGTAACTTCGATATTTTAAACATCGCTTGTTTTATTTTGATACATAACTAGGCTTACAGACAAAAACTTTTACACAATTGAATTATTTGCTTTTCCATTTATTTGTTTCTTATCTATCTAATATAGTACCAGTAACATCACGTGTTCAACTACTGACTCTATTCTTTCAACTCTTGCATGAGCTCTTGCACTTTCAACTTCTCAGCACTTCTGCACACAGTACACACAGTATGCGGAATCGCTTACCGCTCGGGCTCGGCAAAGGAACGATGCGGTAGTCAATTAATGTGCCGTTTTTTTGTAAAAAACTACGAATTTTGAAGGCTTATGTCTGGGTTATGATTTAGTCATTATTTGTTCAAGTTGCATGATGTTGTAAAACATCTTACTTAATTTATAGTACGAAAATAAAAAGAAATTTGGTCAATTCTCAGAGTGAATGGCGTTGTAAAAAATTCAGAAGGGTGAAATTGGGATAAATGATTGACGTTCTGAACTCGATATTACACACACACACACACACATACACACACACACACACACACACACACACACACACACACACACACATATATATATACATATAGGGTGAATTTTGAGTATAATAGAGTACAATAAGAAATTGAGTTTTTTTTTACACTAGAAATTAAACGTGTAGAAATGTTAAAATTGCGCATGAGAAAAACGTATCTAATAAGCAACTATATTTATGTGTACGATAAAATTCTTTTGTAGATGGTAGAGTTTGTCGAAAATCGTCGATCTCAAATGTATAAACGGACCACTCTTACGATCAACGAGGTATTTCCCGAGGACGAAAGACGAATACGCATATCTCGCGACGCTACATCTTGTAAGCTGACTGTAAAAGTTAAAAGCATTTGCATCTTATCAACGCGTTTAGATGACAAAAATATTAATTCAGTTTAATATAATTTAGTCTGTTTTAAGCAGGGCTTTAATTTTGTATTTTATGTTAACTTTCACTTTGTTTTTTTATATTGTTATTTATTTTATTAGAAGATAAATATGAAAGACATGCCGCTGAGTCTAATTTCTTTTTCTTCGTGGAGCAAAAGATTCGATTCCCGGATTTATCACCCCACATGTATGGACACAAGAATTTTTTAGTAGGAAAATATTCTATTGCATTAGAAAAAAATATGTTCAAAATATAAACTTAATCCCAAAATTCCCAAATAGAAATCTCGATAATGATCATTTCTTGACGGCAAAAGAACTCAAACAATAACGATAAATCAGCTTCAAAATAAAGCTTGGTCTTGTAAAGTGAAGATTGAATTAAAGGACTTACACCTTCTTTCCATAAAAATTGCAATTTGTAACGAAGAGAAAGCCACGGTACATTTAGCACAGCCTTTCCTAAAAGGCTCGATTCAAGCTCTGAGGTCCAATGAAAAAGAAGAAAAAAAATGTAGATACAAAAAAAATTTATTTCATATACAAATTACATACACAGGCATACACAAACCATTTGCACATAGTGATTCAAAACTATTACAATTATTAAGTACATTATTTGTGGAATTTGTCATAATTTTTGAATGATATATATGATTAATCACTAAAATATCACGGTTAATACAAAGAAAGTCAACATGATATCGGACTAGACGTACCGTCCGTTCTTTAAAGTGCTCTTTGAAATTTTTTCAACGTTTATATTGAATTGTTATTTGGATTTACCTCTCTCTCCCTCTTTCTCTTTCACAGAAATATCGAATAATTAAATATTTAATTATTCAAATCCTGAAGTTCCATGTTCGAATCTTGGCTGAGGTAATATTTTTCGCAATAACTTCTTTACAGTTTTTAGATAATTAAATCGCATTGATTTAATTCCGGGGAGGGAAGGGTATTAATATTCCAACGATAGCTGTGTTTCAAGTCAGACAAATAATCGGCGCGCAGTGTATAAGTTGAAATACATGTATAATTATATACATTGTAATTTGTTATTTCTGTAACTATTAATTCTTTTATTTGCGCACCACGTACCACGCCTGACTCTTATTCACCGTTTATTAATTTGTTAAATATTTCATCTAACCGCACATAAGTCAAATATGATCCAAGTTTGTTGTGTGCAAGTAAGCTGGATGATGTATATTAAAAAGTTTTTTAGCTAAGTTCTTTTTGGTAAGTAACAAGGAACGAAACTTTCTTGGTTCTTGAATAGGAATACTATGCAGGTGTAACTTTCTTAAGTTGTTTCTCTCGCCAGTACCTTTACATAATAGCATTGCTGGTCGGTCCTTATAATTGAAAGAATGAGTGGAGTAAAAGAATGGAGTTAGAAAACATTCATCGCCTTTTGCATGCAATAAATAATATAAATCAGAGTTTTCTTTATACATATCCCTCCCCTCCTCTCTTTCATGGTATGATTTAAAAAAGGTCTTTATTATATTATTACAACCTTCCACGTTGCATGTCTCTGTGACAACTTTTAAAGCCATATCATCTTGGTCAACAACATCTGCAATATATATTAATGTAAACTTTAAATTTCTTTCACATTTATTTAGTGCATAAATTGTAATATTTACCAATGTAACATGACATATGTTTAAGGGTCAGTACTGGTATGTCGGCTGTCGTATGTCTAAGGTACTGTATTGATAATTCTGATATGTTGGCATTTCGGTTGGGTATACGTGGGATAAATGCACTCAAAGATTTCGTTTCACATACATCTTCATCAGGAAAATATATATGGTAATCCATATTAAGAGAATTATTCTGTTGTATAATTAATTTATTATTAAAAATGAAATGTTGAGGAACACCGGTAAAAGATGATATCTTCGCACGTGATGATGTCCACACACCTATGCATTGTTCAAATACAAAAACAAAAATTAATATAATAAAATGTTTTTTAATCAATAAAAGAATTTTAAGAATCAACATTAAATTCCCTGATAGCACAGTGTCAGTTGGTGCCGTCATGATGCCTTCGTGATGCTGTTAATATGCACGAAATTCGTGTATATTGACAGCACCACGACGGCACCAACTGACACTGTGCTATCAGGGTTCATACATGATAATAGTGAGTAGAAATCCTATGGTATAATCTTTATAAAAAATGTATACTAATTTCTATTTAAATTATATATGTATATAATTAAGTAAATCGTTACATGAATGCTTTGCACACGATATTAATAAAATGCACATTGTATAGTTGCACAATTAAAATTACCTGTATAAATATCGTAGATATCAATAGTCTGCCGGTCTTGTCGAAACCGCCCCACACCGCCCACAAGATATAATTTGTCTTTCAAAAACACGGTAATCATATGTCTTCTCTCAACTGGCATACTAAAATATTTGTAAACAGATTTTAATTTGTAAACAGATTACAATTCTATTTATTCTATTATTACTCATCTATTTATTCTTATTATTTATCTAATCGTTAGGATATTTACACTGTCTCAAGAATCCATTTCTTAGATATCAAAGAATAACGCCATACATTTTTGTTAAACTTTCCTGAACCAATACCATATTCTCCACCACAAAGATATAAATCGTATCCTTAAAAAAATATCACATAAAACAATAATTAAGTAGGTAAATAATACAATACTGTTTTAGATAAAATAGAACAAAGAAAACACTGCATACTTCTGGCAGTGATCTGCACTCCTTCGAGTGGTCTACCAGTAATGTGACTCTTCTCGACAACATCTGTAGGATATTCGAATGAGGTTAGCTCAAAAAAATCTTCACCATCCCAGCAATGAATATATTGTTCACCATTAATATTCTCACAAGACATAACACCCTGTAAAATTTTTGCTTTCTTATTTTCAATGATATCTAAAGAAACTGTAAAATCCTGCAAAAAATAGATTTTATTATTCATAGAATTTTGATGCATTAATTTAATGTATAATAAAAAATAATAGTATGGTAAAGAAACAAAATAAATATGTGGAGGATATATAGTTAGAAATCACTATTTTACTTAAAATATATTAAAAGGCTTATAGCTCTGTGTCTATTTCTATTATCAAAAATAACTAAATGTTATTTTTGAACATAATATACTCACATGATGATGGTTCTTCCACTCGCGTGTAATATCAATCAAATAAGATTCTGTAGCTCTTAAATTAATGTTTCCAATTAACCTTATAAAATGCTCTTTTGACAGCTCATAAATTGAATCGAGTGGCAGTTCATCGAAACGATCTAAGCAAACAGCCAAAGAAAGATCTCGTAGCACATTAATATTCAGTTCTTGTGCCAGTAACCAAATGTCAATTACATATTTTGGTGACATAAAGTGTCTCTCAAGCCTGTCGGTTATATCTTCTATTAATTTATCTGTTGCAAATAGAACGCTCAATTCCAATAGAATCAAGAGACGATCGAGCAATCTTATCTCTTCGATATTATAGCTTGTCGCAGATGTAAATACGATTTTGTCATGATGAATCCAATCAATAAAATCCTACAATATTATGATCTCTCTATTTCGGTTGTACAGTGAAATTCATTCATGCTGATAAAACCCAATGCAATTCTTATAATATACATTATTTGTTTATTGAAAACATGCTTTTTGTTAAGAATTTTGATATAACAAAACTACTACACAAAAAATAAAAACAAATTAACGGTTTGTATGTTCAAAAAGCAGGTATTCTTGAACACAGACAAGAACTAGAAATAAGCTAACCTTCAACACAATCGGGGAAATGTCATAGTTGATGATGTGTTCCGTCTGGCCATATTCTAGATAGTTCATAGACAAAAGTGCATCAAAATACTGACTCTTGTCGATCAATTTTTGCTTCTCAACCTCGAATCGTTCCTCTTTGAAAACCAATATCACTGTTTTGCGCGGTTTCCCGCCGTCATTGCTATTACTTCCCATTCTGAAAAAGCATTTGTTATCAATGTGATAAATATACATTTGAATACGCTCGTTGAAATAAACACAGAAATATTTGGCAATATAAAACTTACTGTCATTCGTGCGTCTCTCGTCTATATTTATACGACATCACAAATACATTACTGATAATTATTGCAGACTACTTCTGACTACTGACGCTACTTTCCGTCGTTGTACGTACTCTGGAATAGTAGTGACCATGGTGGAAGTAATAAGGTGTGCTCGTATTGCGGACACATTTTCGTCTGTTCTGCGCATCGTGACAAAAATCGTCCATTTTGAACTCATACTAACAGATTCTTGTGTCGGTGTGTTCCCGTGAGTTAGTACACAGTCAAAAGTGCAAAATTCGTAAATAATGCCGTCGTATTCAATAAAAAATTGTAAAAACAACACGCGAAACGCAAAAAACCGAAACATTACTTTCTTGGGATTTCCGAGGAAGACGGAAATGACAGAAGAGTGGAAAGTTTTCTGCAAAGAGTACATTAACCCTACTTCTGGTAAGTGTACAATATTATTGTATGAATTTTGTTTATGAATTTATAAAATACTTGTGTAATTAATATGAATAAAAACGTGCTACATAAAATGTATAAGATATTTATTAATTTGCATATGTAAAATATATAAAAATTATGTAACGTTTTTTGCAGCTCGAGTTATCAAACATTTGCAAACATTTAGTGCAAGATGTAACAAACAGTATGAATCGAAATTATTTCACCATTAACATGCCGTGTAATTCATTTCTTCTTTCTATATTTCTTAATTTTCTATTGTAATTTTAAAAATTAATTAGATTTAATGGCGATTTAAGTGACGATTACATTTTTTACTTTTATAACGAAATTTAAACATATTCTAAATAATTACATAATTTGAATCTCCTATCAAAATTAAAAAAACATGGCGAACTTCTGTCACGTTTTGTGATTGGATATTGCAAGAAACGTGCGCATAAGCACACCTTATTACTTCCACCATGGTAGTGACTGTACTGAGCTGAAGGATTGGACGGCAGTGGTGGCGGTGGAAGGGGGAGTCTTTTCCTTAGAAAAGAATACACGTACGTGTAATAGGATCAAAAGAGGGGTTTAATTTATTAATGCTATTATAATGTTATAACTAAAACCATTGATTTTATACATATATGTATGCTTTGAGAATCGAACAGTTTTATACACTTAACAGTATTTACATTCTAATTCAAGTTTGATGTTTAAGTCGATAAATAGAATGAAGGCAGAAGAATTTAAAATTTGACGCCGTTTTTGTTATTAATCGTTAGATGGGATACATTTTCAACTCAGTTAGTCAAACATAAAAAAAAGACAGAAAATTAAAACCATCATATGTGTCCTTCTCTTCAAGAAGTCACGGTATTCTGTAGGCTACAAAATTCTAATACAGTATAGAGCTTATTTAATTAAGTTCACTACTGTATTTTAATATCTGTAATCCCGCAGTGATACAACATCCTTCGAAGAAGTAAAGAGATTCCGATATTACCGATGACCAGTCATCAAAAGATTCTATAGTTAGTGCTAGACCAAGCAAACAAACGTCCTTGTAGTACTGCCTTTCCCAAAAGGTACGATTCAGGTTCAATCCAATAAAAGAGAAAAAAGATGTATACAATTGAAAATTTATTTTATATAAAAATTACATACATACAAAAAGTATTTACGTATAGTGATGCAAAGCTTTTATGAATTGTATTCCCAGCATGTTACTTTTGGTGTTTGCTGTGTTTTGGTATTTGTAATGATTTGAATGATATATGACAATTAATAAAACATCACGATGAATATAAATAAAGTCAACATGATATTTATCGGAATATGTTTACATATATCTACTGTCCGTTCTTTACAATGTTTCTGCAACGTTTACTACATTTTCTAGATTTTTATTTAAATTTGTCTGTCTTTTTCTCTCTCATATATATCGAATCACTAAATATTTAATTATTGAGTTACAGAAATCAAAGTTTAGCCAAGTTCGTGGTGTGCAAGTACTTGCGAAATTTTGTGAATTTGGTCACTTAAACTCTCCGTATCTCCAAAACTAGCCCCATGCTCAACTTGAAATTTTTCTGAAATTAATGTCCCATCATATAGCATTGTTTGGCGTACAATTCGATTCAAATTTTGAGGACAACAAAATAAGCTAAAAACGTATGTTTTTTTGGGGATCACTCTTTATTTTATGTATAAATTATACATACATATTACAGAAAGTATATATTGATGCAAAGCTTTTACAATTATGAAGTGTATCATTTCCCACCATGTTATTTGATATTTGCCGGGTTAATATTTTTAATGATTTGAGTGACATGACAATCAATAAAACATCACGGTGAATCTAAATAATAGTCATCTTGATATTGGAATATGTAGACGTACTGTCCGTTCTTTAAAATTTTTTTTGAAATTTCTTCAATGTTTACATTTCCTGAATTTTTATTTAGATTTATCTTTTTCTTCCTTTTCCTTTTTTACAAATATATCGAATAATTAAAAATTTTATCAAATCACATAAATCAAATATGATTAAAGTACGTTGTGTGCAAATGAATTGGATTAAGTAGATCAAAAAATCTTCTAACTAAGTTTCTCTTGGCAAAGAACAAAGAACGGAACTTTTTTAGATCTTGAATAGGAATACTATGCAAGTGTAACGTCGCATTGTGTACTATGTCATCTGTATATAATAGTACAGCTGGTTCTAATTCCATTTCTTTGCCGTACTCGCGAAAGTATGGAGTTAGGCTATTCTCCCCTTCATGGGTTAAGTAAGAATTATATATTATATTATTACAACTTTCCACGTTGCATGTGTTTGTGACAACTTTTAAAACCATTTTATTTCTGTAATAAACACCATTTGCAATAAATATTAATGTAAACTTTAAGTTTTTTCACACCTACTTAGTGCATAAATTGTAATATTTACCAATGTAACATGACATAGTTTGAAGAGCCAGTATTGGTGTATCAGGTAAGATACGCTTTAATTCACAAATATTTTCCAAATATATCTTTTTCCATACATCTTTATCAGGAAAATATTTATAGAAATAAGGTAATCGATATATAATTAACGTATTTTTAAAAATGAAATGTTCAGAATTGCTGGTTAATGGTCGTTCCGTCACACTTGATGATGACCGCATACCTATGCATTGTTTAAATACAAAAGAAAAAATTAGTATAATAAAATATATTTTAATCACTAAAAAATAATTTTAAGGATTAACATTAAATTTATAAATAATAACAATCCTACCATACGCAATCCTATGACCTAGCCTGTATGGATGACGAGTATCTTGACTCCTTAAAAAATAAGAAGGTGAGTAGAAAGAGATTGTAGGTACCTTTGCACCTGAAGTCCATATACCTATGCATGTTTTAAATACAAAAGCAAAAATTTATGTAACAAAATAATGAGTTTTAATCGATAGGAAATAATTTTAAAGAAGGTAATTTTAAAGGGATTAGCATTAAATTTATAAATGATAATTGTGAGAAGCAATCCTATATGATCTGTATCAAAAGTATATATTAAAATCTCTGTTTAAAATCATTATATACTTAAGTAAGTCGTTATATACTTTGCACATAATATTATCGAAATGCGCATTATGTAGCTGCACAATTAAAAAATCACCTGTATAAATATCATAGATATCGACTGTGTCCAGTGCATTTCTATGTCGTCCCACACCGCCCACAAGATACAATTTGTTTTCCAAAAACACGGTAATCATATGTCTTCTCTCAACTGGCATACTATAATAAAATATTTGTGAACATTATTTTAACAGATAACATTCTATTTATTCTATTTTTTATCTAGTTATTCTTATCATTTAACTAATTGTTAAGATATTTACACTGTCTTATGAACCAATTCTTAGATATCAAAGAATAACGCCATATATTTTTGTTAAACATTTCTGAACCAATACCATATTCTCCATCACAAAGATATAAATCGTATCCTTAAAAAAAGATCACAAAAAGTAATAATTAAATAAGCAAGACAATACTGTTTTAAAATAGACGGTATAAAAAAAAACATACTACATACTTCTTGCAGTGATTTGCATTCCTATAAATATGAGAGTGGCAAATTCATTCCTGAAACAATTTTCGATAATATCTGTGGGGTATTCGAATGAAGTTAGTTTCAAAAGGTCTTTACCGTCCCAGCAATGAATATATATTGTTCACATATCTTATTAGCATGTTCACAAGATATAATACATGGTAAAATTTTTGCTTTTTTATTCTCCATAATTTCTAAAGAAACTGTAAAATCCTGTATAAAAAAGAATTTGTTATTCGGAGAAATGTAATACATAAATGAACAAAATATAATATATAAATACTATATGGTAAGAAAACAAAATAAGTACATATGTGGAAGATATATGTCCTTGAGTTAGAAATCCATTTTATTTGACATTTATTAGAGATAAAGACTTATAGCTCCTGTATTATTTCAAAACTTATATTACTCTCAATGTTTGAAAATAATATACTCACATGATGATGGTTCTTCCACTGATTTATAATATCAAACAAATAAGTCTCTGTAGCTCTTACATTAATGTTTCCGATTAACTTCAAAAAATTTTCGTTCGACAACTTACAAATTGAATCAAGTGGCAGTTCGTTGAAACGATCTAAGCAAAGAGCCAAAGAAAGATCTCGTAGCGCGTTAATATTCAAATCTTGTGCCAATGACCAAATTCTAATTGCAATTTTTGGAGGCGTAAAATAGTGTCTCTCAAGTCTGTTGGTTAAATTTTCTACTAATAGTTGTTCTAAGGTGTCTGCTGCAAATAAAACACTTAATTTTAACATTTTTTATACAAGAGGAAGCAAAAATTAAGCAACAGGGTGTAAATGGATGTTTAGTACGGTGGCCAAAGAACCATTCGGACTAATTCTATTTAAAATACCATTATCAAAGTTTTGACTTTTTTTGTGTCTATACAGTCTGTATTGTACTAGGACAATTTTGGTAAGTTGGTCACTTAAACTCCCCGAATCTCCAAACTAGCCCTATATGCTCAACTTGAAATTTTTCTGAATTTTATGTCTTATCATATATTATTATTTGGCATACAATTTGATTCGAATTTTGAGGGCAACAAAATAAGCCAAAAACGTATGTTTCTTGGAGAGTCACCCCGAACAACACCGAAATATTTCAGAAATCTTTCAAAAGACTGTCAATGAAATATGAAACCTTTCAAGAAAACATTTTAGACATGTTTCAAATATGTTTCAGAAAGCTAAAATGTCCGCTAAGCTGAGATTTCAGAAATATTTCTGAAATAATTCGGAAATGCTTCAGAAATATTTCTGAAATGCTTAAGAAATATCTCTGAATTGCTTAAGAAATACCTCTGAAATGCCTAAGAAATATCTCTGAAATGCTTCAGAAATCTTTGAAATGCTTCGAAAATATCTCTGAAATGTTTCCAAAATATATGGAAAATATTTCAGATACTTTTTCTCATATCAAATTGTTTCGGATCACCCTGTATAGGGTCATCCGGAACAATTTCCTGTCCTTAATAAAACATATTTTTGATCATAGTCATGATTTTGCTTCGCCGGAGGCCTGCTTATATTAGATCCTAACTGAAATTTACTTGCGAGTTAGTCTTACCATTATGCGCCGCCTAGCGGCGTCGTTGCATATTTCTCTGAAATGTTTCGTAATATTTCAGTGAAAAGGGTCATAAATAATTTCGATGAAACGTTTCAGAAATACTTCTGAATAATTAGCAAAAGAATTATGTTCGGCCCAACTGGCAAATTTTATTGTTCACAAAACGCTACGTTTCGACTGCAGATTTCGGTCCTTTTCAAGCGTATAAAAACTCATAAATATTGTTAGTCAGACATAATGCCCAAACTACGCCGAATCTAAAAACTAAACATAAAAAATTGTGGCACGCAACAATATAAGTATAAGTCCAAAAATAATTATATAAATTAAAACTTACATATTTGTGCGTTAAATTCACAGAAGTAAAATACAATTAATTTAAACGGCATTTTTATGTCAAAGGGCATGTAAAAGCCGTGCGGTGGTAAAATTTTAACTGACGAGAACAGACAATTAATAAACAAACCAACGACGTCAATATTAAAAGCCAGGGCATGGAAAAGGAAACAGAGAAGGAGATAGAATTATTCGTTTCTTTTATGATATGTTCGTAGAGATGTAAAGATTGCAATGCTACGTATATTGGGCAGACAAAAAGACATTTGTGCACACGTCTCAAAGAACACCAGAACGATATCAGAAAACCGGCGAGCAAGCATTCTGTAGTGAATGAGCATCGAACATCCTATGGGCATAATTTCGATTGGGGGAAGCCAGAAATAATACATAATGCCTGGTCTACAACCTTGCTTTAAAGGGTATTTAAGCTCTAAGCCGTAAGAAATTAACCAATCACAATCAAGTATTCTTCTCACATTTCATTGTGATTGGTCAATTTCTTACGGCTTAGAGCTTAAATATCATTTAAAGCAAGGTTGTAGACCAGCACTAAGGAGAGACAGATTAGAAAGAGGGAATTAGCGGAGATGTTTTTTATTAAAAAATTTGATGACACCATTAATTTACAAAAAAACACAAAGAATCTTAACGCTCTCTACGAACGTATTATAAAAGATCTCCTTTTTCACTGTTTCCCTCTCCACGCTCTGGCTTTTAATATTGACGTCATTAGTTTGTTTATTACTTGTCTATTCTCGTCAGTTAAAATGTTACCACCGCAAGGCTCTTACATGCCCATAAATGAATAACAAAAATGCCGTTTAAATTGTATTTTACTTCTGTGAATTTAACGCACAAATATGTAAGTTTTGATTTATATAATTATTTTTGGACTTATACTTATATTGTTGCGTGCCACAATTTTTTATGTTTAGTTTTTAGATTCGAATTTATTTTTAGAGTCGAAACGTAGCGTTTTATAAACAATAAAATTTGCCAGTTGGGTCAAACATAATTCTTTTGCTAATTGTTAATTATTCACTGGCGATTCAAGTTTTTACTTCTCCGTTTTTACTTCTGAATAATTTTAATGTTACATTTTAATATTATTTTCCAAGTTATCTTTCGGAAAGCTTTCAATGATACGTATTTTAGACATTACGTACGAAATATTTCTCTGAAATGTTTCGTAATATTTCAGAAATATTTCAGTGAAAAGGGTTATAAATGATTTCGATGAAACGTTTCAGAAATACTTTCTGAACGATTTCAATGTTACATTTAAATATTAATATCCAAGTTATCTTTTAGAAAGCTTTCAATGATATTTTATTTTGATGAAACGTTTCAGAAAAACTTTCTGAATGATTTCAATGTTACATTTCAAAATTAATTTCCAAGTTATCTTTTAGAAACCTTTCAATGATATATTATTTTGATGAAACGTTTCAGAAATATTTCTGAATGATTTCAATTTTACATTTCAGTATTAATTTCCAAGTTATCTTTCGGAAAGCTTTCTGAAACTAGTTTTGCTGTGTGGGACTCTTTATTTTATTTATATTTACATTTTTTATTTTACAAATTATACATACAGAAAGTATTTGCATATATTGATGAAAAGCTTTTACAATTGTTAAGTGTATTCTTAACATGATGTTACTTAATATTAGTTTGGTTGATATTTTTAATGATTTGCGTGATATGACAATCAATAAAACATCACGGTGAATCTAAATAAAACTCATCTCGATATTGGAATATGTAGACGTACTGTCCGTTCTTTAAAGTTTTCTTTGAAATTTCTGCAACATTTACATTTCCTGAATTTTTATTTAGATTTATCTCTCTTCCTCTACCTTCTTCACAGATATATCGAATAATTAAATATTTAATCAAATCACATAAATCAAATATGATCAATGTACGTTGTGTGCAAATGAGCTGGATTAAGTAGATCAAGAAATCTTCTTGCTGAGTTCTTCTTAATAAGCAAGGAACGGAACTTTCTTGGATTTTGAATAGAAATACTATGCAAGTGTAACGTCCCATTACGTACTGTGCGATCTGCATATAATAGTGCAGCTGGTTTCAACTCCATTTCTTTGCCGTACTTGCGAAAGAATGGAATTGGAAAGAACAAATATCCGTCTATATATCTATAGATACATAGTCTAATTCCTCTATGGGTTAAGTAAGAACAAGTCTTTATTATATTATTACAACCTTCCACGTTGCATGTGTCTGTGACAACTTTCAAAACCATTTCATCTCGGCCAACAACATCTGCAATACATATTAATAATATATATTTTAGGTTCTTTTCACACCTACTGAGTGCATAAATTTTTATATTTACCAATGTAACATGACATAGTTTGAAGAGGCAATATTGGTGTATGAGCTAAGATGATACGCTTTAATTCACAAATATCTCCCAAATATATTTCTTTCCATACATCTTTATCAGGAAAATATTTATAGAAATAAGGTAATCGATATATAATTAACGTATCTTTAAAAATGAAATATTCAGAATCGCTGGTTAATGTAACAGGTTCCATCACACTTGATACTGACCACATACCTATGCATTGTTTAAATACAAAAAAAAAATTAATATAATAAAATATATTTTAATCACTAAAAGATAATTTTAAATATTAACATTAAATTTATAAGTAATAATAATCCTATCAGAACCAATCCCATGATCTGGCCTGTATGGATGACCAGACTACATACTTCTTGCAGTACCTTGACCTTGACCAGTACCCATGTACCGAACATAAGAAGGTGTATGGGAAGAGAACGTAGGTATTTTTGCACTTGAAGTCCATATACCTATGCATGTTTTAAATACAAAAGTAAAAAATTATGTAACAAAATAATGTGTTTTAATCGATAAACAATAATTTTAAGGAAGATAATTTTAAAGGGATTAGCATTAAATTCATAAATGATAATTCTGAGAAGCAATCCTATATGATCTGTATGAAAAGTATGTATTATAATCTTTTGTATAAAATCATTACATGTATCAAGAGACACGGTAGTGTCTCGCGCCAAGTACGCGCGAAGCGAGACTCACCGTGACTCTTTTACGCGAACGCACGAGTTGCGAGTACCCGAGATTTTGAGATCTCAATAACGAGTGAACGGATCAATTTCTAAGTGGGCCTGATTGATAGCTTGGGGTTTGATTTATAAATAAGAGTCTTTATTTTTCCGTTTGTATATATACTTGGGCAAATCGTTACATGTATACTTTGCACATGATATTATTGAAATGTGTATTATATAGCTGCACAATTAAAATCACCTGTATAAATATCATAGATATCAATAGTGTCCAGTGCTTTTTTATGTCGTCCCATACCGCCCACAAGATACAATTTGTTTTTCAAAAACACGGTAATCATATGCCTTCTCTCAACTGGCATACTAAAATATTTGTGAACATTATTTTAACACATATTTCTATTTATTCTATTATTTATCTAGTTATTTTTATTATTTATCTAATCGTTAAGATATTTACACTGTCTCATGAACCCATTTCTTAGATATCAAAGAATAACGCCATATATTTTTGTTAAACATTCCTGAACCAATACCATATTCTCCACCACAAAGATATAAATCGTATCCTAAAAAAAAGATCACAAAAAGTAATAATTAAATAAGCAAGACAATACTGTATTAAAATAGACGGTATAAAAGAAACATACTACATACTTCTTGCGGTGATTTGCATTCCTATAAATATGCCAGTGGCAAATTCATTCCTGAAACAATTTTCGATAATATTTGTGGGATATTCGAATGAAGTTAGTTCCAAAAGGTCTTTACTGTCCCAGCAATGAATATATTGTTCACATATCTTATTAGCATGTTCACAAGATATAATACATGGTAAAATTTTTGCTTTTTTATCCTCCATAATTTCTAAAGAAACTGTAAAATTCTGTATAAAAAAGAATTTGTTATTCGGAGAAATGTAATACATGAATGAACAAAATATAATATATAAATATCTACTATATGGTAAGAAAACAAAATAAGTACATATGTGGAAGATATATGTTCTTGAGTTAGAAATCGATTTTATTTGACATTTATTAGAGACTAGCTGGTTACCCGGGCTTCGCCCCGGAGGACATGTGTAATAAGACACAAAAATAGTTTCTCCCTCTCTCTCTTTCCCTCTCTCTTTTCCCCCTTCTCTCTCTCTCTCTCTTTTTCTCCCTCTCCCTCTTCCTTTCTTTCTCTCCCCCTCCCTCTCTCTCTTTCCCCCCTCTCTCTCTCTCTTTCTCTCTCTCTCCCTCTCTCCCTCACTCTCTTTCTTTCTCTCCCCCTCCCTCTTTTTTTTCTCTTTCTCTTTCTCTCCCCCTCTCTCTCTCTCTCTCTTTCTCTCTCTCTCTCTTCCTTCTCTCTCTTTCTCTCTAAAATGCTATAAATTGAAATATATTACTTTTTTATCTACTAAAGTTCAATTCCGTCATATACAATTCTTTGAGATTCACTCAATTATTTCCTAAAAATTTGGAAAAATTTTGTAACCAATTTCCAAAAAGATCGGTAACAAAGAACTATACAGTTTATAGCACTTCTTGGGAAATTTTACCCCTGTTTTATATACAATTCTTTAAAATTCGTCAAACTTCTGATACCGGTTTTCAAAAAGATCGGTAACGAAAAATGATATACTTTTTATAGCACTCCCCGGAAAATTTAAACCTTACTTTATGTACAATTCTTTGAGATTCGATCATTTGGAACCGGTTTCCAAAAAGATCGGTAACAAAAAATAGTACACTTTATAACACTCCCCGGGAAATTCTATTCCTTCTTCATGTACAATTTTTTGAGATTCAATTAATTATTTTCCAAAAAATTTGAAAAATTAAAAAAACCGGTTTCCGAAAAGATCGGTAACAAAAACTGTACACATCATGGCGCTCCCCAGAAAATTCTACCCCTACTTCATTTACAATTCTTTAAGATTCGGTCAATAAACTCCCGAAAAATTGAAAAAATTTCGAAACCGGCTTCCAAAAAGATCGGTAACGAAAAATTATACACTTTATAGCACTCCCCGGAAATTTCTACCCCTGTTTGATCTATAATTCTTTGAGATTTGGTGAATTATTTCCCGAAAATTTGAAAGAATTAGAAAAACCGGTTTCCAGAAAATCGGTAACGAAAAACTATACACATAGTGGCACTCCCCGGAAAATTCTACCCCTATTTCATATACTTTTGACAAAAATTCGGTTCAGGGGTTTGGGCTGGGCGTTGATGAGTCAGTCAGTCAGTCAGTCAGTCAGTCAGGACATCTTCCTTTATAGATATAGATAAAGACTTATAGCTCCTGTATTATTTCAAAACTTATATTTACTCTCAATATTTGAAAATAATATACTCACATGATGATGGTTCTTCCACTGATTTATAATATCAAACAAATAAGTCTCTGTAGCTCTTACATTAATGTTTCCGATTAACTTCAGAAAATTTTCCTTCGACAACTCACAAATTGAATCAAGTGGCAGTTCGTTGAAACGATCTAAGCAAAGAGCCAAAGAAAGATCTCGTAGCACGTTAATATTCAATTCTTGTGCCAGTAACCAAATTTCAATTGCAATTTTTGGTGGTGTAAAATAGTGTCCCTCAAGCTTATTAGTTAAATCTTCTACTAATAAGTATTCTAAAGTATCTACTGCAAATAGAACACTTAATTCCAACAGACTCAAGAGACGATCAAGCTCTTCAAAATCATAACTTCTTGCAGATGTAAATGCAGTTTTGTCATTGTTAGTCCAATCAATAAAATCCTATAAAATTATTATTTGTCTATTGTGGTTGCACAATGAGATGATGCATGCCGATGAGACCCGATGCAATATATTTTTATATACATTTGTCTATTAAAAACATGCATTTTTTTTAAGTATTTTATATAACAAATCTGTTACACAAAAAAAACAACGTTTTGTACGCTCAAAAAGCGATTTTTTTTTCTGTGTAATATTGACGAGAATTAAAATTTGTTTACCTGCAACAAAATCGAAGAAATGTCGTAGTTGATAACATGTTCCGTCTGTCCATATTCTAGAAAATTCGCGGACAAAAGCGTAGCAAAATAATGACTCTTGTCGATCAGTTTTTGCTTCTCAACCTCAAATCGCTTTTCTTTGAGAATCAATGTCACAGTTTCGCTTAGTTTCTTTCTTTTATTGCTGTTATTTTCCATTCTTAAAACCGCACGTGCGGAAATAATATCATTGCGAGATAAATATATGCATTCAAATGTGTTCGCTGAGGTAAACGCACAAACAATTGCACTACTTACTTTCATTAATACGTTGCATGTCTCTCAACTTCCTACATATATATGGCATCATTAGCACCACGTGCTCAACTACTGACGCCACGTGCTCAATTACTGACTATTGTAAGATTTTTGATATAAAACAGCTTTATTGTCAGGATAGCAATATATTAGAATGTCTATTACAGTGTCTCCGGTGATATTCGCCGATACGCCTTTTCACTAACTACTCAGTCTCAATATATATCTATACAAATACTTCGACAACGTCTCAGTCTCAATATATACGCACAAATACTCAGTCTCAATACTTCACTATACAATACTCAATAAATACTCAGTCTCTATACACAACTTCAATAATGTACGTCACATCAATAAATTACATGTGCCATTCTCATAGGCTTTCTCTAATACGACTTATCTTTACGCTGGCTACATCACGACTCTCTACTTCGACATTCGCAAATCATGTTCCTCCTTCCATCGCTACTAGCGCCTCTCTGCTAGTGCCAACCTACATCACTTCTCAAATCACCGTATCCCTACATCACCGCATTAATAGTTCTTTTATTCACCGTTACAATCTGCCGCTTACATATATTACTTTTTCGCGTCAATTTCAAGCGCAGCGTGAATTCTGAAGTTGCAGAATAGCACGGGGATGCGCCAAGTTGTAAAATTGAAACTTTTAGGCCAGTATTCATAGTCGGTTTTTAATATTTTAAGACCGTCTTTCGTAATACCTTAAGATGCTAATACGGCTCATCTGTGATTGGTTAATGACATTTTAAGATCGTACTTAAGACAGTCTTAAATATAAGATCGACTATGAATACCGGCCTTATTGTATTTTGCACTTACACGCACAAGTTCAGAGGACATTGAAAGACTGTTAATCTCATACTTGAAAACCTGTCCCAATCCGAACTGGTATGAATACGAAAAAATGCGCTATGTGTCCTGTTTTCTACTTGCGCATCTGTCAGGTAAACGGCCTCTAGTCTCGGAAATTTTTCGAAATTTGATATAATATTTTAAAGATATTTTACGCCTAACACTGCAAATCCAGGTATGTTATTTTTACACGCATAAAAATGTAAAAATGACACATTAGACTGAACATCTTTTTACATGTTTAATGTAAAAATGTTTAATGTAAAAATGACACATTAGACTGAAGATCTTTTTACATGTTTCTTTAAGAAGATTTGCGAACGAAACTTTGAATAAATAAATTTGAAAAAAATCATGTCTTACATTAAAATGTTAATAAACAAGCCTACACAAACAAAAAAGTAATCGGGTTAACAGTTTCTTTAAAAAAAAAATCCGAAAAATCCCTTATTTTTGAACGCTTGTAACTGAAAATGTAGCCTTAATTTATGTAATAAGTCTTTTTAGTTTTTCTCTCCGTGTCTTGTAAACGGAGATATCACAATACAAAGTGTAGGTTGTAAAGAAACGTCATCGAGCGCGTGACTCTTTTACTTTCAACGCCAGGAGACAGCATTTCAGTGTAGACAGCAGACACGTTTCTTTCTTTTTTTTTGCTTTCTTCCTCTCTCTTTGTCTCTCATTACATCTATCGTTCTGTTTATTCGATGCTTCATGCATGCATGAGCACGTGTACGTGAGCTGATTGTGCGTAATATATTAATAGGACGTGTGTAAACGCACACACGCGCATACTAACGCTATATTTTCTGTAAACACATTTTGTTAATGTATTTCTGTTTTCGATAATCTGAAGGGCCTTTGCGGCCAATTTAAATTGAGTCTGACTTATAGGACCTTCTATAGTCTGTAGTGCCAAAGTAATTTTCTTTATTTTTTTTTACTGAATAATTCAAATCGTACTATGGTTGAATATAATGGTATAACATATTAAAAGATAAACAGCTTTCGTAATTCGCCAGTGATAAATAAATATATTTCAGTTTCTCGACTTAACTATCAAAGTTTCGTACATCAAATTTTGCACGACGTTTTGGCCCTTGGTTTGGGCCCTTATCAAGTGACTGTAATAACATAACGCAATTTCAGGAAGTAACAAAATACAAAAATAAAAACTAAATGAATCAATCATACTTAAATCATCTATAAGACTCGTAGTAAAACATCACAAGACATTCGTTATGAAGTTGTTCCAGAAAAATCATAAAGCTAAAAATAGTGCATGTTAGTAGTGATAAAATGTAAAATGCAATAAAAGTTAAAACTCGTTATAACTTATGTGTCTAATGATAAAATGTATAGTAGTCGGTTGTATATAATGATCAGAGTAAAATGTAATGATTAAATTAAAAATAATAAATAAAAAATAATAAATAATAAGTTAATAAACTTCTTACATTGCCAGTTAAGTCGAGAAACTGAAATATATTAAAAGAAGTTAAGAGTAAAGTAATAAAAAATCTAAGATCATTTTCTGTGCATTGTGAAAATTATGAAATTTTGGTTTTGGCACACACACACACACAACATACGGATATTTTATTACATTATGATTTTCCGACGTTTTAGAATATTCTGATCGTACATTGGCATCAAAAACTAAAGACAAGTAGAAACTTGCACATTGCTTCCTCATAGTTCTTAATGCAACTACTGACGCTACTCTTTCGACTCTTAGCTCCTGCACTTCTGCACACAAAATGCGTAAACACTTGCTGCGCGAGCAAGAAGCGACGTGATTGGCTCAATCAACGTCTTTTTTCGTTGAAACCAAAAATCAAAAACTTACTGGCTACCACGTCGTTTCTTATCACCATGACAAGCATTTCTCTTTTCTGTGTGCAAAAGCAATTATACTGCAATTAAATGTAAAGCAATAAAAACATTGAATTTTAATCAGCTGAAAGCTTATGGAGTGAGAGAAGGGGGAATAGATATCTTTATTGAAAAGAATCGTGGATAGGATCGTAGAATGGATTTAATTTATTATGCTTTTATAATCCCTTACAAAAATATTTAAAACCATTAACTCTATTTGCGCATTATAAATTGAACACCCGGTAAAAATGTTTTTATATAAAAATATCTAAATATATATAATCATATATAATATTATATAAAATATTATATAAAATATATCCATATATGTTTTTTTTCTCTTGTATAATCTCTGTTTGTATATACAAGAAAAATTATGAGAAAAAGAATTAGAAAATAATTAAATGATAATTTTTGCATTATTTTTTTTAGTTTTTGCACTGTTTATTTATTTGCGTACATATATAATCATATATAATTATATATAAATATAGTAATGTATATAAAATATGATTATATATGATTATTGATGAGAACAAATTTTTCACATTTACACAGGCTTTATTTTTTTGTAAAATAAAACAATACAAAAATTATCTTTTTAATTATTTTTTAATTCTTTTTCTTGTTATTTTGATAATTATGCATATTAATATCGCACTCGCCAATAACCTTGACCTTGACATATGTTGTCAAAATCACCTTCCTGAGTGATCTTCAGAAGGTTCAGAGGAGTAAAAATAATGGTAATGCTTCAAGAGATGTTAAGAGTAAAGTAATAAGAAGTAATAAAAAATCTTTTTTCTTTTATAATATGAATATAGACTTTCGATTGCGATCAGTGCAAATATGATTGGTATAGTGTAACGTATAGTCAATCCAGAGATGTAGAAATGTATCAGTCTTAGTTATATGCATTGTCGATATTTGAAAGAATGTGAGAGAAGGAGAAGGCATCGGCAAATCATTTTCTTAGATATAAATGTCTATAAAACATTATTTCATAAAGCGCTAAATATTTCAAGAACATAACAGCTCAAGTTCTCATATTTTATTTGTCATAAAAAATTATTTCCTATTTTTTATCAAGAGACACGGTAGTGTCTCGCGCCAAGTACACGCGGAGCGAGATCGCACCCGTGACTCTTTTACGCGACGCGACGGGTTGCGAGTACCCGAGATGTTTTTATATATTCCTCAATTTAAAAGAATTTTGCTTACCTACACCGATAATCGTGTTCACGTGAGAGATTGGATCTTACATTTAGTTTAATTCTAACATCGTGGAAGTATTATGAAAGATACATCGTATTTTTCGGGTTGGGATATATGTACGAGAGTTACGATCTGTTTCGCAAATGAGAATCTTGTAAAGAAACTATAAAGAAGCAACTACAATAAAAGAACATGAAAAGAAGCAAAAGGAAAAAGAAGAAAAAGGAGGACAAAGCCAACGAGGCAATGAACAACAGAACAAACATATGGTGAATATTTTATTACTTATTTATCATTTCCGTGTCACACGCGTAATTAATTGCATATTCTCGCGACAGTCGTGTAGCCCATTCCGTTTACCAATTCATATCTTTGTATATAGTATATACACGAACGGCGCGAAACTGTCATTGTATTTTCTCTTAACTTAATATATCGATGGACTTGAAGAGGAGGAAATACATAATACGAATAAAAATGCTATTATTGATGGACAACACCCGATTTCTGGAAACTCGAAGTCATGCGTCGAATTTTCACTTTTATAGCTTTTCTTTTTAAAATAAATAAATCGCCGGCTATATAGTTAGCAACTGGTCAACCTTTCCGGTAAAACGTAGGAAGGTACGTTTAGTCAAGATCTTGTGAGTAATTATCAAAAAATTAGTATCATCGCGAGAGAAGCGACGATTTCGGAGTGAAATTGAGAGCAAATATTGATCACAATCGCGGGAGATCATACGGGAGGAGCTGAGCGAGTATAACTAATTAAGATGCACGTACGATGAATCGGAACAACGCTCGCGTCGACGTGTATTTTAATTGATCATTAAAATTATTGGATTGGTGCAGTCAAAATATCGGATTTTAAAAGTAAAGAATCCATTACATCCACATTTACATGAAGAAGTTTTTATTATCGAAAAATTGAATCGTTTCTTTAAATAGCCTCAAATTCTGCGGATCGCTTGTCCGGTATAAAATTTACTGAAGTAATATTTCGCGTAGTTTAAACTGTACAAAATATTCAAGTTTGAATTTATTTAACGTGATTGCCTGAATCTAGATTTTCCATTCCAGTTTCACTTTGGAATGTATAAATTTTTTAATAAAATAACTAGTATACAATATATCACTAATTTATATATATCTTTTTTCATAAATAAAAGCCGAAAATTTGACTGCATCAACTTTTGATATGATAGAAAAAGATCGCGACAGCAGGGTAAACTACGCACCAAAACGAGAAAAAATTGTAGAGAGTTAGCAATAGTAGTTTAGTAAAATAATCTAACAATAAAATCAAACTTATAAAAATTATCTCTTTAGACTTCTATAGGTAAATTTTAAAATAATTAATAAACAACAAATCATCAATAACCGTTATGCAGCCTGATATTAAAGAGAAGAACATTTTATTTTTTCATTCTATACTATAAAGCAGTATAAAAGCGATATGATGATAGCGATTGTGCTACTTTCGGGAAATGCTGCCGAAGATTGAATTATGGTGCGAAGTTTCAATCCCATTGTTTCACGCCATACCGCAAATCGCGATACGCTGACGGTATTATTGGAACGCCGATGGATATTACCGAAGATCACGATCTGTAATAATCGTGAAAATTGAATTATCGCAGCTAAAGTGTACCCTTTCACGGCCACGAGACGGTCGAACGGAGCGATGACCTCCTCTTCATCACCCCCAGCTCCGCGTGCATATATACGAATATTATAGTCTACGTGCGGCACTCTAGCTCTAAAAGAAGGAATCGTCGGCAGTCTTCCTGCACGAGGTGCACCGATCACACGGCGGGGCTCAGATCTCGTTGACGTGCTGATGAATGTTATACGCCCGTCCACCCCGCCTGGACTCCTTCGGCACAACGACCCGGTGTTGCGGCGCCACAGCCTCCGCCTCGAGCTTCCTCTTAGCCTCCTCGGTCGCGTTTCTCTCGGTCATCAGATCGCTCGGCCTGGAGTAGACAAACGTGGTCTCCGCGCCATAAGATTGCCCGATAGTCGCCGAGCCCTTCAGGATATTGTCCTGGGCGCTCAACAGCTGCTTGAACCGCTCGTCGCTCTTCTCGTTCTGGACGACATCGGCCATATTCCGCGCCGATCTCGAGGACACGTCAGTGGACGACGGTTCCGCTGTGCGTTCGTTATTCGTCATTCGCTGCTGTTGATTGTCCTGGTGTCCGTGCTCTTTGTTGGTAAGATTCAGCTTCGGATTCAGGTTGAGACCCAGCCATTGAGTGAACAGCGCGATACCCTGTTCAGCGCTGGCGGACACCGCGGCGATCAGCTCATCGGTATTCAATGTGTCGTCCTCCTCGTCTGCATTTTCGGCGGGCTCCGTCGTCTCCGTGATGCTACACAGAAAAAAAACAAATGTCAAGTCAAAACTTATACTCCTATACGGTAAAAAATGATGTATCAATAGTATCAGTTTAATTGAAATAAAATCTGTTGATGCAACATCAATATTAATAAACAAACATCAGATAGTTGTTTTAATAATCCAAATATTTGGTCCAATAATATTGAATTAACTATTTATGTTTGTGCAGGCAGTCCGTGACATCGACATTTAATTAAAGCAACTTATTATTTTTTTTTTTAATTAAACAGCATTTTTTTCTGTGCATATACGCAACCTATCATTTTCTTATAAGAATGTCTACTTTTTATTTCAACTTTTTTTTCTTAGTTGAGCTATATAAAACCTCGTTTAACTATGTAAATGACTTTATTTAAGCAAGTTTTCTTCGTTACGCAACATAATCTTCAAGATTATAGATCGCTGCGTACTTACATAAGATTATTTCAACGAAAATAACAAGAAGTTCTTTCCCCAGATTTTAGTCGTATTTCTCTCTCGGCTAGAAGAAAGCAGAGATACTTACACGGAAACCTCCACCTGTCGTACACCTTGATAGAAATTGAAGCATCCTATGTGGTATGTGGCTTGCGGCGTGCCCAACAAAGCCGGCTCGATTACCATGCAACCGTCGTAGCCACCGACGTCGGATTGCTTCACGGATGTGAATCGCGCGCAGATCTGCGCCAAATCCGACAACAGGTTTATGCATGTCGGCTTATTGGCCGCGTTCGCTACAAGAATACAAATATCGACAATTGCAAGTTTATTCAAATCAGTTTGTCACTTGTTTTCAAATGTAAACAAGCGTGGATATTCGATAGACGTAAATCGGGATATAAAATGCAGATCGTGAAATTTTGGAACGTGCAAAATTTTATTAATATTTTGAATTCTCAATTTCAGCTCAATTTAACGCATTAACTTCATACGAATAATTTAAGTTGATGATGTTCGATTTAATTTAAAATTCAATGTGGATAAAAGATTTCTTCTTTTATTATTAATGATTTAACTACTTGCCGATCGTTATCGTCGCATTGTGAATCGGATTATCCCCGTAACTCAGATTTAACGAGATATTCTGCTCCTTCTGCCTGATGTTGACGCAAGCTGGCCCGCCCAGATCGATCGTCGACGTCAAGTTCAAGTCGACGCAGCACAGACAACCGGAAGTCTGGCACAGGCACTTGGACTGCGGCGTGGTCGATCTCGCCTCGGCCTCCGGCAGGTTCCACGAAAGCAGGGTCTCTATACGGACAGGAAACGCATGTGTGTGCGTAGTGCTCGCGAAAGATAAGGGACGCGCGCGCGCGGCAGAGAAACTCGGAATAGAGAAATCGGAACGAAACGAAAGTCCGTGCCGCTGATCGAAAGTCAAATGGGAGTCAAATTTCTATACGCGTTTCACCGCGTCGCGCCACGTCGTAAAAGTTTCCTTTGGATTCTCCCCTCGGAGGAATGACGAATCAGACTGTGACATTTGAGAAACACGTTTTATGCCCACGTTTACGAATCGGGGAAGCTACACCTGGGTGCTAAGTGTGCCAATGCGTGGACTTCCACCGCTTTCACGCGCATTGTCGAGACCGAATGACCGAATGACAGTTTCGAGCGCACCTTTCGTCAGATGACGTTCGACAATTGAGACAAAGGCAGCTTAGAATCGAATGGCATAAGATGAAAGTGAAATTAGAGAACGCGTGTCTAATTTAGACTATCATCATCATGAGGAACTCTTACTCTTGAAGACTTTTACATTTATTCGAAGCGGAGCGATAATTTGAAAATAATCCTAAATAAAAATTTGTCTGCTTAAAAATAAAAAACACAACAGAAATAAAATTATTAATATCTATATTGCATTGGAAAAGTAGCTTTCTCTTCTCTATAATAAAACTGCCAGCTATATACAACAAAACTGTCAGATATTTTCTGACGAAATAACACTGTAAGAAGGATTAATTGTTTACTCCAACAACAAATTACTATCTTTGCGGTACACAAATTAGCCTTACTTCGCGGCAAGACAAATTAAATTCCGGTTTCGACATTTCATTTTTCAAAACAAATAGAAAGTAACCGGTCGTGTAAGCTCTTTTTTTTGTAATCGCATTTATCACGATGATGAACGATAACAAAACAACAATCGCAGTCGCGCCAATTCAGGCAAGCACGTGCGTCCGTATCGCCCGCGCGTTGAAATCTCTGGCGCGGCGTCGTGGTCACCCGCGCGAACCCGAATCTTCGCACTATATGGGGTTTCTTTAATCGCATTTTGCACCGAACAGCTCACCGAGCAATCCAGCGGACGCGACGACCACCAGCGTGAACATCAGCACCAAAATCGTGGCCTTCACAGCCATGGCGTGTTCTTCAAAAAGTTACTGCTCGCTCAACAACGGCCGTTCCTCTCACGGCGGGAAAACGATCGCGCGCTCGATGCTCCGATCCCTTTGACGTCGGAAGATGATCGGGGATCACCGCGGTGTTGTTGTGACCGCGCGAGTGACGGACGGCTCAAAATTAAACGTAAAACGCACGAGCGAGATCTTCCGGAGATCCTGCCCGGCAAAGAAGAAGCTTAAATCTGGACACGGCGCCGGTACCGCGGGTGCCGGATCGCCGACCGGTTCGGCGGTCGGCACGAAAACAGGGGACAGGATTGGTCAGGACCGTCGTGTCGGTGGGGCACCCCGGCCGGCCACCGTCACCGTCGTCGGTGCGCGCGATGCGACGCGACGAGGGGGCAACAAACGGCGGGCAAGGAACCTCATCTGGGTGACCGGGTGACCTCCTTCCTCCGCCGGTCTCTGGTACCCCGCGGGGGGAGAACTCGCGAGCGCCGGCCGTCGGCGCCGCGCCGCCGTGCCCCTCCGCGACGCGTCGCGTCGCGTCGCGTCGCGTCGGCACACGGGGACGCTACGAATGGGGGACAGAAAGTGTTGGGCTACTCTTCGCGGGGATCATATTGTACGAGATGCTGGGGAGGTGGACGTTCTTGAGGACGGTCACTCTGAGGCTTTGGAGATTTGAGGTCTGCAATTTTCTGGAAATTTTGTCGAAAGCGGAAAAAATGAAAATGTGTGTCTTCTTTGTTTGGAAATTCTTCCCGGGGATCTTCAGGGCATCTTCACGCTCTTGCGCGTTCTTTTCTTTATCTTTATTCGCGAAGCCGTGAAAATTATGAAAAGGTCACATTTTCTACCTGCGACAAAATCAAAATCTGATAAATCACAATTTTCTAAAATTTTTTAAAGTAATTACTAACTAGGTTTGTTCTATTTAGCTTTAGCTTAGAAGTTTACTTCTTGCACAGTTCATCTTTTCTCTTTTTCTTTTCCAATGTGAACAGAAAAAGAGGCAGGATGAACCGTGCAAGAAGTTCAGCTAAAAAGAATAGGCTTAGTGATAGATAAATCCGATAGCACTGAAATTGTCGAAGATAAATATGTTGGAAGTTATTTTTAATATCTCGTTAAACAACCATGTAGTTATGACTCGTAACTTAGTGAGATCAAAACGTTCCACTTTTGAATTTAATTGCCGATCTCTTATTTCAGTACGGATTACTCCGCAAAATTTTCGTGAACAGAAAAGCACTTTCTAACGCGTGTATAACGTCAAAAGATTCGTCTTACTTCGCACGCGAGTGTTTTCTAATTTGATAACGCGCCGTGGGGGGGGGACTTTTCTTCCTTTCTTCGAGGGTCCACTCCTCGGCTTTCACCGTTTGAAGAAAAGTCGCGGTCCGTAAAATCACTTACGATTCCGATTCTTATCGATCGCACAGCGCGTGCCGCGTTCTTGATATCTTTCTTTTTTCGGACTAGCGTGGGCGCGGTTCACGCTACGCGTGACTACAAGAGAGACGGGAAACGGAGCGAAATGTCTATTGACGTGACCGCGGAATGGGCCGAGTGAAAAGACATTCTCCTTCGAAGGGAAACATTCCTTTCTGAAATAGACCCGATTCGTTATAACAGTAGAAATGCGACTTTCTCTATTCGCTTGTAAAATTTATTTTTTTTTGCGTTAGAAACGAGAGAAATATGTCAAACTAATGTTCACTAAAGTCACGAGACGAGGTCACAAAATGTAGATTACCAGTTTCCTAATCAATCTTAAAGATATACGATATACCGGGCTGAAAAAAAAGCTCGATTTCTCCTAGAATTACGTCAGAAGAGGAGAATAATTTGAAGCGACTCGCTCGTAATCCGCTCTGTCATCGATCATCACCGCGGAAACGATCCCGTCGCGTCGTCGGTTAGATAATTGCGCGCAAATAATAGCGTCGAGCCGTCAACGGTGCGAGACGTCAATGTCACGGACACTCGATTACTCCGCCTTAATCGCGGATCTAATCGCCCCGGCAAGTGCGACTGCATGTCGGAATCGCCCGTGATCCTTGTTTTTCGTCTTCTTCTCTCCCGCGACGCGCGATGCAACCGCGGAGGGAAGCCAGGTCGCGGCATCTGAACGACGATTATCCCACGACGTTACGTAAAAACTTGTTTGCCCCCCGCCTGATCGGGATGACCGACATATTTCCGGGTCGTACATCGATTTAGGAATCCCGGAAGATCGAGTTATCATATTCGAGATAGCCCGGGTAGCGATGGGATCAAATTGATGCGCTTTGTTAGATCCCGCTTGATCCTATCGTTGAAGAAATCTGTATTTCTTCTTCATGGCTTTTAAAACAAGAACAATTTTCATTCAAGTATTTATTATATATTTTAAACAATTATTTGACATTGTACTAAAGATCTTCTTGACGTTTAAAACGCGTTTAAAAATTAAGATTTAGAATCTATCTACAAGTATCATCATTGAACAATTTTGAATTATTTTTGCTCCAGATTTTTTTCTTTATATTCTATACCTTCTTATATCCTTATACCCTTATACCTAAGATTCTGACCCTTATTCCTTGAAGTACTCTCAAAGGGGTGAAGTATCGTGTTCCGATAAGAGCCACTATACTCGTGATGAGCTTGATGCCATCGCTATCGGAGACCCGCGGTTAGGCATCGAGGAAACGAACAAATATTAACCAAGGTAAACCACTCCTGGCCACTACTTTCTTCGACCCACTAACCGGAGAAAGGCCCCTCCTTAACCGCCAAAACACGATTCTGTGGAGAAGCAAACGTATGTACAAATGAACGAATTGTATGAACGTATGTACATAGTATGTATGTATGTACATACAATACGAGCGAGCACCTGCATTTAATTTCGCGCTGCACTCGTGTCGTTCGTCGCGTTCCGGATATTTTTCTTTTCTTATATACTTCTCCCGTACGGCGACGAAACACCCGCGAGAGACTGGACGTGCGCACGAAAGTGGGTCTTCGGTTAGAATTTGTGTCGCGAACCGTGGTATTCGCGACTCTGGCACGAGTTTATGGCATCGGCTGTGATCGTGCCGTGATCTCTGCGCAAAAATTAGAAAATGTTTAGAAAAATTAAAGTAATTGGACTAATAATATTTATTTTTATTGCTACACATTTGTTTCTTATTTCCTTTTAATGACAAAGCTATCAGTTTTGAAGATAAAGGCATTGAAGCTGATAATTTACATATTATTTTATATAATAATTATGTATCTATATATTTCTAATATCCAATTTTACTTCTAACTATTACAATTATAATAAAGAATTTTTTGAAATTATTAAAACAAAAGATTCTAAAAATTAAAGAATATTAAATTAAGAATAATAAAGAATACTAAATTTTGTCAATATTATAGGATTCTTTTAATTGCCTATTATCTTTTCAACAGCTGTCCGACAAGTTTTAAAGTTTTTATTGGTTACCAGGAACTGAGTACTCACATGAAACGATGATATGAATGTCAAAGCAATTAGTATGTACAATGCGAATAAAGAATTGATGTCACTTACACTAATCGTAGATGCATTGCCACTATTGCCAGT
This sequence comes from Temnothorax ravouxi, assembly GCA_030770255.1. NCBI lineage: Eukaryota > Metazoa > Arthropoda > Insecta > Hymenoptera > Formicidae > Temnothorax > Temnothorax ravouxi. Next base: position 441,243 of record JASTWP010000490.1, on the reverse strand, counting down.
CATCGATGCGATATATTATCATCGGTATAGAAAATAGGTCACGTTATTATAGCGATCGCAAATTAATTAGAGAATCTGTATAATGCTCATAAAATTGAATTAAATCGCGGCATGTGTAACAATAAAATTTTAGTTAATAATTTGGATTTAATATAAAATACTGGCTTATAATACAAAACAAATCAGAGTAAACAAAATTACAGTAAAATCTAATCTTATAAAATATAATCTTAAAAATTAGAGAGGTGCTAGTAGATAAAGATTTTCCTGGATTTTGCGCCAAAAGACAATATTTTTAGAAATTTCGAATACTTTGAAAAACTTTGTTTTTTTATGTATATCGTCTTGAAGTATTTTTTTTTTCCAGAATACCCCATATGCCATTCAACTTTTTGCGATAACAATTTAAACGAGTTGAGATAAGAGCATCTCGCGAAGACTGTCGCGTCCTCAGGGCGGCTTGTCGCTTTTTCTGCCGGAATCCGGACGCAATTAAAGGATGTCGGAAGTTATTAGCGTGACTTTTCCCCCTCCCGCGGATATTTTCGTGCGAATGTTGAATCATCCGGAACCATCTTCATTCACCCGTGTGTGCGCACCGCGGGCATGGCACCTGATGGTTACCGGTTACGCGGGGAGATGGAAAAGTGGACTTCCCGCTTTCATCGTCGGGACGACGGCGACGCCGTCATCGTATAGTCCGACGGAGGATCGGAAGCGAGCGACGTGACGTGGTTGGTGTGGGGCCGCCTCTGATTTACCTAGAGCGCATTAGAATGTTTAATAATCCTAGCAGCGGCCCGCGGTGGACAGGTGGTGGTGGCCTGACCGACTTTTAAAGAAACCTTGGGGGGAGTTGGGCGGCATCTTCAGTTGGACATTGGCCTCCGTAAGACGAAGAGTCAGGGAAAAAGAGCCGTAGGGTGCAGGAGACAGGAGAACAACGAGCACGGTTGCTCCCTCGGATTTCTTCTCAACGACCCACAGGTGGGTAGAGTCAGATACAATTTGTACGTTTGGAAGATTTGAGAAATCGGGAAAACACACGCTGCGACAAAAACGAAGAGTCACTCGCTAAAGAATCAATCGCCACGTGTGGTAAAATTTTCCTTATTTATCTAAAGATTCATGAGTTACACTTAAAAAATTCTTTAAATAATCCCTTACAAAATAATATATATTGTATTCTGTACGATTTCTATATATAAACATTTAATAGAATCACATGTTTAATATGTTAAACAAAATCAACGAATATTTTCTTGTGCTCTGCTTCTTTACACGCATTATGCAAAATTGACTTTACTTGATATTTAAATTATTCTGAAATCAAACATCACGCATGCGCCATTAAATTTAAAATATTATACAATTTGTATCCGCTACGCGTATTACATAATGTAACATGTGTAACATGTGCGTATTATTCATTGTACAATATTTATTATGTATCTTTTCTCAAATTAATAAATCCTCTAACGAGTGAGAGATGGATATATATAGCGAGAGTCCTAGAAATCATTTTATAAAATCACCAATTGCGCCGAATCTAATTTCTCGCACAGTCACTTCCGCGATTCGGTCTGTGCATGGGGCACGACGACGCGTGAGGAATCGATCTCACGCGCTCGGCGACAACGTCGAAGCGTAGCCACGACCGTATCCAGCAACCTGTTCGACCATATGTAACGCGCTTTTATAACGGTGGCACGAGCTGTCTGTCTAGCGCGTAAAACCGCACGTCTCCTCGATCGTGCTACTAAAGTCCGCACTCCGCCATCGGGTCTCTCGAGTAAGCACCTTTCTGACGCACGCCTTTGACCGTGACCGGGATTTGGGTCAACCGGTCGCTAGCATATACGAGAGGGACGTTCGCGTTTGAAGACCGGAAGAGGAATACGTTTCGCCGCGCGCGTGTCTGGGACGGTTGTTTATCCGAAAGATGAAAATATAATACCGCGGTGGTGTGTTCTGGTAGAGATGTTTTCGTGAATCGGGTGGCAGAAAGGAAGCGAGATTGCCGCTCTATCTCGACGATTGATGAGCGGAACGAGTGTCTCTATATTGTTCGCCGTGACGGGAACTATGGGATAATTGTCGGGAGGCGGGAGAAATATAATTATGAGGGAAGAAACACGTTCAATGCACTCTTTTTTTAAAATGTGTTCTTTATGATCCGAATGACAAAGTTGAACGCGCTCTGCGTGAAATTGAGAAGCGACGCCCAAAGTCGCTTAATTGACGAAACGAGCTTTCGAGGGAAATAAAAAATATGTAGTAAAATCCAAAAGTTCCCGGCCTATATAAAAAAAGATGATAAAATAAAACAATTATTTTGATTTTTTTATATAATTATTTTTTATATCAATACATTTTTTAATAATAAATTCATTTTTGTACACCATTAAAAAAATATTTTGAATTTTTGTCATTAAAATTGTTTAACACTACGAAAATTATTTCTTAATTTACTGATAAAATAAAAAATGGTTGTTAAATTTGAAGTCCGATTTGCGTTGGAAAAAATCACCAGTACAGATATACTGATTATTATCTGTTGAAAAAATTTCGATTTTTGGAAATAATATTTAATCACGTAATAGGAAAATATACTGCATAAATTAAGCATGAAACTCGGCGCAGTTTCTGGCTTCTGCGTCGGCACGTGCGTAAAATCTTGTTATGTCTTTACGGTTCTATTGTCGCGCCTTTATCAGAATTGGCCGAAAGATACTGAAATGAGTTTGGAACGTGCCACTACATACGAGATGGATGTTTATCACAGCGTAATATTACAATCGCGATACAGGTTCTTGGTATTGTTTTCAGAACAGAGCGAAAGAATGCGACTGTCGACGATTTTCGAGCTGTTGCTGATCCTCTTGTTGGTGGCCTTCGCGGCTTACGGTCGAGTAATTGGTAAGAGAGATAAATTTAAGAAAAAAATGAACAAAATGAGATAAGCAAAAATAAATTTAATGGAAAAACGTGGAATATAATCTTGATACAGATTCCATTACATATATGAATAAGAAAAAAAGCAATACTCATGATAAAGCTCATTAGACTTTGTATAATACGCGATTTATCATATTTCAGGATAAAATTTTATTTATAATTTTATGTGTGTTTAATTTAATTTTTCCATTTATTATTTTATATATGTATATTTTAATATTTTATATGTGCGTGTACATTTAAATGTTTTTCGTATTCCGCCGTACGTAAAATAATAAATTATTAATTATATAGAACTCTATCCTGAAATTTGACATAAATTATAGATCGTCTAAAGCGGGCTTAAATCGTAAAAATGTTCGCAGATCGCGATGAGGCGACGCATCGAGTGGCTCGCGCCGCGGATAACGTGAAGCAAAGCGACATAAACTTGACGACGATGTCGCTGAAACAGGCGACCGACAGCGTGAACAGATACTGCACCTGCAACGAGAACATCTGCAATTGCTGCCGGGACTTTCACATACCGCTCGTGCAGCTGAAAGGACCGGGTAATTATCACGCAATAACGCAGGCACGAAGTACCGTGTATTGTTTGATTAACCGTCATGTCAAACATGTTATACGTAAAATAGAATGTTATTCTTCGTAGTATTTATCACGTCATATATATATTTTTATAAATATATTACGTTACTAACGAAAGTATTTGAAATTTTAGGATGCGCTTCGCTGCAGTACCTTCAAGGTGATAATTTGGCAGTCCAGTTGAGCTTCGGCGACAACATATTAACCAGCACAATCGTTAACGGTAATCGCAATCAAATTTAATAACGGTGTCGATTATTAGTTCGGCATTTTTTTCTGATTAATCAATATTTCCTGTGAATTTTTATTAAAAGAGCAAATTACAGCAAATAATTATATTTTTCAGCTTACTTATCGATAAAAATTTAGCAAGTTTGCTAAAAAAAATTGATCTCTCGAATAATTTTCTATTTATTCAAAATAATTTCGATAATTGATTTGATATAATATTATTTATTTACAGTGATTCTGATAATGTACATTTAGAATGATATATTACTGCTATTATAAATTGTAAAAAGAACCAGACTTTATAGAAAACACACATGGAGACTAGGTACAGGCTACGTTTCTCTTTATTCGGTGGACAATTTACGTCGCGTGCCTCGGAAAATACTAAATCACACACGTGTACCGCGCGCTCGATAATATTGGCGAGAAAAGTGTGTTAATTGCGCGTGAATCAACGTTCGGCGGATACATCATATTAGCGTAACGTCCACAGGAAGCTATAATCCCAACTTTCACCCGGCATATGCATGTCACTGTCAATAGAAGACCCGTCGATGGAAGATGTGCATAGCTCTTGAAACTTTTACTTCCTTGTAAAGAACGCGAAACTATACGCAATAACTACATAAAAAAAAATACTTTTGCCTCGTTACATCGGGCAAATTTCATTGTCGTGTCAGTTTCATATGCGCGAGATCGATTTCTCCGGTATGCGTTCACGAAAAAAAAATTAGATTACGAAGTCAACGGTGACGTGCAGGCGCCACTCGACGAAATTCGTGTCAGTCTAACGGAGCGAAAGTATTTGTACGGACGATTTTTCGAGGATGTCGACGTCGAGTATTTGCTTTTTTTTTATCATGTTTCACGACCTCGATTTGTTTGAACTAGACAGGTTCTAGATTATGATACCTAGTTATTGTAATATAGGTATCTCTCTGAGGCGCTTCCTCAGATTTAATAAAATCGTTGACATTTCGGTAAAATTATGAATTTCAGGAAAAAGTCCGAAGCCTGTGTGTGTACCGCTACCGGGTGGCTTTAACAAATTCTGCGGCAGAATTTATTCCATACAGCGCGACGCGAAGAATCACTTCAAAGCATGCCTCGGTTTGGAACTGCAATCTCCTACCGAGTTGGAAGCCACTCTTCGCGTTAGTTGCTTCAGGTACTTATCAATAAAAGTGCAATATAGTAGTAGATTTCCTTTTTGCAAATTTAAATTTACAACAAAAATTAATATAATATACAAGTTATATGTTAAAATTCACTCATATAGTGTAATGTAATAGTAATACAATAATAAAGCTAAATAGCGCGCGCGTTTATGACGTCTAGTATTGTTAAAAGCAGCATCCCGTTATTTGATTTGATGAATTTTAGATTTGGTCCAGAGGGTTTGAAGCTTCGACCTGCCGAGCCACTTCCAGTTGTCGAAACAGAGGTCACTTCAGAGGAAGACGATGATGACGATTTTTTCGGGCTCGGTTCAGATGACGACGATGACGACGACGACGATGAGGACGACGAAAGACCCATTACGAATACCGTCCCCGATGCCTCGGGAGTTGATAACGCACAGGAGTCAGACGACGATGACGATGATGACATACTGGGCTTCAGCGCTCTGCTGGATATCTTCACTGGTGGCGATGACGACGCGCCGACAAGACCCCAAGTTACCACCGGGCCACCGTTGTTGGAATTTACCATACCGATTCTACCACGGCCAACGACTCCCGTATTGTTAGAGGATCACGAGCTGCCTACCTTCCCCAACAACAACGAGCAGGAAAATAATTACGAGGAACACGACGACACCACCCAGGAACCATTGAAAGCAGAAGGAGGCGAAGAAGAAGAAGATACGGGAGCATTGACCGAAGAGAGCAACACCGAAGACAACACTGACGAGAACAACGAACAGATCACGGAGTCCTCCAACAAAATCGTGTACACCGCGAAACCCGACAAGGCGCCGACCGTCAACAAAGTGAAGAAAGGAGTCATCGGAAACAAGAAGAAACCCACGGTAACGTCGACCAGCGTTAACGCGATCCAGGATCCTGAGAAGCCGGCGAAGAAACCAGTCAAAAATGAGGATGACGATGATGACGATGACATTTTGGATGATGATGACGACGAGGACGTCGACGACGAGGACGACGATCTTCTCGACGATGACGACGACGAGAAGGATGATGAAGACGAAGACGATGAGGACGAAGATAAATTGGAAGATGAGAAGCACGAGGAGCACGACGATGATGAGGACGTGAAGGCCGATCTTGACGATTTGGACGACGACGACGACGATGACGACGAGGAAGAGGAAAACGCCATGTTGAGCGCTCTTATGGGTACTGGGAAAAGTAAGAAGAGCAAAGAAGACACGAAGACGAATCAAACTAACGTCCACAAGCACGATGATGAGGATTACGACCTTGGATTTCTCGGTAGGGAGAGGCATTCCAATGAAAATCGTCAAAGCAAGATCACGAGGCTTTGAAGTGTACAGAGTATTGCTCCAGTCAGTAGGGTAATTGGAAATCGAAGAAAGCTCATCCTTCTTGTCTGGTCATAAATTCGTTGGATCCGACGAAACTCGGGGTGTTCGTCGAAGATTCGGTGAATTGGTATAATTGTGACAGTGCGACCTGTTTTTTAACGATAAGATTACAAGAGTCAACGTTTCTCGACTCGTAATTTCGTGATGGCTGAAAAATAACGTTTTCACGACATCCTAATTATTTCTTGACGATTCGTAACGATAATCGTAAAAAGAAGATCGTTAATTTCACAATAACTGTTAATTGATTTTATTCTTGGAAAATAAGTTTGCGGTTTATTTCGCCATTATCACAATTATCTTGTTTGTTTACGTAGTTATTTTTTTATTTATTGAATAATACGGAGACTGATAGAGGAAATCTTACAGCAAAGATGGAAGAGCTTTTTTGAGAGAACGCTCAAATAGAATTGCGCGAATAGAAGATTTTTATGTCTCGGAAACAAGATCTTAGGGAGATTTTGATGTAATGCGAGAATTTGCAATGACCTCAGCCATAATAAATTGCTCGATTAGTTTAACGTTATTTATTAAGAGCAAATGAATATTTATTGTATGTATTATGATTTATGTACGTATTAAGTTATTTATTGACTCTGTAATAAATAAATAATAATAACGCGCTATTTATATGTCATGTACCTTTCGTAGTTATTCATTTTGTTTTTAATTTTAGAATTTCTTTAGTTTTTCAAATTAAAATTAACAGTAATAAATTATTGATTAGAGCACTAATTTTATTTCATTTAAATTATTAAAGTAGTTTCAAATGCGTATAAAAATGTTTAATACATTAAGATTCAATATACTTTCTGATTAGTTAAAATTAATTCTGTCGGAAAGTTTTCGACACATAATTTTATTAATAATTAATTATTATAAAAGCATGTTAATACAAAAGCATTGTAAATAATAATTTTTATATTTCCCAAGATACAAAAATTCAAAAGGTATCTATATCTAAAAATACCTATTCAAGTATATAGTTGCCTGCAATTAAGTGCAGGTTTTGGTAAACACAATTGGTGAATCAGATTAATTTTTACAACACGCAACCAGTAATTTAAGTTGCGCAATCGAGAGATTTAAGATTATTATTTGACATTGTTAAACATGTACGACACCTTTGAAGATAAGAGTTTTATACTTTTATTACTAGTAGACAAACACAGACTTTAATAATTGACTTATGCATGGTAATAACACACGTGTGTCAAGACACAAAAGCGGGCTCTTATCTTCCATATTTTCTTAAACAATGTGACGTCTTAAATTCCTTTGTTATGTAACGAGAGCACTCGAATAGATGGCTACCGGTCTGATATATCTATTTTGGAGAGAGAGATAATGCATATATTAAAGTAGTATTAAATGCATATATTTTTATTAGCAATTTTGAAAATTAAAGGTCAATATTTTTCTCGATATCTTTTGTAATTTTAGAAATATAAGCAAAGGATATAAAAAATTCGAAGAGATCCTTTTATCCTTAAAATTTTTTTTATGAAAAATAGCTATATATAATACGGTTCCCGTATTTTTCTGCACCATATTTTTCTTCAAAGTTTCAGATTTCTTTGAATTTCTTGCCGCATCTTTCACAGATTTAAATAGTCATTTAATATTTATTATAAAGCTTAAATTTTTAGTAAAAGTGAAAGTAGGTTTATATCCTTTGATTGTTCCTTGGTCGTAAAGCGTCACTTAATTAATACTGACAATCTTCCATTAAGTATTCTTATTTTACCTTGTATGGAAAGTTGATGCATAATTAATGAGCCTGGCGTCTCTACGTCTCGTGGTCCAACGTGTGCCCAATTTCAGTCTTCCGTCGGCATTGGAACGTGCAGGTTGTGCAGCTGGTACGACAATGCTATCTAAGTGGCTCCTTGTATCTTTTCTGGCTCTAGGAATTCAAAACATTTCTGCGGGCCATTTCTTCGGAAAATACGACATCGGTGAGAAGTCTAAATAGTTCTTTACAATTAATATCTTAAAATTTTACAATGGAAATTTGTAGGAAATTGCAATGCTATTTTTTAATAAAAAAAACAGCTTTGATGAAATATTTGCAGAACTTCTAGTTAATATATAGAGATACTTTCTTATAATTAATTATAATGTATGGAAAATTATTAATTTAATATTAATTATAATTAACAGAAATGTTTTTTCGTTAAAATAGGTAGCAATTATATTATCATTATATTGCAACCAAAATAATAGCGTTATGTTTTAATAAAAATAAAAATATTGTTATTATTACGTGAGAATTGCACGAGTTACAGATATATATATATATATAATATGTACAATTAATTAAAAGCATCGTTTTCTTTTAGATAAATTATATCTGCTTACAAAGATAATTAATTATCTTTGTAAAATATTGTTACTTTTTTAGAGAAAGAAAAATCATTCTTTTTAGAGAAAGAAAGACATACCTATCTGGCATTGTTTTCTTTCAGATGTGAACAAATTCTCGGTGTTCAGCGATCTGAACACGGGATTAGTATTGAAAGGCGCACTAGAGAAGATTCGTGGCCCTTTTCCTGCGATCGGTTTCCGTGGTGTAAAATGCAACTGCGAAGGTTTCACTTGTGGCTGCTGCAGTGGCATCAACATAACTTTGTTCAACCTCGACCGTCGTACCTGCACTAATTTTACCTATTCCCCTGAAGACTTCGCCATCAAATTCAATCTTATAGTAAACGAAAGAGAAGTTCTTAGTACAGGTTCTCTATCTGGTGAGTAACTCTAACTAAATAACTTTTACATATAATTAATATGTTTCAACCTGAGATAATCTTCATCTATAAATCTACATTTTCCTCTGGTGAAGAAAATAATATTGGATTCTCTTTTCTTTTTTCGCTACGCAATAAATATAAAAAATTAATTCCGATAAATTAATTATATAAACTTTTGGCAAAAGTTTTATAGTTAACGGACTTTTAACTAATTCGATTTAAATTTATTGCAATTTGCGTTTGTGCGTACATTGATTGTGTAGTGTAATAAATTAATTCGCAGCTAAGAATCCACCACCGGTCTGCGTGCCTTTCTATCCTCCCTTCATATCTTTCTGCGTGCGTTTCTTCGACGTCTACACGTCGGGCAAAAATCTACACGCGTGCATTGACCTGGAGACACTTGTGGTGACATGGCCAGTCTTGATTTTGCACTTCGATTGCGTAAAGATCGGCGCGGATGGCGTCTCCTGGATGAAGCCCGAGGACGGCAGTAATGTCTCCAACACGGCGCCACTGGCAATGCTCATGTCGGAAGTGAATGGGCCGGAAATATACGACCCAGTGGACTTCGAGCCAGATTCCGTTGAACTTCCAAACAATCAAACTTCGATTCTGACCCCCGAGCAGGAAAATAACATTGGCCAGTTAAAGCTGTGATGTCTGCGTAATTACAAAATTATACGCATACAAGATGCGTTATTATGATGTTATAAATGTATTTATTATATTTATCATTTAATATGTTCTATTTGTCGTTATATAATATATGTATGTATTCCTGATGTGAAGATCGATAAAATGTATATTAATTGCAACTGTAGCTTCCAATTTGCCTTATATTATTTTATAAAATATATTGAATGCACGTAAGTATTAACCTTTATAAGTTAACGCATTTATTTATTTTTTTTTTAATTAAAAATAAAGTTTTTGCTTTAATTGCAAATGTCTTCAAGAGTCTCGCGTTATTAATATTGATAAAGAATCACATTAAATCAACGAATAATTACATTTACGGAACGCTAGCTTAAAATAATGTTTTATCCTAGCTTGCCGTATTGAACGATTGAAGGTATTCGAGATACGCGACAGCATTTCCAGAAAATCCTGTCGTTTCTCCGTGACGAGTTCTAGGCAATAACAAAATGCGGGCGAGCGCGAGCCAAGCCTAAATTTCACCGTAAAACTGGGTCAGTATGAAAAGCCCGTTAACCGGCCAGTCAAGTTTCAATCGCCCAGCAAGGAGGCACATCTCGAGGAGATGTCCTCTCGTCTCGCTTGAGCGCAGAGACAAGATCAAGGACGCAAAATGAGGGCCGCCGCCTGCTGGCTGCTGTTGATCATCGTCTTCGCGCAATTGTGCTCGCGCCTGGAATCGAGAGTCGAGGAAGGTTTCACGACAGGAAGAATCGTTAGCAGCGAGCTCGAGGATTTCTCGCAATCGCAGAAAGATCTGGAGCAATTCAAGGCGCTGTTGAAACAGACCACGAATTCTTCGACATCGGGAAACAGCACGGTCACCGCGACTAGGCAACCATGTCAGTGTGGCGGCGGTGTCTGCGGATGTTGTTCGAGAATTCTGTACTGGACAAAAGGCCTGCGTGAACGTCTCATACGATCCTGACGAATTCAGCTTCACCGCCAAAATCATGATGAACAACAGAGTTCTTTATACGAGGACTGTTTCCGGTAAGCGCATATACAGATAAAACATAAATCAATAATCAGATAATTAAAAGATTTATAGATGAAAAGAAAATGAATATATTTTTTCTTAATTTATCAAAATTTATCGTATCCTTATAGGAAAGAATCCTAGACCAATTTGCGTTCCTGTTCCGAGGCTACCGATCAGAGCGTGCGTCAGATTTTATAATATATATTTCCAAGGCAGGAATATTCATCTGTGTGTTAATCTGGAAGGAAAATTCCAGGATACTACATTGTTTAAGGTCAGATTTGAAAGTTCTTGAAAAGTTTGTTCTTGAGTTCTTCAAATTGTTTGAAAAGTATTATTAATGCTACATATAGGGAAGACCGGGGCTCGTTGGCACAAGAGGTAAGTTGGCAATGCGTTTCGTTTATGTATTTATAGCGAAAGTAACAATGGAATAGTTATCACAAAATATCTCTTTTATGTCATAGGTACTTTTCCCAAAGTTTTATTTAAATCAAACAAGCATTACAATAGAAAAAGAGAAAACTCTGATTCAAGAAGTGGCAAGTTCGAGAGTTTCAAGATATCGTATTAATGTTCTTCAGCTTGAGAAGTAAATCAAAGTGACGTATCATTAGTTAAGAGAAACGTTTCTGTTACTATATAACATATTATTTTGAGAAACAACAGTAATCTGGGGTGACTCTAACATAAAAATATTAATATAAATATATATCTAGCTTCTATGTTGAAGAAAGCTACATCTAAAATAGTTTATTACAATTTGTTTTTCTGTAACAGCATTTTGCTATTCGATCATTACAAAATAACTTTCAAAGATACAATCTTTATCAAGAAGTACATATCTGTTACCCGTTTTGTGTTTCTATTACATTTTCAACAATTTAACATGAACTTTTGTCGCATAGCCAACTTATCCTACTATCAGGGCAAATTGGCTACAATGCAGCATGTTCGTATTTCACTTATTACAAAGAAACTATACAGTATACAGGAGCGTTCCTAGCATGGATGTAGAGAAAGGTTCTCTCTATCATAATAGTACTGTTTAATCATGATAATTAGTTGTTTGAAAACTCAAATGCCGAAATTGTGAAGAGCCCCGGTCTCCCTTACGTATTTCTAACAAATATAGATAAAAAATGTGCACATCTTGTTATGTCCACGAAAAAAATGATGTGTGATAACAGCATTAGACTTTATAAATCTAAATTAGAAATAATCTTAATGATAAGTAAATAGGACCGCTATGATTGCCTATGATATACAATCAATTAGAGAAGAACGCGCACGCCATTTTCGGATTAAGGCGTAAAAAAAGTGTTTACAAAATACGTTATTCACGCGAATAATATTATTATAAGGCTTCCAAGATCCAGTCCTGGCCAAAAATGGCGTTCTTCTCTAATTGATTGGAAATAATCTTATTAATTCAATACGTTATGTGTTCTTGTTTTAATAGAACAAGTATTTGGTTTAGTATTAATAGTCTAAATAATAGTTTAGTCTAAATAAATAATACATAGTATAAAATAAAGTATTAAAGTATTAATAAAACAAATACTTGTTTTATTAATATTGTTGTATTAATACTGTTATTTAATTAACAAATTATTTCCAATTAGATATCTAATACTATTAATACATCATTTTTTTCCCGCGTATAAATAGTCAAAAATGACTTACATAATTTTATCAAATTTCGTCTATTTCCGCAGGTTAATTTTGACTGTCTCAGATTCGGTTCAAACGGATTAGCTTTGTTAAAGCCAGAGGACGGAGGTGGTTTAGGCTTTGGTCAAGTAGAACTTCTTCCGGAAGATGCGAACGATGACGACTACGATGACGAGGATGATGATGATTATGACGATGACGACGACGACGATGATATATTCTAAAAATATCTTTCAAAAACAGATAATAATAATGGTATTGTGCGTTTTCCAACAAGCAACACAAGTGTTGTTCTGTCTTTGTTATTCATCGCCAAAAAAAGAGAGTCGTTTATGTCGCTTATTGGAACATGCACAATATAAAAGTTGATACACTATAGACTATAATAATAATAGGTACTATAAGTTATTATATGTGCCATGTGTACGTGTTCATTGTTACTATATTTAAATAAATAATAAATAATTGCAAACATTTACCTATGCAAAGAATTATTAAGTTTGATTTTATTACAAAAAAATGATTTTTTTTAATGCGCATTGTATATTATTTCTATCTGCAAATCGCGTGACGATACCTACTTTCTCTTTTTTGAAACAATTTTTTAATTATCAAATATAATATTATAACTTTATGTGAAGGGGTGTATCATTGTTGCAAAAGCATGCATACATTATATTTTTTGATCTCATAGATGGATTGTAGAGAAATGCTGCGTGCACAAACACAATGGCGGCTTTCACGCCCGTATATAATTCAGAGTGAACAAAAACGTTCCAGATATTTTCTAAAAGCCTACAATACAATAAGATCTACAATAGCTCGTGATTGCAGTCGTCCTCTATACAACGACGGGCGGAACGCGGAACGTGAAAGAGCAGAAACCGTTTAGTGTATAACGAGACGTCGCTCGTTAATAAGCTAATATAATTACGAGGAACGCGCGCGTTTGTTATAATTAACGTAATGTGTAAATATGGATCCGCGTAGCATCGGTGCACTCGTCTTCATCTGGTTGTGCCTCGTTCGCGAAATTATCCTTGTTAAAAGTTAGTGCTAGAAATTGTCTCACGGATGAGAAAATTTTATTTCTTCCCAAATGCAATACTTGGGCAAATAACTAAATAGAACCTTTGACGATTTTATGATTAAAAATATTAAAATATATTTTGTCGATTTTTTTTTAATTATATATAATTTTAAGATGCATGTGTGTTTGGATTTATTTTATTACATGTTTAAACTAAAAAAAACTAACAGAGGTAACATTTATTAGGCACAAGGGTATCGAGAGGATTCCTGATTTACAGAACGGTTTCGGCTACTCGACAATCATGCAACTGCTCGATGTCTTTCTCCTGTTCTTGCTGCCAAAGCGTGATGATCCTTTATACTAGAAGAGAGAAGGATCGTGAGTCTTTAAAAGTAATATTAAAGCAAAATAATAAATCAAGAATTAAACTATCGTATTTTTATGTTATATAGTGTGCGTCAATTTCACATATCAGAGGAACGGACTAAATGTGGATGTCACGTTGAGTTCGGATACAATCAGCACTAGAACAGTCACGAGTTAGTATTTTCGATTTCAATATAATATATATTGAATATATATATATTATAATTAATATATATTATAATATATATAAATATTAATTATAATTAATATAATATTATATGTAATTAATATGTAAGTTACATATTACATATAATTTATTTTACAGATTTCAAGGCGTTCCAGTTTTGCGTGTACGTTCCTGGTTGTCTTTTCTCGACCGCGTGTGTCAAAATCTTGGAGCTTAATCAATTTCCTAGGCACGTGTTAAAATAATTATTGTATTAAAAAAGTTAGAGATCGATAACTAATGAAAAGAAATTCAAAATTTGTTTCAAATAATTCAATTCGTGAAACTTAAGTAAAATTATTTTCATACTGCCAAAGCTGTCCACAGTTAATCTTTAAACATTCGTTTTCAATTTAATCTGCAATTTCTAAAACTATGACCTTTTCATATAGCTCGATTACGGCTTGTCTTCGCCTCGACATTTACGCCAAGAAACAACTTTGGCAGATCAATTACGATTGCATAAGCATATCAATGATGTTGCCGATTTTGCCAACTAACAACACCATGAGAATGACGGATACGGACGTGGTCGCGGAAACATCCACAGAGCCGATGACAGCAATGGCATCGAGCGAGATGGCGATCGTGCAAACGTCGGAAATGAATGGTGTGGAAACAAGCGGAGGGTCAGAAGAAGCGGAGGATATTACCGAAATGTTTGAAATAATTTCCAACATTTCGACGCCGATCAAGTGACAATCTTTTAATTGATTATATTGATGTCCGCAGACGACGGAATATTAAAGAAAATAATTAGCGATATAATAATGGAACTAAAAATATCAAAAAAGAAGAATGTTGAGTACGAAACGATAAATAGCGAGATGAGCAAAGATGGTAAATTAATACACAGAAAAAAAAGAAGTTGTCAAATCAAGACTTATATACTCTTATATACACAGCAATCTATAATTTTGAAATAAGATTATATTGCGTTAAATGAAGGAAACTCGTTTGAAGTCATTTATATAATTAAACGAAGTTTTATATGTACAAGTTCAACCAAAAAAAAAAGTTAAAATTCTTATAACATTAAAGATTGTTGCGTATACACGAGTATGTAAGTTTTGATTTAACACTTCTATGTAATAATGTGCTTTTCTTAGCTGAATTATAAATTGCTTCAACAATATTTTATGTACTTATAATTTCACTATTATTAGATATTAATCAGTAATACAAATTAAGAATAGATTTTATATTGTTATTATTAAATTACTGTTCAATGGAATTTATCGAAAAACGTGATTGTTTATTATCGACTTATCGCAAACGTTAAAAGAATGATATCGAAAATGATGAAAACTCTGTATATATATTTTTAGTCGATATTCATAATTAACAAATACAATATTATACCTAATCATTAAGAAAAATCTATAATATAAATAAATTATCGTTTTCTCTCAAACTTCCACTTATAAATAGGAGCGGTGTCCTTCGAGCCAGGCTTCACTAATTTCGGTTTCTTGATTTTCTTGTCTTTCAGCGCTCTGCGCATCTCTAACTTCTGCTGCACGACCGTCAGTTCGCGTTCCCTGTTGATCCTCTTCTCGAGTTCTTTGTAGGCCATGTGTTTCTTCTGCTCGAGCTTAGCGATGGTCTTATTATCGAGTTCCGGTAGCTTCATACTCTTGATCGCGTCCAACGTTGGCCGATTGGTGCGCCTGGACAGAAGCGCCGGATGCGTGTTCAATTTCTCGGCGAGGTCAAAGTTCCTCATCTCGGCACTGTCGTCCACGAAAAAGATGTGCTTATTCCGCGTCTCGTTGGCCGCGTCGATCATGTGCAACTGGCTCTGCAGCTTGTCTATCTTCCTCGCCTCGATGTTCCTCTTGTACGCCACGTACCTGAGGTCCTGCGTCTCCATCAGCTTGATCTGCTCGGGCGTGTGCTGATCCTCCTTGTCCTTTTCCCGATGAACGCCGTTCACCACTTTGGAGTTGATCATGTGAAAGTGGAACTCGTCCGGGTTCTTGTTCAGCGCGCGCTTCCTCAGGAGCTTGATGGTCGCACGCTTTTCCTGGAAGTCTCTGGCTCGGGCGATGTAGTCCTTCTTCTTTTCCAGCAGCCCCAGGTGTTTGCGGGTCTCCGGCTGGTGACGTTCCCGATGGGTCTTCTGGCTCGCCTTCGCGGCTTTCTTCCACGACGACATTTCGACGTCTTGCTGCTCTCTGGAAAAGCGCCCGGATGATTATTGCGCACGTTCGTTCAAAAAATGAAATAAATAAATTCGATAGTGGAAGATACAGAATACAGATAATATCCCGTTTACGTTAATTGTGAAGCTTACCCTTTTTGTATTCACGAAAAAAAACCGCTATTGCAATAATAACGAGAACCGATAATCTCTATGCCACATAACCTCACATTCAGCAGCGATACACACGAACCTACGGCATTACCGAGTTCAATACACCGCGGACATAAACACACAGTTACACGGACAGTCATACATATACACACACAGTGTCATATAGCCCAAAGGTGGGGCTGAAGGCACTATAAAATCTCTCACCCGAGGGATATAACCCTAAAAAAAAAAAAAAGCGATACACACGACACACGTGTATGCGGTGTATTGTATAACTGTCACGTGTCGCACATGCGCAGAAAAACGAGCATTAGACGTGCAGAAAGTGTAACTCAGTGCACCTGCAAAGAGCAGTTTCCATCTCTTTAAACAATCAGCTGATCGTCTTAGAGAGGTTAGGTCTTAGGTCTAGAAGTGTGGAATCACTGATCAGTCGTTTCGCTAGAGCTCGAATATTGTGCAAGATATAACATCTTAATAGTTATTTATTAGGCACTTTGCGATCTAAATATATATGCTTTAAAGAAGTTTATTAAATGGAACCATAAAGAACCCTTAGAGAAGAATGTAAAAAAAACATTAATTAAAGATTTTAAAACTGTTTTAAAAGCTCTCAGATATTTTTGTGCGACAAAAATTGTGAGTTTAACGGAAAATATCAACAATGGGAAAAACTTCAAAAGACAAGCGCGATATATATTATAGAAAGGCGAAGGAAGAAGGATGGCGAGCCCGGAGTGCCTTCAAGCTGCTCCAAATTGATTCGGAGTGTCAAATTTTTGATGGTGCGTATAATAGCAGCAAATAATAATTTCTCTTCTTTTTAATTACATTTTATCACATGTTATTTAAACTGAAAATTTCAGATCTGATAATTATAACAATAATAAATAACAAATGTTGAGAGAAGACCTTTGTATCGTTAAAAGATAATTTTTTTCTCTTTTTTTTTTCAGGAGTATCCAAAGCGGTGGACCTGTGCGCTGCGCCTGGAAGCTGGAGCCAGGTCTTGGCTCGCAAGCTGAAGTAAATGAATTTTATAGAAGACCAAATAAAAGATCTATGATGTGTAACAAAAAAGTATTCTTCTTATTGTACAATAAAACAATTGTACATTTTTATTTTATAGCGAGAACTACCAGGAGGCTTTAAAAGCAGGTCCTGCGTCTCCGCCAAAAATTGTGGCGGTTGATTTGCAAGCAATGGCGCCTTTGGAAGGAGTTATCCAGCTGCAAGGTGACATTACTAACACCAGCACAGCGGAGCAGATTATTGCGCACTTTGATAACACCCGAGCGGACTTGGTGGTATGCGATGGGGCACCTGATGGTACGTATCTTTCATCCTTCTCGTTTTTGTTCTCAACAGATTTGTCTGTATGATCGATAAACTTTATTTTTAATTAATATCGAATAAGCCATTTATAGTCCGAGCTTGGATCTTAGTAGTCTGGTAATATTTCTGTGTATTACACATATTTTTCAATCTTTTAGTAAACCTGCGCGTCGACTAAATTATCTAAATTTTATTCTGTTCGCAGTGACCGGTCTACACGACATGGATATATTCATCCAATCGCAGCTGTTACTGGCCGCTTTAAACATAGCTACGCACATCCTGAGACCCGGCGGGACATTCGTCGCAAAGATCTTCCGCGCTAAGGACGTGTCGCTTTTGTACGCTCAACTGAGAATATTTTTTCCTTATGTCTACTGCACGAAACCTAGCAGTTCCCGCAACTCGAGCATCGAGGCGTTTGTGGTCTGTAAAGACTACAGCCCGCCGGAAGGCTACGAGCCAAACATGCTGAATCCTTGGTTGACGGACGAGCCGTGCGACTTTGAGAAATTGACAGGAGTTAATAGAGTCGTCGTTCCGTTTGTCGTGTGCGGAGACCTCAGTCAGCCCGATTCCGATATGTGTTATCCATTAAACGTGAGTTTATGAGAACATTATTTATATTTTTGTTTGACTGTAAATCAAATGGTTCTAGCAAATCCTTGCTCTCCTTTATATTTTATTTTTTAATTTTATTATGCCTTGGTTTTATCATTATACATAAATGTTTTCAGTACGAAGGTAAAGAGTACAAGTACCACGAACCGGTGCAAGCCCCCATAGCACCGCCTTACGAGGAAGCATTGTTAATAAGTAGGAGAAGAGGTGAGAAAAACGTTTCCACTTTCGATGATAGCACCGATTTCAGCGAAATCGACGTCGAAGCAGCGATTGAACACGAAAATAAATCGTCAATATCCGGAATTAAATGGGCGTTGAATTCTGCGAGTAATAACTCCGACAATCAGCCAAGTACATCCGCGAAAACCGTGCAGGATGAAGATAGCGGAGAGGCCATCGATGGGTTACAAAACTTATATCAACTTGATATATCTGTTTCCGATTGCAGCACCGCGAACGAATACAAAGATGAGTCATTGGCAAATGATATGAAACGAGTATTGGTCGTTTCTGCGGATAATGACTTTTATAATGAATTGAATACAGTGGCGAAAACTGCGAACGATGCGAACGATGCGTTATGAAATTAAAACCTATTTGCATCCAAGGAAAAAGAAAATACAGATGATAACTAAATACACTGCGAAACAATTTATTTATTTATTTTTACGCTAATTATTAAATAAATTTTTATATCTTAAAAATGAACCTTTAGCCCTTGATCCACTGATTTAATTTCCAGAAATCGAATCATCTGTTGAAAACGTAAACTCCTCGATTAAATAAAGCTTCTTTATTTCTAATTTGTTTTAAAAACTGTGTTTGTTTTAAAATATGTAACTCTTTCTCTAAGTTTAAATGAAAAAAAGAGATGGAGATTTTTTAATTTTTATTTAGC
The DNA here is from genome assembly GCA_030770255.1 of Temnothorax ravouxi. Taxonomy (NCBI): domain Eukaryota; kingdom Metazoa; phylum Arthropoda; class Insecta; order Hymenoptera; family Formicidae; genus Temnothorax; species Temnothorax ravouxi. The sequence continues at coordinate 421,993 of JASTWP010000490.1, read as the reverse complement.
TGTAAATGAGGTTGCTTCATCCCAAGTTTTTTTTTTATTTGTTAAATTATAAATACAAATTAGAAAATGTAATCTAATGCGGACGTTCATAAATTGTAATCTCTGACTTTCGTATATTTCTACTTTGTATACGTATTTGTCTGTTTCTATTGTTATATTCTCCCAAGGACGTATTGACAAACTGGTTTGTCGTTGAACAGTTCGATTAGTAAACACCCGATCGTTTCGGCAATCACGTATGGAGATGTTAAAAGACAAGGTATTTAGTAAAAGCGCCGCATATCCGTTTTCGAAGATCATTCACTTCGGACAGGAGGCGGCGAACAGAATCTGTCGATTTTGCAAGAAGACGTTTTGCTGCGTGAAATGTCACGATCGCCATGTGGACAAGGCGCATCCCGACGTGAATCCCGATTGTTTTCTGTGCGCCTCTGAGATATTGCCGATGCGACAGTGCGAGTCCGCGAAACTGAACTTGGAGGATGAGAAATTGTTGAGCCACATAATAGACAAGCATTTGCCGTTACGTTGCCGGCTGTGTGGTGATTTATTTGTATCCAGAGAAGACTTCAAGTCCATCGGTAATATAATTCGCGAAGCAAGTTAATAACAAGATCCGACAGTCCACAATAATTACTCGCGAAAATCGAAAAGCATCATCGTTTACGATCGAGAATTTTAGAACCAAATTTTCGACAAGTTTTGTTCCATTAGAGACGATTATTGTTTATATATTTAATCTGTAAAAATAACGAATTGAAAGAAATTAATGCAAACTCATCTTTCATTTGCTTGAATTTTGATTAATATAAAGATTACAGTCCGCTAGAAGGAAATGGACCGTCAAATATATGATGCTTTTCTTCTCTACTTTAAAGTTGTGTTTTTATTTATAAAGTTCCGTCTCTATATTTCAAAGTTTTGTTACTTGGAAAGCATGTAGAATATTTTATAATATACAATCAAATCGAAATTAAAATAAAATGTAAAGATATAAAATACGTAAACTAATGCAATTATTCTTATATAAATAATAAATTTCTCTATTAATTAAAATATTCTTTAAAATTATGCATAACGCGTAAATTTCAAGTCTATAAATAGATCTTTTTTATCTTCAACGTCGGGTATTTTTTATGGCAAGTATGTTGATTCCACATTTTTAATTGAATCTTCAGCTGCGTGCAAGTGGTTTGAACGCTGGCGTTGTCTGACGTCGCCGACCTGCTTCGACTACCTGGAGAAGAAGCCGTGCTCCATAAGTGAGAGCGACTGCAACGGCAGCAGATTTTGCACGCCGCCGGAAATCTATCGGAAGACCAGCACGCCGATGTTCATCGGCCAAAAGGCCAGCTTCGAGACGCCCTGCGTGCCGGAATTCATTTTGAAAACGCCCAAGCCGAGCTCGCCGTACTCGATCGCGCAGATCGCGTCGATCTCGAACGACACGCAGTTCTTCAGCTTCGTGCTGCACGCCTCGAGCGAGGAGACGCCCTTCAGGACCTGCAGGGACGAGGATTTCTTCAAGACAACCAATTCCTTCAGGAAGATGAGTATCATGGAGGAGGAAGAGAAGACCGCGCACGAAGAAGCCGCCGAGAAGATAACTGCTAACGAGATCAAGGTGTCGTCGCCTGTGGACATGGACCTGACATCGCCCGAGGGCGGCATCCTGCAGGACTCGCCGCAGTCGGACGACGTCCGCGAGGACGTCGTGAAGAAGGTGAGATTCTCCGATCAGTTTAAAACCGCGGCGGGCGAGACGCGCGGAATAAACTTGACGGACTCCTGCGTGCGAACTATTCTCAACACGTCGATGGAGGAGGAGGAGGAGGAGGATGATGAGTTTCACGACGCTAATAATGAGATCAACGCACGGAAGGCGAAAACCACTGCGGAAGACATAAAGGACGCGAAGAACGCAGATGATACGAACAACGTGGAAGACACGCGCAGCGCGGAAGGTGCGAAGAGCACGAACGACAGCGAAGCGGAGGATAAAACGCGCTCTTCGATACAACCTTCGGAGAATCTTTTAAGCAATTCGGAAATCAGGATCATTCAGGACAACACGAAAAACGCGAAAAAAGAGAATCGAGATCCTGAAGTGAGCGACGAAGTTGCGCCAACTTCGAATCAGCGAAATTCCAATAGAGTGGTGGTAGTGGTGATGGAGAGCAATTCGGGAGGATTGACCAACGATCTGATCAGACAGATCAGATCGGGTCTAAACCTCGGTCTGAACTGTCTGAAGACGATGGAAGAGCAAATCCCGTCGGCGAATTGTCAGGCACCTTCAGTCAGCGCGCCCGATTCTGCTAACGTCTGTAGACGGTCTATCACGACGGTGAAGATGAGTGTCTCGAGTGTCGAGAGCTATTCCCCGAACAGAGCGGAGACGATGACGAATCACGGACAGCTCGCGCCAGCATCTTCTTCGTCGTCCGTGCAGAGCGGCGAAAACAATAACAGCAGCGGATTCCTGTCGACCTTCGCGCAAGTTATGAAGCACGCCTTCAGAAGTTTCTCTGGTCGGTGAAAGTTTTAATTATTCGCGATTATTCGAGCGCACTGTTAAAATCGTAATGTCAAATCATACTCAATTTGAGTAATTTTTAATCATTTCTATATAGATCGCCACTGCTTCTATTTAATTTATTAGCAAATTAAATAGAAAAATAATTAGCCAATTTAATATGCTGTTAATTTAACTAAATTAATGAAGTTAAAATAATACTGTTCGTGTTGAAATAATAAATTTCGAAACGCATGATAGTTCAAAATAACAAAATGTTATTTAACTTGAGGTATTAGTTTAAATTTTATATTTAACATCCTTTAATATTTTACAGTGTGAGAAATAAGATTCGCGTTCGCGCAACTCTAATCTCTAACTCTTTTCGGAACTTCAGTTTCAAGTTTGAGAATACCGCCAAGAAGCATCGAGGCAACTGAAGTGATGCAGCGACGAGAGATCGTTGAGGAATTGACATCCTCGCAGGAATCATCCAGCAGCGCCAGCAACAGCACAATTCGTCCCGGTAAACGGACCCGCGAGGTCACCGAGGGGTCCTCGAGGGAAGATTCGATCGCGTTCGCGCTCGACATAAGGAGTCCCCTCGCGAAACGTCAGAAGGGATGGTACAAGATGATCAGGGGACGCCAGCCGATCGGCAGGATGCGGAACAGCCGCGTGCCAACCTCGCCCAGAGGAGTGAGAGGAGTGTCCGCGGAGACGCAGGTTTTCAGTCAAGGATCCCTGACGGTGGGCGACACGGTCCTGCCACTTCCTGTGAGAGCCCATCAATCCACAGAGTAAAACGATGTTCCTTATAAAAGATGAAGATACCTAACAAGCAATAATAAATTAACCCACTTCATGAAATTATTTTTGAAAAACTTTTTTTTATTGGATTTAGAAAAATTAAATTAACGTTGATGAATGATCGAACCAAAGCTTGGCAAATTATTTTACTTTTTACATAATAATAACTTTTTTCTTTTTTATTTCTACTTATTCACTTTAATTCTTGTAACAGCAAATTAAGTGTTAAATATTAAAGTAGTATAAAGAAAGTAGACGAAATACAATCACTTTTTACTCTTTAACTCTTTTACTCGATTTAATTAAAAGGTAATTAAAGAATGATTAAATGCTTAATTCCTAATTCTATAAAAATACAATTTTTTTGAAACAATAGAATATTTTTAATATGCCAATCTTATTTTATTATACATATAATAATTCATTATATATCTAGTATTGAACAGGAAATGTTTATTTAAACACTAGCACGTGCACATGATGTTTTTTATATTAAGTTATACCTACATACGTTTATTTGAAAACTGATGTGATTTAAGAATGCATGAATTATATTAAATAGGTTATTTTTAATTTTTAAAATACACGTTGCAATTATTTACAATTAATTGTGATAAGGACAACTTGTAAGATGTCACCTTTTTTATATTTTTAAATACTGTATTATTATCTGTAAGTATGCAATAAAAATTAATATTATGCATTTCAAATTAAAGGCGTCAATATGTGTTATACCAGTCTTGCAACATAATGAGTTTCGATTATGTACGGTATTTCGAGCAACGTTAAATATTCATAACGTTTGAGTCTTCCGCGTTCGATTATTTCATTATAATTATTATTTTATTCCAATCATATTCCAATTATCGACACAATCTTTACGTTATAAAACAGGTATAACGTGTTTAACATGTTAACTTCTAATCGAGACTCGTTTATTATTGATTCGTAAATCGTTAATATTTAGCATATAGTATACAATACGCTATCAGAGAAAACAAGTGCGAAGACTTAATTAAATTCTTATCTTGATTCGTTGTCACACACACACACACACATTATTATAATTATCTATCCATTTTGTTATAATCTCATCGGAAGTGCTTGTAGATACGTTGTTGGGTTTCGTGAATATAAGTCAAATCGAAATATAATCGAGATTTATTTGGTCGAGATTCCATATCTCCTTTATCGATTTCTGACGATGTATTTGTCTTTATTGATCTAGAATTACATGTATATAATTTTTATATTATAATAATGAAACACATATAGACATTAAGAATTATTAAAAGTAAATTAATCAAAATTTTAACGTATTAATTGATATATTTAAATAGAGACAAAAACGTGTTTCAAAGAGCCATTGCTCAAGAAATATAGAAATATTGCATCATTTTTGGAGGCTGGTCTCAATATTACTCAACAAAGAAAAGATGACGGCCGGGGGTTATCGCACAATGACGTCGGAAGCATATCGTACGATTATAATTATGTACATTGTTTCTTTCTTTAAAAGATCTTTTTTTAAATTACAATTAAAAAGCGTAAGTATAGGAGAAAGTTTGTTTCGCTAGGGTTACTTAAAAATGTCTCTCGGTTTATCGATTATTCTTTCGACCAGCGGATAACGGTAATTTGTTTATAGTAATCGAGCCACGCAAAGGAATAAATAATAAGGGATATTGCACTATGCTTACAGAATTTAAATAATTGAGTTTATCCCAGCATTATGCACGCAATGTCACGCGTGTCAGCGAAGGTTCTCAGCGAACCATGGCCCTCTTTTTCTATAGGAAGTGTCATTGAATCGGCAATATCGCATTGTCACGTTGATACTCCTCGATCATACTAATATATAGTGATATAAAAACACATTGTTCCACGAATTGTTGTAAATCTAGCCATTATTCGAGGCGTTTACTTCGCTGCACAAGTAGATCCGCAATGTTTTTCAATTTTCAAGTGCAACTTTCGAATTTTGTAACGAAGGCAGGAAGATACGGCTTCATTCCTTATCTTATATTAATGTGTTATTTACTAGTAGTCGCACGTCATTCAGATATTTATCAAAACTCATTATTTTATCACGTTATCACGATTATTTGAAGCGGTGTGTGACTGACATCAATTTTTATCTCTCTCGTTTGTCGAGCAAAAGAGAGAGAAAGAGAGATGTATCAATAATATCTTTAATTATCTCGATTTAATTAACGTTATATTTTTTTATTTGTGTTAAAAAGAATCCATAAAATTCTTTCCGTTTTCTCTTTTTCCTTTACTACCTAACTTTTTCATTATTTTTAACCAATTAAATTTTAATGCATGTCTGTTACGCATTATTATAATTTAAAAACATTTTTTATCGAATAGAATAAATTTCTTTCCCTTTCTTTCTCTTTTTCTTTCTTCGGCTTGCGTTATCGTCATCGACCGATCAGTTCCGACCGGATCGACGGTTGGAAGCCGACTAAACAGCCGTTCGTATCACGAACGCTCGGAAGCCTCGGAATCGTTCAAGAACGAAATGCCATTGTCGATCCTACCGAGTGGTCGCGCTTATGTCAATGATATATGTGCCGATTTCGCCAGGAATTTATTTATTCTGGAGCTGGAACTCGTCGCGCCAACTACGGCACTCCCGATCGCGGCTCTTATCTATCTACCGATTGCACTATCAAGCTGTGATAGTGATTAAATTATTCTTGAACGATCTGAAGATATACCTCGCAATTTTTTAAACAATAAATCATATCGGTGTTCGAGCTACTCTAAAACGATTTCGGCGATCGCCGATTCGGAGCTGCACGCTGCACCGTCTTTGTGATATCACCTGCTGGTTTTGGTGATATCACATGCTGTGATTGTGTTTGTGATATCCCGAAAACGTTATTGTATAAGAGACTCTTCGATCTGTCCCTCGCTGAACTCTTCGGAGACGAATTTCGAGTGAGTATCTATAACGCAATTATACTTCGGAACTACATACTAACAAAAGAATTTAGCTCAAGATAATTTTTTGTCCTGACCATAGCTCTTTTATCGCACATATAAAATTTGATGTAAAATAAATATTTTTAAAGTAAAATTATTTAATATAAAAGACTTTTGTTATATCGCACAGATAATACAATTTAATTGTCGTTTAATTTTGCTAAAGAGTTAGCGTACACGTCACGCTTTCTTTGCAAAGTATTCTTTCACACATTAGAATTGTTTAGTCCAGATGTTCATCCGAATACCTACGAAAACCCACATTTCGTGCAAAATACAGCTGTACTTTTATTTTGCAGTAACGTTTCTTGTGTGGCAATTAAATAGCGGCTGCACTTATATAAATATAGAGCACGAATGTGAGTCACTCAAATGAACATCTCAAATGAATATCTTCACGCGCTATTATTAAATTTAATATGACGGTTTGGGAGCGAAACGATAATAAAAGCGCAGCCGTAAACAAACGGCATTCCGGTCAGTCTAATCTATTTAAATCGTCACTGCGGGCTCGGTAATCGTTTCTGGTTGACTAATAATAAGCCTTTGTTTCACAAGGACCAGTAATATTAGATTTGTAACGCTAGACGAGACCTGTAACACTAGATGCTAGCTATTACGAGGCAAGCAAATCGCTTAAGAGCAATTTAATTAGCAAAACGTAGTCTCAAAACTTTATCTCAGTCGTAATGTAACTTGAACGATGAAAAAAATGACAATTATTGTATTATTATTTTATTTTACATTAATTTCGATTAGAAGAAGCTGCAAAATTAAGTGCGGTACCCGCACTTGTCTTATCGCCAGTGATGTTTTTAAATAATTGTGCAATCGATATATAATATATACTGAGAAAAGAACTTGCTTATGCAAATAAAACTGTTTAAACAATAATCGTCACGGCCCTTGATCAAATAATGTAGCGTAATAAAAAATGTTGTTAATTACGATCATAATATGTAAAACCATTCGAAGTTTTAGCATTAAACTTGCTTATTCAAGCGATTCATTTGGGGTTTGGAGATTCCGTTTGACCGAGTTTTATTCGATTCAACCGCGGGCTTCCTTTCTCAGTGTGGTAATATACGGCTGTCATTATACTGCACCGGCTGAATATCGTTAAAGATGGGTCAAGTGTAATCGGCTCGTATGTAACATACACGCCAGTCGCGTGTCAAAAAGTCCGTCGCTGCAAACTGTGCAGCGAGTCGTTATCCGCAGCCGACATGAGTCGCGATAAAATGCGTAAACCGACATCAGGAATGCACGCGGAGTCGTCACCGGGCGTGGATTACTTTGACTGACATAGCGACAGTATCACTGCATGACAGACAGAGATAAAATAAATTATAATACAAATGCAATAACCTATCGAGAGTCATGAGATAACAGAACGAGTACATGAACTGTGTTACTTGAATTTTATTTCTTGACGCGAAGAAAAGATTTAAATAAGAGATTTAAATGATCCAAACGAAGAAAACGAGAGCGATTTATGAGACGTGTTTTATCATGCACTTTTTATGCCGTTTTATTCTATATGCATGGCTGTCATCCTATTTTCAGCGAAAGATACTATTTTGATAACAAAATTCATATTGTTTTGGTAACAAAAATCATATTGAGAAATACCTATTTTGCTTACTTCTGTTTTTCTTCTCTGTTTAGATAACGCGTTTCGTAATCCGCTCCTATATCTGCTACACGGTAGAATTGTGTGGCAATGAATGTAATACGCGAGTTAACACCCTCAATTCACGTTCGCGTTTTGCAATGCAAGTACGCAAGCCGCTTTGTACGATAAAAGCGTCTTTTCTAAAAAAAATACATTTTACACAAACGAATTTCAAAGCTCAAAAAAAATTATACGATATTTTGAAATTCCCCAAGATTTATCTCCCTAAAATGCATGATGCGTTCCGATTTGTTCGAATGTGGAGGAAATTAAATAGCGCGAAGCGTGAATTCCGCGAGTGAAACACGTCTTGTGCACAGGGTCTCCTTATTTTTTGTCCGTGCGAAGTAGCGCGATAACGCCATCCTTGAATAGACGCGTAGAAAATGTAGTTTAGTGTCACCTAACTGGAGGCAGTTAACAATATTTGAACGCAGAGGTGATCGCTGAATGCGATCACGCTTGCACAGGAATTCGAGTAGGAAAGCTAAACATAAAAGTTTAATATGGAACGTTAATAATAACGGTATATTTATACGACGTAATGCATTTAATTGCCACATACTTTTTACAATTATGTAAAACAAGCATAAATATTAATGCGTTCTATATTTGTCTCGAACTGCACACGCTGTTTTCAAACACGTCAAACGCGAAGCGCGAGCTGAATCTCTCGGGCAATCTAAAAGCACGTTTTTTTTTTATGCTCGCCAACTCATCAGCAATTCATTCACCAATCTGCAATTGTAATTCTCCTGCTATCACTGTCTTTCTTATTAACAGCTTGACTGCTGGACTTTTCGAGGGATTCGCTCGATTTCAGAGGATAAACATTCAGATTAGCCGACAAAACGATCCAGATCTTCAATCCAAAATCACGGATAAATACTAAAACGCCATATATATATCCACGATATATACGGAAGAGTTGCAAAAAGCACGATTTGAAATTCGTCGACGTTAACAAATGGTGACCTGTTGTGGGATCTTGAAAGAAGCGTATTTGCAAACTGCAGTACTTTAACGCGTGTGCGTTCGAGGAAGCCCGGTTGAAAGAAAGGTTCGGGAAGTTTCTCGAAGCCGGTGGGTGCACGTACCGTGGAAGGAGGAGAAGGGAACCGAAGGTGGGACTCCGCCGGCTGGCGTTATTCTGGGGAAAAAGTATCTATATCCAGTGCATCGTAGGTCGTGATCTTAAATGGTAAAGCCGCGCGGTATCGTTCGCCGAAGGAGAGCGATAACTCGTGAGAAAGCAGCATTTCGCACGTTATTGATTGAATGCCTATATTAAAAAAAAAATCGAAATATTTGCGAAATATTAATCAAGTATTTACTTTCGAATAGAATATTTTCTCTGTTTACGAAGGAGGAAGAGAGCGTTGAACTTGGTGTCACGTGTTCTGTGATTCATTAGTAGCCGAGGTATTTCCATTAATAACTGGTGACTGTAAGAAGGCCATCGGAGAGCTCGTTGTTGCGGGATCGACCGAGACAATACGTGCTTTTACTCCATTGCGAGAAGGTATACGCACTTGTTTACGAAGAAAACGAGGATGTGCGACCTTCGCGCTCCATTTTATGTGATTTTCTCATCAGTGCAATCAACACCACTGTGATTTAAACTGATAAAAGGCCGGCACAGGACTTGCAGGATTAATAGAAACGATATATATATAGTCGTCGCAAAACAATTCGGTGCCAATCACTCTTCAACTAAATGTACACTTGAGCACGTGAGTGCCAAACGACTTTGTTATTGCACGAATTATCCTCGTGTTATATGCGAGTATCCTTCGGCTTTCAACGGCATTTGAAGAAGTTTCTCGAAGCCCGAACGTTGCTGAATCCGTTCTAAAAGAAGAAGCACCTCGCCGCCGCTCGGCCAGGAAAAGCCGAAGACGAGGCGGTATTCACGACAGCGATATAGAGTAAGCGAAGCGACGAAGAGAGAAAGGGAAAGTCAGTGAAGAAGAGACAGACCGATAGACGAAAAGAGAAAAAGAAAAGCGAATTTACGGGTTCAGGTTCAGACGCCGATTTAGTAAACGCGCACGTGCTGCGAGGAAAGCACTGAAACGAGGAAAAAGTTTGAAGACAGTCAGAGAAAAGGAGACGAACTGATAGATAGAGAAGACGAGAGAGAGAGGGGAGAGAGAGAGAGAGAGAGAGAGACGAAGATAAAAGAAGGAGACGGAAAGTCTAAAGGTGAAGTCCATAGAAGCAAGAAGGGACGTAACTCTTTTTGAAACTGTTCTTTGGGATGGGTAAGAAGAGTCTGAGGAGCTCGCACGCGGCCGGGAATGTTTTTGATGAGGAAGCTATCTTGAAGAAGGCACGATGGCGCAATCTCCTGGCCTTCTGGATTCTGGGTCTGTGCAACAATTACGGCTACGTCGTGATGCTCAGCGCGGCCCACGACATCCTTCAGAGCAAATTCGGTGAGAAGGTGAGTGATTCACGTGATTCTTGATTGTCTACGAAGAAAACTGCAAGAGTTTATAATTTGGCAGAGTTTGCGGAGAAGTCGAAAAATTATATTCTGACCCTGACCAAATCAGAAAATAATAATTTTAATATTAAAATTTAATTTCAACATCTTTCATAATGTAGTTTTTAGGGCATTGTTTGTAAAATATATGAAAAATATATAATTATCCTAATTCTTTTAATAATTTTTACAAAATACAATATTAATATTAAAATAAAATTTAAATATCTTTTGTAATGTAGTTTTTCGCGCATTATTTGTAAAAAAAGGAAATAATTGTCTTAATTTATAATCATAATTATCTTTCGATTTAAGAATCTAATAATATTTAAAAGTATGTGCGAAAGTATTTTAAACAAAATAATTAGATTGAGATTATCGTGACAGAAGTTATTTAATTTTAGAAATTCACTCCGATAACCCTTTAACAGTGGAATATTTGAAATATTTGAGATTTATTTGTGAAATTCGAGCGAAACGGAGACGTAGTTATCTCTGGATGAACTCACCGTGTTGTTGCCTGCTCCAGATAACAATTATACTGTGACTGACAACGAGTATCAGATTCATCTCCGCATGAGATAGCGCGTGAACCACTTTGCATTATTCGTCACAAAAGACCGGCAGAATAATCATTTGTGACGTGAATTCTCAGAGATCTTTCAACCTCACGCATCTTTTCTTTCTATATTTTGGAAATATTCTCGCGTTTTAATTTTCTGGAAAAAATTTCCATACAGGCTAAATATCTTTACGATAATTGTATTGTGTACAATTAAATTAACCTTTTATACCCGATTGATATTTTTTTATCGAATGTATAGCGATATCTTTACATTTTCTTAAAAATTATCTGTTATCCGTCAGTTCAGAAATGAGTTCAGCAACACATGAAACAGTATTTGCGATAATGCGTCTCAATAACGCTCGCATGAGACATTTTATCGATAAGTACACCCATAAGACTTATTAATATAGATTTGAAAGTGCAACGATGCAAGCATCAAAGAACGTGTAAAGTGCGTGGGAAGTCAACTGCAAACATTATTTGCTGAAACAGCTAGCGTATCTATTTTAATCTATTTTAATTTATACAATTTAGAAGAACACTTAATCTGCTTTAGAAGACTAAATTAATTAACATTAAGAAAGTAAAAAGTCACTTTATAATTTATATACACATTTCGTTATTTTTAATGCAGAAATAAATCCCGAGCATTTGCATTAAATAACCGCAACTGGAATTCGCACAAGTAATAGATGATTGATATATCTTTTCCTTCTTCCTTTTAAATCAATCTTTTGCGATTGACATTTTGTATAGATCAAAATGTCAATTGGTAATATTCAACTTTGTGCAACGGTCTGGATCAATGGCGTAAGTTTAACCGCTTATTATTATCGATTAAATTCTTGCGCCGATATACGATATCAATCTGAAAAGTAATTATAAATACTCGTGGAAGTTCCATGGAAAATTTTCCAACGATATTAACAGACCGCTGAGATACAAAATGCATGCAATTCTAACATATGTACAAATGCAATTCTAATATACATATATTGAAGTAATCAGTCGAATCATGCCGCAATTTAGCAATAAATTGAAAAACGTGATCCGCGATAATGATAACACTTAATGACCCATTTTAATAGCGTAATGATTCGATTTTGTCTTGAACGAGGAAAATCGTCGTGCTTTAATAATTCATGTCCTCCGGCCGGATTCTTAAGCGAGAAAAACGAGTGTCATTGATAAAGCAGCACGAGACTGCCTTATTGTGCAACCAGCGGCTTTTTAATGCGTCGTATTTATGGTCGATATATTACGTAAGAAAGGAGCAATTAATACATCACGTTCGAAACATTACACTCGCATAATGTCCAAATAATTTTTTTGACAGAGTATACACTTTGTCTATTACATAAAATGAAAATTATTTTTATACTTTGGAGTGAGTTTACTACAAAAAAAGATAAAAATTGCGAAACGATATTTATATCGCGTTACTATTAAATTTTTACGAAGAAAATACTCAAATTAAATTCCTCGGAAAATCTCTCCCTTTCTCAAAAAACACTTGGAATGTTTTCTTTAATTTTTATCTTGAACGGAGTGCTATAATTGAATTACAATTGTTTTTCCGATCTTTCTATAGGATACCACACCAATCACAAATGTCACAAACGCGACGGATGGTCGCACGTGCAACAACGTTTCGACCGGTGCTATACTTTTGGCAGACATTCTGCCAGCACTGGCGATCAAGATCACGGCGCCGTTCCTACCGTTTCTAGTGCAGTGAGTATCTATCTTTATTTCTTCTTATTTTTATTTCTTTCAACCGCGTGTAACGCCTACGATGAGCATTCTTGTGCATCTTTGCGTTATTATCCTTCGTCCGATTACTTGTCCGAATAAAACCCAGTGAGCACGAATGCAAAACGAATGAATACCTCCGCGCTTCACTCCCATTAGTTAATTGGAATGACGACAGAACTAAACGCGATGTGTGACTTTTTTTTCCGTGAGAAACGTTTGTATTGTCTTCCAGATTCTATGTGATTTTTTTCGCGTTGCGCAATTGATTGCATTGAATACACGAGCACATATTTCCTTTGAGATTAAAACTCTTCTCCGAACACCTGCAGATTTCACGCTTGGATGCTCCACGATAATATCATAATTAGTAAGATGATAGCATTAAACGTAACATACCAAGATTAATTTACATTGCGACGATTAGACGATGCTCATAATGACGTACATTTTAATTTATGTCAGTTTGTTTTAAAATAAAGTGCAAACAATGTGCAAACAAAATTGCAACAATTAGATTTAACTTAACTGGAGGTATTTAAATTAATCTAAGCGTTTTCATTCTCCACGTTTTGTACATGTAATATCAAATGTTTTAATACATCTAATAAGTTTTTATCACGTAAAACAATTTTTTTTAGATATTATTTAGCTAGTTAGACTAATAATACATTTCTTTTATAAGACGCACTAGATTTAACTTAACTGGCAGTGTTTAATTAATCCAAGAATTTTCATTTTCCGCATATCATGTAATATCAAAAAAAAATTTATCAATATAATTGTATCTAATAAGTTTTTATTATGTAAAATAATTTTTTAAGGTATTGTTCAGCTAATTAAACTAATAATACATTTTTTATATGAAACGCACATATATACTTTAGAACAAAAAAATTTAAAATTTGTTCCAAGTGTATCGCATATGGGAAATTAATCGAGTATGAGATCCAGCGTGCAATCCGAGTTGTTTCTGCTTCCTACTTATCTAGTAACTATCTTTCTCGATACATTTCCTCTTTTTTTTTTAAACCTTATCCGGCACACGGCGGAGCCTCGGATATCGTGTAAGTCCTTTCGCGGTTGTGCAAACGGCCGACCCGAACCGTCAGTCCAAACGCTAATCGAGCAATCGACTCATTAATTACAGTGCTCGACTGGCTACCTGTGTGTTCTTTTCCGCTGCAGGATTCCTCATGGTGTCGTTGAGCACTACCGAATGGCTCGCCATTCTGGGCGTCATCGTTACGTCGCTCTCCTCCGGCTTGGGTGAAGTTACCCTTCTCAGTTACAGTAATCAGTTCTCCAAGTAAGTGTACACCCCGTTTGTTACTGTCATACTACAGGTGCGTTATACTTGTTCTCGCTTGTTTATACACAGAAACTTCTTGTAGCTTCCGACACGAATATATAGATCATTGATTCAATATATAGCTTCTCGTTACACAGCATTTTTATATTAATTTAATTGTATTGTAGACGTAATTTATATTTATACAGATGCGCGTATATAAAATTAAGCAGTATCTCTTTTTATTGGACGTTATGTATAATTTTCTATGCTTCAGTGATTCTTTGGGAACAAGCGGGAGGATCGAAAGTAGACGGAAGGAGCGTAAAATTTAAACTTTGAACGTATAATAAAATGTCAGATAGTCGGATTTAAAGCTGTCGGCTCAACGTTTTACGAGGCAGCAGATTCGTCGTTTGTTGCTGCGGCGGCGGGTATATTTCCAGAGTACACTGAATTGTAGTATTAACATTTAGACAGTTGTGACAGCGAAGTAGCGATAAGATAATGCAATGCTGGCGATTCGGTCTTTCAGATCTGGAAGTGTGTATATGTGAAAACGTAATGAACTTATAATATGTGCACGTGCGCGATTTTATACATATACGGAAAAGTAAAGATAAAAGCTGCGCGCGTGGAGCTCGGCAGTATACGTATATATAGGTACGTCTATAATCACGCCATGGATAACTGCAGAATAACAATTACGACGGCTAACCGCTAATCACTCTCTCGTAAAACGTAAGAGGACTCGCTGTAAACTATTACGTCCGTTATGCTAGAGTTATATTGTCACTCTAGATGAAGCGGAAGAGTCGCGTAATACAAACAAACTTGTTAGATACAACAACCTGCTTATTAAACTCTAACTTAGATTATTTGAAGCGCGAAAATTGTAGGACAAGCTTGCATTAATTTTAACTTCTAATTTCTTCGTATTCAGTGTTTTATTTTCTCGGCTTCTCAGCTACTTGATGATTCTCTTATTTTCTATCAAGTATTATTAAGTATTTGACAGTTAATTGTCATTAATTTTCTCGCAGGAACGTGATTTCGACATGGTCGTCGGGCACGGGCGGCGCCGGGGTGATTGGCGCCGTGTCTTACGCCGGGCTCACCATGATACTATCCACCGAGCACACGTTGTTAGTTATGTTAGCCGTGCCGATCCTGCAAGCGATCACGTTCTGGTGTATCCTCAAACACCCGGCGCACACCAAAATCCCGATCACCAAGAACGGCATCGACAGCCAAGAGCAGATCATCAAGAATCCCAAGAAGAGCTTCAGAGACAAGATCAATTTAGTGCCCGGCCTGCTGAAGTACATGATACCACTCGGGCTGGTTTACCTGTTCGAATACTTCATCAATCAGGGCTTGGTAACGATATTCCGCTATAATCTTCGTATCTCTTCATTACATGTATCTCTAATCTGCTTATTCATTGCAATCGTCCATCTCTTTCTGTTAACGTTATATATAATTTTGCCCACGTTTGTGCTCTTGTTAAATTAGCTTGATAAATTCCTGTTTTGATTTTTTTAAGAGGGAAATATATGAAGGAGTTACAGCGTCAGGCATCGTCGTCTGTGACGTATCAGCCTCATTACTGCGAATCATTTATCTGACTTGTTAATTTTACAAGCCGTTAACTGAGCAAGCGAAATTTTGTTTGTAGTACGAGCTTATCGAATTCAAAGACATTTGGTTGACGCACTCCGAGCAGTACAGATGGCTTCAAGTGGATTACCAGATAGGTGTATTTATCTCGAGGTCGTCGGTGAACATAATTTCCATTAACAAGATTTGGATCATGTCCGTGTTGCAGGTAACAAAAATGAAACTTCCGGAATCGAGAAGTCGAACAATACGGATTGTATTGCTCGGAAAACTCATTGTTTCAAATTGATTGTTTCTTTCAGTTCGCCAACGTCATAATCCTTCTCTTCGAGGCCATTTACTATTACATACCGAACATATGGATCGTTTTTGCTCTTGTACTGTGGGAGGGTCTGCTTGGCGGCGGGGCGTACGTGAACACGTTTTATCGGATGTCCACCGAGGTAACGATGCTACTTATTCTTCATTTAAGAAATATGCTAAAATTACAAACGATGCAGAATGACATGAAGGAATGCGTCAAAAATTGAAATCTTTTTGCAATTTAATGCGATGAAGAATATTTTGCCACGCATGTAACGATATTTTTCGCGGCTTAAAATTAATCCGGTGTGAAATCTTCTATAGATTCCGAGGGAGGATCGCGAAGCTTCTCTGGGAATCGCGACGATGGCGGACTCGATCGGGATCGCATTGGCCGGATGGCTGTCCATGCCTGTTCACAATGCCATTTGCAAGATGCCGCAGCCGACGCGACTGGGCAGCTAGAGATATCACGGTGGTTCACCCGCTGCCGCGAGTGATAACAAAGTTTCCGCAAGCGGAGATTTTCGCTTCCGAAAGTTCCTCGACGGTTACACGCCGGCGATTAGAGGCGAAGATAACGCGGCTGTTTTTTTTATTAATTTAACGATCGTAGGTAGATCAAACGTAACTGCTCTTAGCACGTTTGCGGGATTGTGAAGCGATTAATGTTCCAGCTAGTCTTCTAGCTTTACTAGAAGCATTTGAGTCTACGAAATTTCGAGGGAAAAAGTATGGCAAACGTTTAGGATGCAGGCGACACGGTGGTGAATTTTTATCGTTTTATTAACTACTACTTTTAACTCTATTTTATAATCATATTTATTGGATTTTTTAAAACATTTTTTAAAACCACGACCGTGTCGCTCGCGGAAACTTTCTAGACTCATTTCAAGTGTCTTCTAACAATAAGTAGTTTTGATTGCAATGTATTACAAATGTCCGAGCTTTATTCGGTACAAACGTTTAAAAGATATATTAGGAACAAGGCATATTGCAGTACATGTCGCATATTGAGTTTACATGATACATTATACGGCGACGTAGCACGTGACATACGAATATCGAATATCATCTGCGTTTTCGCTGCGGAATGAAAGAAATCTTTCTCGAAGTACTGTATCTAGATTCTGCGTTGTACTGTAAGTCTATTTATTTTACGGTGCTGTGCCTAAATTTTGCGAATTGTACTATTTCTTCTATAAAGCATCTAAATTTCGACTTGTACTGTAGTCTTGTTTAACTCTTTCCGATACCGTAGATATATGTAATCTGAGGTTGCTATTAGTTTTCGATCTTCACGTCGTTATTTTCGACTTATTGCTACGACCAAACGAGATGCGCAAGTATTCTCGTGGGTCTGCAAGAATTCGCACCATCGAGAATATTACCCTGGTGAAAAAATGTCTCATATTTTTTCAGATTTTTTTCTAAGAATTTAGACTTGTGTAAAAAATTCAAAAAATATATATATATATAATTTCTCAGATATTTCAGGAATAATTGAATGAGAATTTTCTAAATATTTCAGTATCCGTATGTATTATGTATGAAAATTTCTGAAAAATTGCACAGATTTTCTCTTATTTATTCAGATTTCTATATAAAAATATGTTAACGGGAAAAATCTGAAATATTTTATTATTTTTTCTGAAAAATGTTCCAATTTATATAAAAAATCTGAAAAATTCTGAGACATTTTTCCACTAGGGTGATCGCACGAAGATTCGAGGATTATCTCAGTATTAGTAGTACAGTAACGAATTGACCTCACCGATGAATTAGAAATCGTAATAACGCACTTGGATTACGCCGTCTCCTTACCTACTCACTTGCGATTAGATATAGAAATTACTAGTTCGAAAACTACCACGTTTCTACTTTGATATATCGATATTATTCTTAAGTCTTTTGATTGAGAAATTGTGATTGTGAGTATTATAAACATTTACGTCAATTTTAATAAAATGATCATCAAAACCGTCGAGATGATAAACATTTTTTGTCTTGCCGAAGTGTGTGATTGTTTCAACGATACAATTCGAGAAAACAGCAACTCAACGTGCTTTTTACAAAGATCCAATCTTTGTACAATATTTAACAGCGACAAATATTATAACTTTTTCAATTATATACAAATGAAATTAATTATGTGTGTGTGTTGCAAGCATATATAAAGTAATAATTAAAAGTAATAATTAAATTATATATAAAGTAATAATTAAAAGATTTTGAACAGTTGGAAAAATAAGAATCTTTACTGCGGAATTTTAAGTTGCTGCCTTTTTGAACTGTGCTATTGTCGTGTTTACAGTTCGCCGTTTGTTTTTTAGTTCGAGCAATATTTCTTCTTTATGAAAATACTTACGCCAGGCTCTTAAACCTAGAACTACACACATACAAATCTGCAAGACCCGACAAAAATTTCAAGTCATTAACATTCTTGAAAATTTCTCCTTGTTCAAACATCTATTTTTTATTTTAATTTAGCAAGTCGATTAAATTTTGACTTTACAATCGTATTTTTTAATTCTACAATGTTTGACATTTTCCTGGAAAAAGATTTGTCGAAAAATATGTTCTTTTACCGGAGTTATACATATAAAAATATCCAACTGCGGGTTTGCGAGATCCGGTATGTAGTTCACGCGTATAAAAAAATATGCATGTAGTTCTAAGATTAATAATGCATGACTCGCATGTGATGATATTTTTTTATAATAAGCAGGATGTAAATAGTGAGTATAGTACATGCTAGAAATATTACTTTTACTACGTTATATACGATAATGTTATTTTTCTTCAAAAAAGATAACTTATATAAACGAGAACAATTGCGATATGTCTCTATTGTCTCGATGTATAAAACAAGTATTTTGTGCTTACAGCAAATAAATACCTAATGAAAGTCTACTACGCGATAAATTGTATCCATTTATATTTGTTTTGGAATGGCTTTAACGGGAGAGGTGATTCTTCTTTTCTAATTGTAAGATACGATGTATGGAAGATTCACGGAGCAATTAGGAACTGTATTCTTATAAGCCGCGCGTGTTATATTTATATACGTCTATCTAATTAGGCGTCTAAGCGAGTTGTCGATTAAACATTGCTTACACTCGCGATTAACGTGTTATACAGAATGCTTTTGATTAATCGCACTTTTTGCTCATTACAAGTGCGCGAGGTCGCGAGAAAACATTGTGTATGATACTTTGTCGTGAAAAATCATCTCTCGCAGATCGCGAAAAAACCTTAGCACACTATCTACGGTTTTTTTTTTATTAATAATGCTTTAGCAGTATCCTTAAATTTTTAGGCGCTTCAAAACGAGTTTGATGGTTGTTGCTCACGAGGACGGCTTACATTACCATGCACCGTCGCCATTACGTCAATCTTTATGTAAATCGCTTCTAACGTTTACGTAAAACGTTTGATTAGTATTTACGATTTAGACTAAATTAACGAGTCCATCTTCTCTCATACTAATTCATAAAATGATTGTTCTGGCAAAACAAATGTTCAAGAAATGTCGCAAGAATATCCTAATTTTCATTTAAATCAAAAGTTTTAGACTTTTGTGTTATTTGGGAAGCGATTATTAACAAAAGCCTAACTAAGAAAGTAATCAATCTACTGAAAACGGAGAGCGTTTTCCGTTTTTCGTACCGTGATTTTTAAAATTTCTTCATTACTAAATTACGCGCATCTTTCCAAAATAAGTTTGCCAGATTCCTCGTACTCCTGACGCGACAGCCACATTTGTTGGAACGAGCCCAAGGAGCTCAGAATCGAGCCGCCGATCCAGGCACCATAACGTCGCTCGCTCGAGCTGTTCGCGCTGATTATTTTCAGTCTCATGCTCTGCGAAGAAAAATTGCGTCGTCATAAATCGAGAGGCTCGAAATTCGGTAATGAGTAAATTATAGTGTGAGTACAGAACGTGCTTACCGGAGGGGTCTTACTGCCCAAGTCCCGATTCAGTCTCTCGCTAAATCCTTGAAGACAAGAATTGCCGCCAGTCACCACCACGCTGCCATACAGACTCTGCAACAGAGATTTCCTTATTTTATAAATATTATAATTATATAATAATATTAGTATTATTAGTATTAATAGTATAAATAGGATTAATATAACATATGCATAGTTATGTACAGAGTTTGAAGTCCGATGGTTTGAAAAAATTTATGAAGGCAAAAGATAGACATTTTATTATTTATCATTATTTTTGTACTGTAATTGTTCAATTTAATAAGATATATTTATATTTCATATGCTTTTTATCTTAATTATGAAATAAATCTGTTTTTTTTAGAGACAGAATTTATGGCACGACTATGTCATCAAAGATTCCGTCAAATCGATTCAAAATGCCTCAAGAAGGTTATTTAATCGTCAAAATGAACTTTATGCATAAATTTAATGTAAATTTGATTCCGGAAATACGTACTGGTCTGATGTCCATGTCGCACATTCCGACACTCGTGGTGACAAGAGGGCCGACTCCCAAAATACTCGCGCCCACACCCTTAACGTTGCTGGGATCGAAGAGAGCTTCGGGTATCATGAGCCTCACGGATCCGAAATCATCATTGTAGCCGGTCGGAAATTCGTAATGCTTCATAGGCAGAGTGTTCGCCACGTCTTCGTCGTAGGGACTGTCCGACACTTGCAGACAGTTCATCTGAAAGTCCTGCAGCAGCTCTCGGACCATATAGCTCAGCCAGGACGACGTTGGTTGCGGTCCTGGTCGTTTCGTCCACCGAGGTGGATCTCTCTCTCGTACTACGTCTAAAAGAAACATGAATTGGTGAGCAGAAATCTTCAAATTTATGTTAGAATTCCTCGCAGTCCGTTGGAATCTAAATTATACCTCTTAAATTTTTTTACTTCAATTTTTTACATTTTTTCAAGTTTTTACTTAAAAAAAATATATTAAAAATAAGAGACTACTATATAATAATTTGTTCTGCGTAATAAAATTCTACGTAAATTTCTTTTATATATATTTAGGAAAACTTTACGTATTTTCTCTTCAATTTGAATTAACTACACTCTTTGAATCCCTTCAATCATCAACGGACTATCGTTTACCTTTGCTGGCGACAAGACAAGCCGGCAGCAGTTCGATGTCCTTCTCCTCGAAGAACTGTCTACATTGCATGGTAATGAAGTCACCGCCTAAGGGACTCTTGACGATCCCCTGGGTGATGACGTAACCGTCGTGGACTGGCACCGCGCTGGTGTGCGTGGCACCGCTGTCCACGACCATCGCCGTAGACCTGCCGTTCGCGTAAGCGGCCAGCACGGCGTTCTTGCAGATATACATGGCCGGCACGTTAAACTTCTCGAACATCAGCTCCAACAGCTTCTCGCGCTTCAGTCTGGTGTTCCACGGGCACTCGGTCATCAGGATCGGATGGTGCTCGGCTAAAGCGTGCAGTCGTTGCTTGTACGTGTACTCGGTCAGTCGCTCGAACATATCCCAGTCGTCGATCATGCCGTCCTTCATCAGGCTCACTATCTCCATATCTAAATCGAAGTCGGGCGTTTCAATATTGCGAAAGGTCTAAGAGTAAGCTGTAGTAACATCTGAAGATTTGCTGACAATGACATTGTAATTGTACTGATTAATCTAACTGTAAACTGAATGAATCATACACTTTGATAAGAAATATTCATAGCTGATTAAAGTTTTACGTAAAAAAATATTTTATATAAAACATTTTATCGCGCAATCAGAAGGTAATTCTACGTAAAAAAAATTTAGAATTTTTTGTTTCGTACAAAACTTTGCCTTTTGAATAAGTCAATTTTGAGAGACTCTGGAACTGCAGTTGATTACGTTTTTATTAATATCACGGAAAAAGATATTTATATCTCTTATTTATTATTCTATTTCTATCCTCATTTCTGAGATTATTATGTATGTTTTGTAAGATTTTTACATACTGGTTAAAAGCTACTATATTCCGCGAGCAATGTTATTTAATTGCTATTTAAATAACATGCGTGTCGGCATATCGATTGAAATATCGGTCTCTCTAACAATTAGTCGTGGCAGAATATTTATTATCACGTGCGTGAATTACCATTACATGAAATACAAACCTGAGATAATCTAAAATATGTTTCACACTTTTGGCGTGTTTCTCGTATTATTATATTTAAGTTACATTTTATATTATTATATTTAATCATCTGATTTTTTGCAAGTCTGCTAATGGAAATAAAATATGATGGCGTATACCCTTCTTTCGCACTTGGATAGCCGTGACGTCGATGTTGTAGTGTTTTCTGGTGATATTGTTACAGTCGATTCCGCCGGGTTCGGCGGGTTCCTCCCACACCCCGAGGGTCGTCGGGATCTCGGCCTTCGGCGTGTCCTCGCCGCCATATCCCACGCGGAGGCTCTGGTGTCCGACGTCGAAGATGATAGCACCTACCTCGTCTGGCGTAACAATCACGGACAGCCACGCGGAATTAGTGCGGCGTGTAAACGCAATCCTTTTTCTAGTCGGAATAATTATGGAGCGCGGCCCCGTACTTACCACCGCCGTAGACACCACCGCTCATAGTATCTGAAGGGAGAGGAAGCCTGGCGCATGCCCGGATGGACTGTTTCACCCTTACGATGTGTATATATGTATACACACGTATACACACACTCGCCATGCAAATGTACATACATGCACACATTGCTGAATCTGTACGAATTGAGAGGGTTGCATGGCTATATATCCTCTTAAGACTAATCGATCGCTGGTTTCAGCGACGAACATAATGATCTTTTCATAGAATGTAACATAACATAATTTAGTTTAATTTAATATTTTAAGCAATTGATGAATAGTAATTTATCTATAAATTAATCTTTTTTCTATAAATTAAATCGCCATAAAATCTTTAAAAAAAAGAATATTGCGAAAATAGATAGTAAATAGTTAGTAAACTCACCCTCGTAATGAACGGGATTGGAGCCACCCAGTATCAGTTCACCACCCATCGCGGACGAAAAATCTCTGTACAGGTTGTGTAATTTTGTATTGTACATTTGCATTGCATGGAAAGACAAAGTATATAATTTAAAAAATAGTTTTAAACACACGTGAGACATACGGAGAGATACATACCGATTTAGACAGAAACCAAAAACGTGTCGGAACTCCTTGTGTTGTTCGAGTAGGTTGTTAAAGACAGATAGGTTGTTAAAGCCAGGAATCTTTCGAAAGCCAGTTAACGAGGGGTAACCCATCGTTCCAAGACACCGTCGAATTTTGTATTGGAGAGAGATCTTGCCAAATAAATAGACCGTCGTTTCTCCAAATGTTTGGAATACAACTTTAAGGCCAGCAACCTACGAAATGTTGATATTAATAAAATATAATCGCGTATGTTTTTTTTTTTAAATAATAGCAACATGTGTTCCTTAAAAAACTTTCATAAATTATGACTATAATTAGAATTAAGTCGGACCATTTACTTGACGATGACTTACGATTACTACATCGGTAGACAAGGACAACCATCTTCGTAATTAAGAACAAATAAATCATTCTGTGATATATATGTGGTGGACTTCGTACGATCATACTTATTATGTTTCACTACAAAAAATAATAAATATAATTAAATCAATTAATATTAAAAAATTTAAAAATATAAAAATTTCCCTTTATTAATCTAAGTGTATAACTAACAGTAGTTTAAATCATCAAATGTATTTATGTTTATATCTTTTAGTATAGCACATGAGCTGTTTTGTATAAAAAATTATTTGCATTTTTAAATAAATAATAAATAATATAAGTAAGAAAGTATACAAATGTGGACCTTAGCTACACAATATTTACTTTACCACGTTTCACTTTTGAAACAGTTGCATTAAAGATTTTATAACTTTACTTAAAATGTAAATGGAAAAGACACAAATCTACGGCATTATTCTTATATCTCACCTATGCGTAACACTTCGCATTGATTAATACGAAGTTGAGTACCACGATTGCCACGAAGAGTTGATACATATTTCTTGAATTTCTTGGCGATAAAAGTTACAAAA
This sequence comes from Temnothorax ravouxi, assembly GCA_030770255.1. Lineage (NCBI taxonomy): Eukaryota > Metazoa > Arthropoda > Insecta > Hymenoptera > Formicidae > Temnothorax > Temnothorax ravouxi. Next base: position 397,912 of record JASTWP010000490.1, on the reverse strand, counting down.
GTTAAGAAGATTTTATTGTCATTTTCTATCGATTGATCCCACAATCGATACGCGCAATAGAGAGAGTGTAGTCGATCACTATCGTTCCGAACACTGCTTACATACAAGTACGTGTTTACGTTCTTGTCTTTATAAGAAGGTGAAAAGAAGGACGGTAAAGCGGATAAAGAGTTTTAAAAGTTCTATAAACATTAAGCTTTTAACAGCCCAATAGCTCTTTTCAGTAATTTAATCTATATCCTTCATATTGGAATTATTACTTGGTCAAAAATATAATAAAATGCAACGTAAATCGCATATCACAAGATGCTTAGCTACCATTATTTATATAATGTGATATTTTCTTTTAATATTAGAGTGGAGATATTGGCTTGTATAATCATATAAAATTTTTGCAAACGTGTATTGCCAGAAAATATTATCGTTGTTACACATCATGTATCAAAATTACTCGATAATCTTTCTTTGTGTATCATATTTTATTTAAAACTAGCAGTAGTTAATAGAATATGCAAGTTTCTAAAAATAACAATTTCAAAATATAAGTTTATAATATTAACGATAGTGAGATACTTGAGCCAGTTTTGCAATATTATATATACGACATGATAATTTTCGTATCAACAATTTGATATCTGTGTCAAAAATTTTGGATAATTTTTATTAATAAGCAAAAAATTTATGCGTGTATACGTTTGTGTAAGCATAAGAAATGTAAAAAGTTATATATTGATTACAAATGCGGTATGTCATACTCTTATCCATATAAGCAAAATGTTATATGATATCTTGTACTCGTATGTAAACAGAAAATTTATAAGATTAAACGAGATAATATTTTTCGAGATACTATATTAAGATGAGATTGAAAGGGCGATATATGAAATCAATATTCAGTGTTAAAAATATATACTTCATTTTAATAGACTTATACAAGTTGTATTCACAATATGACATATCTAACAATTCGATAGTTGCCGAAAGAACAAGATGTACCATATCGTTGGTAGAATAAATATCGCATATATCTTTCTTTTAATTCTCACATACGTATTAATTTAAAAATATACCATATAAATAGTCCAAATAAAATTACAGACCATATGTCAGTCGATATTCTAAAGAAGCTATGACTTATTTGTTTAGTAATGTCACTTAGATTTCCTAATATTTAATGATAATTTTATGAGAAGGCAATCAAGATTTATTTTGAAGTCGCGAATCCCACTTGGTTGTTCCCCATGTCAAACTTGGTGTAGTACCGACCAACAAATGGATAGCCCAAAATCCACTCTACTTCATCATACGGAATAACCCCTTCGAAGGCGGGAATGCAAACATCCATTTCGTCTTCTTTTATCTATAAGACATTAAATATGGCATGATATTTCTATTCTAAAAACAATTTAAACCTTTATATAAAAATATTCTTTACTTTCAAGATATAATCTTGACCAGTGAGTCGAAACGTTTTACCACCTATGACGAAATTGATATCGGACAAATTAGAAATCTCGTCGCACTTCACCTTTAAACAAAGTTCAATGTTAGTAATTCATATTAATAATCCTGAACTTATCAAACATTTATTAAATTATTTTAATAATTTATTTAAAATAATTGTGAAAGCTGCAATTAACGAAAAGGATCTATTATTTACTGTTCCATTATTAACACCGATCTCTCTGTAAAGAGCTGCGATAGTCTGCGGTGGTCCAGCTATCACAGAAGCGCCCGTGTCGACGATAGCTTGACAGCCAAACGAGCAAAAGATGTTATCTTCTGTTTGAATTCTACAGTGGGATAGCATTACCAATTAGCTGGCGTATGATCCGTGGTTGACACATACGTATAATTTAGAAAAGAAACTACATACACATCTATTTTAAATTGCCAGTATGCTTTGTGAGTAACATTAACATACGTAAACTCGCCCTCGTAATGGGAAGAATCGGTGCCACCCAATATCAGTTCACCGCCGAACACATCCGTGACATTTCTGTATAGGTTGTATATTTTTTACATTGTTTATACATTTGCATTTAACATTGCATGGAAAAACAAAGTATGTAATTAAAAAAATAATATTAAACACACGTGAGGCATACGGAAAGATACATACCGATTTAGATAGATGCTAAAAATTGGTTGAGACACCGCGTGTTTATCAATCATGTTTTGGAAGACAGTAGGCTTTTTAAAGATAGATAAGTCGGGATAACCTATCCCCAGAACGCCGTCGCATTGTGCAAAGTCCCAAAAGCTTGTCGCGAAATCGAGCGCTTCTCCAAATGTCTGGGATGAAACCTTAAGGCCAGCAATCTGCGAAACGTTGATATATTATTAATAAAGTATAATTGCGCGCATTTTTTTCAGACAATGATAGCAACATGTGCTTTTTAGAAAATTTTCATAGATTATATGACTGTGATTAGAATTAAATATATCATTTACTTGACGACTTACGATTACGTCATCAGTAGATAAGAACCCAGACACATCGCCATTCGCGTAATCAATGACAAATGGATCATTCTGTGGTATATATGTAGTGGACTTTGTATTATCATATTTATTATGTTTCACTGCAAAAAGTAGTAAATAAAATTAAATCAGTTAATATTTAAGAATCTAGAAATATAAATTTCTTTATATTAATCTAAATATATAACTGGACAGTAGTTAAATCATCATATATATTTAGTTATAAATCATCATATATATTTATGTTTATATTTTTTGCTTCAGCATGTGAGCTGTTTTGTATAAGAAATTATTTGTATCTTTAAAGTAAGTGTGCGAAATAATGTAAATAAAAGAGTATGTAAGTACGGAACTTAGCTACATAATATTTACTTTACCACTGATTCGAATCTTTGAAACTGTTTTAAAGATTTTATAACTTTACTTGAAATGTAAATGGAACAGATACAATTCTACAGCACTATTCTTATCTTATATTTTTACTTGATATCAATCATTAAACGAGAAAAAAATAATTAAGATTATTTTAATACTTGAAACATTAGTTTTTTAAATACAAATGTACATGTAAAAATAATAGAATATCGGGGAGGTAGCGATGTTATGATATACTCACAGCAAGCAGGTTGGCTGTCGTTGCAGTTTTTGGATGGTACCCAAAGATCAGAGGACCCAGTGTCGAAAATTATTTTAAATGTCTGCGGTGGAGTCCCAATTTCGATATTACCATAATATTGTACATTGTCATAATTAATCAAAGGTACGGTTACCGTATCCGAACGGAGTCGTATCATAGTTTCCGTCGAAAATTTTTCAACAGTGTATGTCTTGTGTAACGGAATTCTTGAAGCAACATAAACAAATTTCCGTTATATTATATGCGTATATGTATCGTATAAACGCGAATGTATGTACATATATCGAACAACATAAATACGAATTTCAAATAATTTATTTGATCATTTTCGAGCACTTCTTATTTAAAAACTATTAAAGCTCAATATGTTGACAATAAGAAATAAATGCTACCTGCATATATTTACGCATTAGAATGTAGTTAGGTATTTTAAATGCAAATTCCTCTTTTCTTGATGCTAATCTCATTTAAAATAAGATTTTCAAAGAAATCCTCAAAACATCTTGTAATTAGCTTGCTCACTTTATTACGACTTTCAAAATGCGTTTTTTTTTTACACATTTGATACAATTAGAAATAAACGCTACCTGCATATATTTACGCATTAGAATGTAGTTAGGTATTTTAAGTGAGATTGGTGTCATCATGAAAAGAGGATATCACACGACGCTAATCTCACTTAAAATAAGATTTTCGAAGAAATTCTCAAAGCATGTCCCTTGTAATTAGTTTGCTCACTTTATTCCGACTCTTAAAATGCGTTTGTCTTACAGATTTGCTACAATTATGGTTTTGATTTGATAATTATTTATTGCGAATTCTGCGGCGATTCTAAGTGGTTGGAAGCGCGATCTCTATACGGGATTATAATTCATCGTGTCGATATAAATGTGGATTGTTTGTATATAACATGTACTCACTTATGCAACTTCGCGTTGATTGACGCGAAGTTGATTACCGTGATTACCGTCATCGTCACAAAGAGCCGATACATGATGTTTCCTGAATTTCTCGGCGACTGAATCTACGAAAGTCAAAATTGTTTCAGGACCGTTAGAACTGCGAGTCAATCCACAACCGATACGTACAGACAAAAAACAGGCAGTCAAATTCCTTTATATACAATTGTGCGTATATGTCCTTGTGCTTATAAGAAGATGGGGGCAGGAGGACAGAAAAACAAGCGAAGCATTCCAAAGCTTTGTGTTCGAACGATATTAGAAATCGTTTCAAGATCTCGGATGGAGAAAAAAAATTGACCAATCATATATAAGCAATTCAGTAATTGACCAATGTGATTGGTCAGTTGCCGAAAATTTAAGAATTTTATCAACATAAAGAATTTGTCAAATTTAAGAATTTTATCAACATAAAGAATTTGTCAAATTTAAGAACTTTATCAACATAAAGAATTTTGTCAGTTTCCAAGAATTTTCTCAATTGTCAAGAATATTTTACATTTCCGAGATTTCTCGAATTTCTAAAAATTCGGACTTTCAAATCCGGCTTTCGTGAAAATCAAAAGCCTGGAAAATTGACAAAGTATTGCATTATAATTAGGAATAATCAGGAGCAAGGTGAAATAAATCATAACTTCAAGCGTAATGAATAAAATTAATCCTGTTAATATTTAAGCTATTAAAATATCTAATTTGCGTGATAATGGTACGAAATAAGCACAACATATAGCAAAATCTCCAATCAGCATCGCGGAGAGAGAACAACGATAAAATCAATATTTTTTGTGAAGGAAAAAAAAGTGTTTTTTCCACATTGTCTCATAAAAGTTGTATTGCACCTCTTGCGTCAATCAACTTGTGCATTTCTGCAAAACAGATTTGTCATTATAGGTTTTAGCGGACAGAAGATGGACGGACGGGTAAAGAAACACGCAGGCACGTTTCCAATATGGAATTAGTGTTGTATATTTTACAAAGTAAATAGAATATAAACAATCTAAAGTCGTCTAAAACACAATAGTAAGAATTTCGTGGTAAATTATTTCGTGTGTCGTACAGATAGACGATATATCAACAGGGCGACTCCTATTTCGCTTTCCTGCACCTCGCGCGAATGACTCGATGGATGAAATAACAGTGGGGAAAGGGGACACATGAGAGGGAAACGGGGGGGCACGGGAGAATTTAGACTGGCCGACCGAAAAATCATCGTCACCCGTCCGAGTGTGAACGGTAACCCAACCAGCCAACGAGTGACGATTCGGCTCGATGGCAACTCGTGGTATCAAGGTTGCAATAACATTCGCGAAACAGTACTTTTCTCGTGTACCTCAATAATTTCTCGCGCCAAGAGGGAGAGAGAAACACGTGCAATTATCGGAGAACGATTCGCGGAGCGGTCTCGATCGATCGTAATAAGTTTCTTCGCGGTAGCGTTGATCGCTTCGTAATAGAGTAAAATGGCAGTTACCGTTAGACTTTTACAGTTTAATTGCAGTCGTCGCGCGTTCGCGTCGTATTTTCATCTCGTAACAATTAGAAGACTGTATGCGGGGGGAGGGAGAAAGGAGGGCGTACGTGCGGTTCACGTGCTTTCGGAGGCAGATATACCCGCGTACAGAGATCGTCGCGTGCAGGGAAGAAATTCGAGGTGGATGCGGATCGCGCGTACAGCACCGCCAATTTAACTAACTAGGATTATTACACGGAGCGTGTGGAATAAAACGTGGCAGTTTATACGGATCGTCGTCGTCGAAACGCTCGTCCGGCGTTCCACTTGCTTTTTTTTCCGCCACGAATATAGAACAGACAACAACGTAGGGCTCGACCCGATCCGCTCGAGCCCTCGAGCGCTCGCACGAGCACGCTCGAGCGACACGATGCGGTTCCATCCGGAGAGGAACCAATAAACGGCAGCTTATTCTCTGATTCATAGATTCTCTGTCTCTCGTTAAACTTAACTTTGTTTATACGATCAATCGCGGCGCGTTCGCAATTGTTCGCCTAAATCGTTTTTAGTCCTAATATAATTAAGCCGATAAATATTCTTGACGTGTCAGACCGATCTCGCCGGGAAACGGCCGGTGGCAGTTTACGGAGCACGGTGATCGAGCTGACGGACGCGCCAATTCGCATTAACGAAACGACGGACCGCGGCATACATAAATTCTCGCGCAATTTTTTTTCCCTTACTTTTATACTCTCCTCTTTATTCTCTCGCAATTTACTTTTTTTTTAACTCTCCTCTCTTCTCTTTTACCTTACAGCGAGGGGTTTCCGCGTACGCGTCGGAGGCTTTTACACGCTATTTACACTGCGATTACGAAGTCACGGACGTTTCGTTGGCTGTTGTGACCGCGATCGAAGTCGCACTCGGCCTCGCTTAGCTCAAACGCGTCGGAGAACCCCGAGGGTGGGTCCAGCTTGGGAATGAACAGGTTTCCTGATACGTCACGCTCCTGGTCCCGATTGGCACAAAGATTGCCCGACTGGTGCTTGGGATAGCCAGGCGCGGAGATTAGCCCGAAGTGGGCACGGGCCTCCTCGCTGGTATGACGCGCCAGCTGTAACATCCTGGAATGCAAACAGATCTTTCTTTATCTCATTACCTTGCAAGCTATAGGACATATTAAGTTTAAAATTTAGGAAATGTTAAACATGATAATACCAATATGATAATACAATCAATTTAGAGAAAAGGCCGTTTTACAGTCAAAATTGAATCTTGGTTGTCTAATAATATTATTTGCGTGAATTTATGTAATTTATCACCCCAGCAAACCACGCGCCGTTACTTTCGGGCGTTACTTGAAACGTAGTCTCAACCAAAACTTATAGAATAGTACTATCACATAATTAAATTATATTATCAATATTATTTATAGGCAACAAAGATCTAGTCCTGATCTAGTAAAACAGCCTTTTCTCTAAATTGATTGGGAAACGTGTTCAGATAATATATATTTAACTGTCGGGTTTTAATTTGAGTAATCAATAATCAGTTTAAGTATTATGTATTTTAAATTTAGATATAACGTCGAATTTTGGTAGTCAATAATGTGTTAAATATAAAAAACGAACGATTAGCTTATAATAGAGATCCGGAAGTATCGTGAGAGAAATTGAAGAAATTAAATAATCAACCGGTGATAGGCTTACTTAGGTCTTCCCCTTCCAGGAAACGATTTTCTCTCAAAAATCGGTGAGGGTTCTGTAGACGTGCTAGATTCTGGTCCATGGTACAGGAAGTCTGCAAGCAAACATTTCCTCTTTGTCTCTTATTCCTAATTCGCTGAATGTAAATGATTAATTGCAAGTGCTCTCCCGATCTCACGCGGCAGGCACTTCGTCGTGGATCTACATTGCGCGATGCATAACAGGCAATTCGTGCAGATAAGACTGCAACCAAGGAAAGTGTGTATCGCATATACCTTTATATACGTGCATCGAACAAAATTATGTCTGTGAAAAGATACACAAACCGACGGTAGGACGAAAGTGCTCGCAGCTAGAAGCAGTGGAAAACGCGAGCCTCGCGGAAACGGAAATCAAGAAAAAAAGAATGAAAAGAAACCGGAGCCTTCGTTTCTAGTCCAAGAAGCTGCCTTCTTTCCTACTGCTACATTCCTGAGGAAGAGAGACTAGAGACAGAGACAGAGACAGAGACAGAGAGAAAGAGAGAGAGAGAGAGAGAGAGAGAGAGAGACACAAAAAAAGAGAAAAAGAAAGAGAGAGAGAGAAAAAGATGAAAATATTGCATACTGTGGACGCACGAGTCAGCCGCAAATGCCGAGTGATGCGGATCGACGAGGTGATTGGAAGACTCGGTTCGGCTGCTGGTCCCGACTTCCGTGTCGTTGTCCGAGCCCAGAGTGTCGTACTCTTTCGACTCGGACTTGCCCTGACTGACCTTGTGCACTTTGTGCAACGGCGCAGAGGACGAACGGCCTCCGCGCACCTTAGTGTACCAGTTGCAATCCGACTGCAATCAGACGGAACTAGGTTTTTTCCATGAGATGGCACACCGCGAATCGCGCCGTATTGCGCCGCATCCCCCCCCCGCCCCGATCCCGATCGGTTGTCTCTCTCGACCGGATCGCACGAGGAGCGACCTCAAGATTAGAGCAGAATCGTCGCCGATCTCGTGCGAGTATACGCGAGCTTCCGCTTAACCGGATCGATAATTAATTTATCTCGTCGGGATTGTTGAATGTATTCAAGGAACGTGTCGCGGGAATTTAGAGAGCGAAAGATGTTCGCTTAGTCAAGCGGACAACCCTCGGACAGTTGAGAATTAAAAAGAATCGAATATGTTCTCTTGCAAAAATAAATGTCCATTAAATTCAAATATCAATCATATTTGTACACATTTAATTTTATAAAAATAAATTTCTCTTGTTATTCATTGTAATCAACTTTTTACAGAAAATATTATACTAAAATATTATTCGTTATTGAATTGAAAATAACGCCATATCGAGATATTAAAGATACATTTTCCATCCCCAAGACCCATCCCCAAGACACCGTCGAATTTTGTATTGGAGAGGGATCTTGCCGAATAGTCCGTCGTTTCTCCGAATGTTTGAAATACAACCTTAAGGCCAGCAACTTACGAAATGTTGATATTAATAAAATATAATAGCGTATGTTTTTTTGGAGAATAATAGCAACATGTGTTCCTTAGAAATCTTTCATAGATTATGACTATAATTAGAATTAAGTCGGACTATTTATTTGACGATGACTTACAATTACTACATCAGTAGACAAGGACTCAAACACACAGCCATCTTTGTAATTAAGAACAAATGTATCATTCTGTGATATATATGTGGTGGACTTTGTATGATCATACTTATTATGTTTCATTGCAAAAAGTAATAAATATAATTAAATCAGTTAATATTGAAAAGTCTAAAAATATAAAAAGTTCCCTTTATTAATGTAAGTATATAACTAACAGTAGTTTAAATTATCAAATATATTTATGTTTATATCTTTTGGTTTAGCACGTGAGCTGTTTTGTATAAAAAATTATTTGTATTTATAAGTAAATGATAAATAATATAAGTAAGAGAATATATAATTGTGGACCTTAGCTACACAATATTTACTTTACCACGTTTCACTTTTGAAACAGTTGAATTAAAGATTTTATAACTTTACTTGAAATGTAAATGGAAAAGACACAAATCTACAGCATTATTATTCTTATATTTTTACTTGATATCAATCATTAAACGAGAAAAAATAATTAAGATTACTTTAATACTTGAAACAATAATATTTTTAAATACAATTGTATGTACATGTATAAATAATAGAATATCGAAGAGATAGCGATGTTATGATATACTTACAGCAAGCAGGTTGGCTAAACAGGATGCAGTTTGTGGATGGCACCTAGAGATCTGAGGAACCAGTGTCGAAAAGTATTTTAAACATCTACGGTGGAGTTCTAATTTCAATAATACCATAGTATTGAACATTCTTATAATTAGTCAGAGGTACTGTAACTGTAGCCAAACGGAGCTGTATTATATTATTTCTTGAATTTTTTGACAATAAAAGTTACAAAAGTTAAGAAGATTTTATTGTCATTTCCTATCGATTGACCCCACAACCGATACGCGCAATAGAGAGAGTGTAGTCGATCACTATCGTTCCGAACACTGTATATATACGAGTACGTGTTTACGTTCTTGTCTTTATAAGAAGGTGAAAAGAAGGACGGTAAAGCGGATAAATAGTTTTAAAAGTTCTATAAACATTAAGCTTCTAACAGCCCAATAGCTCTTTTCCAGTAATTTAATCTATATCCTTCATATCGGAATTAATACTTGATGGTCAAAAATATAATAAAATGCAACGTAAATTGCATATCACAAGATGTTTAGCTACCATTATTTATATAATGTGATATTTTCTTTTAATATTAGAGTAGAGATATTGGCTTGTATAATCATATAAAATTTTTGCAAACGTGTATTGCCAGAAAATAATATTATTGTTGTTACACATCATGTATCAAAATTACTCGATAATCTTTCTTTGTGTATCATGTTTTATTTAAAACCAGCAGTAGTTAATAGAATAAGCAAGTTTCTAAAAATAACAATTTCAAAATATAAGTTTATAATATTAACGATAGTGAGATACCTAAGCCAGTTTTGCAATATTATAACAATTTATTAATTAGAATACATACGACATGATAATTTTTGTATCGACAATTTGGTATATATGTGTCCAAAATTTTAGATAATGTTTATTAATAAGCAAAAGATTTATGTGTGTATACATTTGTGTAAGCATAAGAAATGTAAAAAGTTATATCTTGATTACAAATGCGGTATGTCATACTCTTATCCATGTAAACAGAATGTTTCAATGTTATATGATATCTTGTACTCGTATATGTAAGGAGAAAATTCATAAGATTAAACGAGATAATATTTTTTGGGATACTACATTAAGATGAGATTGAAAGGGCGATATATAAAATCAATATTTAGTGTTAAAAATATATACTTCACTTTAATAGACTTATATACAAGTTGTATTCACAATATCTAACAATTCAATAGTTGCCGAAAGAACAAGATGTACATACCATATCGTTGGTAGAATAAATATCGTATTAATTATATCTTTCTTTTAATTCTCACATACGCGTATTAATTTAAAAATATACCATATAAATAGTCCAAATAAAATTACAGACCATATGTCAGTCGATATTCTAAAGAAGCTATGATTTATTTGTTTAGTAATGTCACTTAGATTTCCTAATATTTAATGATAACTTTAATTATTATTAGAAGGCAATTAAGATTTAATTTTTTGCATTGGCGAATCCCACTCGGTCGTTCCCCATGTCAAATACGGTGTAGTACCGACCAATAAATACATAGCCCAAAATCCATTCTATACCATCAAACGGAGAAGCAGCTTGGAAGCCGGGAATGCATTTACCTCCAATATCAGCGCCGAGCTATGAGACATTAAATATGGCATGATATTTTATATTCTAAAAACAGTTTAAACTTTTATATAATAATATTCTTTACCTTCAAGATATAATCTTGACCAGTGAGTCTAAACGTCTTACTACCTATGACGAAATTGATATCGGGCAATTTAGAAATATAATCATCGTCGCATGGCACCTGTAAACGAAAATCAATGTTAGTAATCCATATTAATAATCCGTAACTTATCAAACATTTAATAATTTATTTCAATAATTTATTTAAGATAATTGTAAAAGCTGCCATTGCAGAAAGGGATAATAAATTACCGTATCATTAACAACACCGATTTCTCTGTAAATAACTTCGATAGTCTGCGGTGGTCCAGCTATCCTAGGGTAACCCGTGTCGACGATAGCTTGACAGCCTTCCGAGCAAGAAGGTGTAATTTTTTATTTGAAACCTACAGTGGGATAGCATTACCAATTAGCTGACATATAATTCGTGGTTGACATACGTATAATTTAGAAAAAAAACTACATACTTATTCATGGTAATTTGCCAGTATTTTTTTTTAATAACATTAACATATGTAAACTCGCCCTCGTAATGGGAAGGATCGGTGCCACCCAATATCAGTTCACCGCCGAACACGTTCGTGAGATTTCTGTACAGGTTGTATATTTTTTATATTGTTTATACATTTGCATTTTACATTGCATGGAAAGACAAAGTATGTAATTAAAAAAATAGTATTAAACACACGTGAGGCATACGAAAAGATACATACCGATTTAGATAAAAACTAAAAATTGGTTGGGACACAACATGTTTATCAATCATGTTTTGGAAGACAGAAGGCACTTCAAATTCAGATAAGTCCGGATAACCCATCCCCAGAACGCCGTCGCATTGTGCCCAGGGCAAAAAACCTTCCGAAAAATTAAACACTTCTCCGAATATCTGAGATGTAACCTCAAGGCCACCAATCTACAAAACGTTGATATTATTAATAAAGTGTAATTGCGGGCGTTCTTTTTCGGAGAATAATAGCAACATGTGCCTTTTAGAAAATTTTCATAGATTATGACTGTGATTAGAATTACATATATCATTTTCTTGACGATGACTTACGATTACGTTATCATTAGATAAGTTTCCGTACAATATAACATCTTGCCACTTTGCATCGTGGTAAGAAACATCAAACGTAATTTTTTCTGGCACGTATGTGGTGGACTGTGTATTATCATATTTATTATGTTTCGCTGCAAAAAGAAGTAAATAAAATTAAATCAGTTAATATTGAACAATCTATAAATATAAATTTCTCTAGACTAATCTAAATATATAACTAACATCAGTGTTAAATCATCAAATATATTTAGTTATAAATCATCATATATATTTATGTTTATATTTTTTGCTTCAGCATGCGAGCTGTTTTGTATAAAAATTTATTTGTATCTTTAAAGTAAGTAAGTGTGATAAATAATGTAAATAAGAGAGTATATGTAAGTATGGAACTTATAGCTACATAATATTTACCTTACCACTGATTCGAATCTTTGAGAAACGGTTGCTTTAAAGGTTTTATAACTTTACTTGAAATGTAAATGAAATAGATACAATTCTACAGCATTATTCTTATCTTATATTTTTATTTGATATCAATCATTAAACGAGAAAAAAATAATGAAGATTATTTTAATACTTGAAACATTAATTTCTTTTATACAAATGTACATATAAAAATAATAGAATATCGGGGAGGTAGTTATGTTATATGATGTACTCACAGCAAGCAGGTTGCCTGACGTTGCAGTGTTTGGATGGTACCCAGAGATCCGAAGACCCAGTGTCGAAAAGTATTTTAAATGTCTGCGGTGGAGTCCCAATTTTGATATTACCATAATATTGTAAATTGTCATAATCAATCAGAGATACGTTTGCCGTACCCGAACGGAGTCGTGCCATAGTTTCCGTCAAAAATTTTTCATCGGTGAATGTCTTGTATAACGGAATTCTTGAAGCAACATAAAAAAAATTCCGTTATATTATATGCGTATCGTATAAACGCGAATGTATGTACATATATCGTACAACATAAATATAAATTTCAAACAATTTATTTGATTATTTTCAAGCAATTCTTATTTAAAAGCTATTAAATCCTCAACATTTTGACATTAAGAAATAAATGCTACTTGCATATATTTACGCATTAATAAAACTTCTTTGCTTCGACCGGACTGGCTAATATTTATTTAAGAAGCACAACGCGTTTCGACCGAGATTCCGGTCCTTCTCAAGTGCGTACAATAAATTAAAACGCTTGAGAAGGACCGGAATCTCGGTCGAAACGCGTTGTGCTTGTTAAATAAATATTAGCCAGTCCGGTCGAAGCGAAGAAGTTTTATTAATTTCACTACTCACTGGCGAAATAAAAGTATTTGATATTTTTACGCATTAGAATGTAATTAAGTATTTTAAATGCAAATTCCTTTTTTCTGGATGCTAATCTCATTTAAAATAAGATTTTCGAAGGAATCCTTAAAGCATCTCTTGTAATTAGTTTGCTCATTTTATTCCGACTTTTAAAATTCGTTTTTCTTACATATTTGATACAATTATGGTATTTGAAATTGATTTGATAACTATTTATCGCGAATTCTGCGACGAATCCAAGTAGTTGGAAGCGCGAACTTTATACGGTATTATAATCTATCGTGTCGATATAAATGTGAATCGTTTGTATATAACATGTACTTACCTAATCAATTCCGCGTTGATTGACGCGAAGTTGATTACCGTGATTACCGTCATCGCCACAAAGAGCCGATACATGTTTCCTGAATTTCTTCTCGATTGAAGTTACACAAGTCAAAATTGTTTTAAGACCGTTAGCACTGCGAGTCAATCCACAACCGATACGTACAGACAAAGAACAGGCAGTCAAATTGCTGAGCGTTCCCTTATATACAAATGTGCGTATATGTCCTTGTGCTTAAAAGAAGGTGGGGGCAAGAGGGCAGAAAAATAAGCGAAGCATTCCAAAGCTTTGTGTTCGAACGATATTAGAAATCGCTTCGAAATCTCGAATGGAGAAAAAGGATTGACCAATCATATTTAAGCAATTCGGCAGTTGACCAAGAATATTTTACATTTCCAAGAATTTTTCGAATTTCTAAGAATTCGGGTTTTCAAATCCGGTTTTCGTGATGAAAATCAAAAGTCTGGAAAATTGACAAAGTATTGCAATATAATTATAGGAATAATCAGGAGCAAGGTGAAATAAATCATAATTTCAAGCGTAATAAATAAAATTAATCCTGTTAACATTTAAGCTATTAAAATATCTAATTTGCGTGATAATGGTACGAAATAAGCACAACATATAGCAAAATCTCCAATCAGCATCGCGGAGAGAGAACAACGATAAAATCAATATTTTTTGTGAAGGAAAAAAAGTTCTTTCCACACTGTCTCATAAAAGTTGTATTGCGTCTCTTGCGTCAATCAACTTGTGCATTTCTGCAAAAAAGATTTGCCATTTTAGGTTTTAGCGGACAGGAGATAGACGGACGAGTAAAAAAAACAGAGGCACGTTTCCAATATGGAATTAGTGTTGTATATTTTACAAAGTAAATAGAATATAAACAATCTAAAGTCGTTTAAAACAAATGGTACGAATTTTGTGGTAAATTATTTCGTGTGTCGTAATGATTCGCTTTCCTCCATCTCGCGCAAATAACTCGAGGGCTGAAATAACAGGGGGGCAGACGGGGGGCACGGGGAAATTTAAACTGGCCGACCGAAAAATCATCGTCACCCAACCGAGTATGAACGGTAATGGTAACCCAACCAGCTAACGGGTGACGTTTCGGCACGATGGCAACACGTGGTATCAGGGTTGCGATGACATTTGCGAAGCAATACTCTTCTCGTGTACCTCAATAATTTCTCGCGCCAAGAGGGAGAGAGAGACACGTGCAATGCGGTCTCGAACGATCGTAATTCTTAAGTTTCTTCGCGGTCGCGTTGGTTGCTTCATAATAGAGTAAGATGGCAGTTACCGTTAGACTTGTACAGTTTAATTGCAGTCGTCGCGCGTTAGCGTCGTATTTTCATCTCATAACAATTAGAAGACTGTATGCGAGAGAGAGGGAGAGGGGAGGGCGTACGTGCGATTCACGTGCTTTCGGAGGCAGATATACCCGCGTACAGAAATCGTCGCGTGGAGGGAAAAAATCCGAGGTGGGATGCGGATCGCGCGTATAGCACCGCCAATTTAACTAACTAGGATTATTACACGGAGCGTGTGGAATAAAACACGGCAGTTTATACGGATCGTCGTCGTCGAAACGCTCGTCCGGCGTTCCACTTCCCTGGCGAAAATAAAGCGTTTGAAAAGCAGAAATTGCAACGCTTGAGCGTTTGAAAACGTCTTTTAAACGCTCAAACGTTGCAATTTCCGCTTTTCAAACGCTTATAAACTTTCTATTTTCGCCAGGGTTGCTTTTTTTTCGCCACGAATATAGAACAGACAAAACGTAGAGCTCGATCCGCTCCGCTCGAGCGCTCGCACGAGCACGCCCGAGCGACGCGATGCGTAAAACTTGGCGGTTCCATCCGGAGAGGAACCAATAAACGGCAGCTTATTCTCTGATTCATAGATTCTCTGTTTCTCGTTAAACTTAACTTTGTTTATACGATCAATCGCGGCGCGTTCGCGATCGTTCGCCTAAATTGTTTTTAGCCCTAATATAGTCAAGCCGAGAAATAATCTTGACCTGTCGGACCGATCTCGCCGGGAAACGGCCGGTGGCAGTTTACGGAGCACGGTGGTCGAGCTGACGGACGCGTTCTCGTCGACGTAGGCCGGGGCGTAGGACGAAGGAGCACGTGGAATTATAATATCACTTGAGTGGCTGGCGATCGGACGCGAGGCGCCAATTCGCATTAACGAAACGTCGGGCCGCGGCTTACATAAATTCTCGCGCGATTTTTTCCCCCTCACTTTTATGCTCTCCTCTTTATTCTCAAGCTATTTACTTTTTTTTTTACTCGCCTCTGTTCTCTTTTATTTTAAGGCGAAAGGTTCCCGCGTACGCGTCGAAAGCTTTTACACGCTATTTACACCGCGATTACGAAGTCACGGACGTTTCGTTGACTGTTGTGACCGCGATCGAAGTCGCACTCGGCCTCGCTTAGCTCAAACGCGTCGGAGAACCCCGAGAGTGGGTCCAGCTTGGGGACGAATAGGTTTTTTAATCCGTCACGCTCCTGGTCCCGATTGGCACAGGGATTGCCCGACTGGTGCTTGGGATGGCCAGGCCCGGAGATTGGCCCGAAGTGGGCACGGGCCTCCTCGCTGGTATGACGCGCCAGCTGTAACATCCTGGAATGCAAACGGATCTTCCTTTATCTCATTACCTTGCAAGCTATAGGACATATTTAGCTTTGAATTTAGGAAATGTCGAACATATGATAATACCGATATGATAATACAATTAATTTAGAGAAAAGGCCGTTTTATGGTCAAAATTGGATCTTGGTTGTCTAATAATATTATTTGCGTGAATTTATGTAATTTGTCACCCCAGCAAACCACGCGCCGTTACTTTCGGGCGTTACTTGAAACGTAGTCTCAACCAAAACTTATAGAACTTATAGGCAACAAAGATCTAGTCCTGATCTAGTAAAACAGCCTTTTCTCTAAATTGATTGGGAAATGTGTTCAGAAAATATATATTTAACTATCGGTTTTTAAGTAATTTGGGTAAACAATAATCAATTAAAGTATTATGTATTTTAAATTTAGATCTAACGTCGAATTTTGATAGTCAAATAATGTGTTAAATATAAAAAACGAACGATTAGCTTAGAGATCCGGAAGTATCGTGGGAGAAATTGCAGAAATTAAATAATCAACCGGCGATAGGCTTACTTAAGTCTGCCCCTCCCAGGAAACGATTTTCTCTCAAAAATCGGTGAGGGTTCTGTAGACGTGCTAGATTCTGGGCCACGGTACAGGAAGTCTGCAAGCAAACATTTCTCTTTTGTCTCTTATTCCTAATTCGCTGAATGTAAATGATTAATCGCAAGTGCTTTCGCGATCTCACGCGGCAGGCACTTCGTCGTGGATCTACATTGCGCGATGCATAACAGGCGGTTCGTGCAGACAAGACTGCAACCAAGGAAAGCGTGTATCGCATACACGTATATATAAGTACGTGCGCATCGAACAAAATTATGTCTGTGGGAAAACAAACAAACCGACGGTAGGACGAAAGTGCTTGCAGCTATAGAAGCAGTGGAAAAACTGGAAAACGCGAGCCTCGCGGAAACGGAAATCAAGAAAAAAAGGATTAAAAAAAACCGGAGCCTTCGTTTCTAGTCCAAGAAGCTGCCTTCTATCCTACTGCTACACTCCTGAGGAAGAGAGACTAGAGAGAGAGAGACAGAGACAAAGAGAGAGACACACAGAAAAAGAGAAAAAGAAAGAGCGAGAGAAAGAGATGAAAATATTGCATACTGTGGACGCGCGAGTCGGCCGCAGATGCCGAGTGGTGCGAATCGACGAGGTGATTGGAAGACTCGGTTCGGCTGCTGGTCCCGACTTCCGTGTCGCTGTCCGAGCCCAGGGTGTCGTACTTTTCCGACTCGGACTTACCCTGACTGATCTTGTGCGCTTTGTGCAACGGCGCAGAGGACGAACGGCCTCCGCGCACCTTAGTGTACCAGTTGCAATCCGACTGCAATCAGACGGAACTAGGTTTTTTCCATGAGATGGCACACCGCGTATCGCGCCGTATCGCGCCGCATTCCTCTCCCCCCGATTCCAATTGGTGGTTTCTCTCGACCGGATTGCACGAGGAGAGACCTCAACATTAGAGCAGAATCGTCGAGGATCTCGTGAGTACGCGAGCTTCCGCCTAACCGAATCGATAATTAATTTATCTCGTCGAGATTGTTCCACGTATTCAAGGAGCGTGTCGCGGGAATCTAGAGAGCGAAAGATGTTCGCTTAGTCAAGCGGACAACCCTCGGGCAGTTGAGAACTAAAAAGAATCGAATATGTTCTCTTGCAAAAATAAATGTCCATTAAATTCAAATATCCATCATATTTGTGCACATTTAATTTTATAAAAATAAATTTCTCTTGTTATTCATTGTAATCAACTTTTTACAGAAAATATTATACTAAAATATTCCTTGTTACTAAATTGAAAAACGCCATATCAAGATATTAAAGATACATTTCATTTATAAATTTCATTACATGTATAAATAGGAATATCGAAGAGATGGCGATTATTATGATATACTTACAGCAAGCAGGTTGGCTAAACAGGATGCAGTTTGTGGATGGCACCTAGAGATCTGAGGAACCACTGTCGAAAAGTATTCTAAACATTTGCGGTGGAGTTCCAATTTTGATAATACCATATTATTGAACATTCTTATAATTAGTCAGAGGTACAGTAACCGTAGCCAAACGGAGCTTTATCATATTATTGTCCGTCGATTTCCAACGGAGTATGTCCTGTATAACGGAATTCTTGAAACAACATAAAGAACATTCCATTATGTTATACGCATATATGTATCATATAAACAAGAATGTACAAATATATCATACAACATAATTACGAATTTCGGATAATTTAATTGATCATTTTCAAACACTTCTTATTTAAAAACTATTAAAGCTATATTTTGGTATTAAGAATTAAATGTTACCTGCATTTATATATTTACGCATTAGAATGTAATTTAGATACTTTAAATTTTACTTAAGATTAAGATAAGAGCTTCAAAAGGATCCTTAAAGCATTTCTTAGTCTACTCACTCTATTGGGACTTTAAAAATGTGTTTTTCTTACATATTTGGTGAACAATTATCGTATTTATTGAAGTATTTATCGCGAATTTTGCGTCGATTCCAAAAAGTTAGAAGCGCGATCTCTAAACAGTATTTATCACGCGGACGTCGATATAAATGTGCAATGTTTGTACGCGAGTATACATAAATATGTACTCGCACCTATGTCACTTCGCATTGATTAATACGAAGTTGAGTACCACGATTGCTACGAAGAGTCGATACATATTATATACATATTATACACGCAATAGAGAGAGTGTAGTCGATCACTATCGTTCCGAACACTGCTTATATACAAGTACGTGTTTACGTTCTTGTCTTTATAACAAGGTGAAAAGAAGGACGGTAAAGCGGATAAAGAGTTTTAAAAGTTCTATAAACATTAAACTTCTAACAGCCCAATACCTCTTTTCAGTAATTTAATTTGGATATACTTGCGTCACTATATCCTTTATATTGAAATTAATTGTTGGTCAATCTAATCCCAGATCAGAATAAAATAATAAAAAAAAATTTTTTTAAACAGATAGCTGGAATTAAGCGGTAAAATCCCGAAAATGTTAGCTTGCAATTAAGAAATCAATTTTACATAGGATTTACTTGAAGCCTTTCTTTTACAGACTCTTGTAAAAATATAATAAAATGCAACGTAAATTGCATAACACAAGACGTTTAGCTACCATTATTTATATAATGTGATATTTTCTTTTAATATTAGAGTAGAGACATTGGCTTGTAATCATATAAAATTTTTGCAAACGTGAATTGCCAGAAAATATTATCGTTGTTATACATCATGTATCAAAATTACTCGATAATCTTTCTTTGTGTATCATATTTTATTTAAAACTAGCAGTAGTTAATAAAATATGCAAGTTTCTAAAAACAACAATTTCAAAATATAAGTTTATAATATTAACGATAGTGAGATACCTAAGCCAGTTTTGCAATATTATAACAATTTATTAATTAGAATACATACGACATGATAATTTTTGTATCGACAATTTGGTATCTATGTGTCGAAAATTTTAGATAATGTTTATTAATAAGCAAGAGATTTATGCGTGTATACGTTTGTGTAAGCATAAGAAATGTAAAAAGTTATATCTTGATTACAAATGCGGTATGTCATACTCTTATCCATGTAAGCAGAATGTTTCAATGTTATATGATATCTTGTACTCGTATATGTAAGCAGAAAATTTATAAGATTAAACGAGATAATATTTTTCGGGATACTACATTTGTAAGATGAGATTGAAAGGGCAATATATAAAATCAATATTCAGTGTTAAAAATATATACTTCATTTTAATAGACTTATATACAAGTTGCATTCACAATATCTAACAATTCGATAGTTGCCGAAAGAACAAGATGTACCATATCGTTGGTAGAATAAATATCGCATATAACTTTTATCTAATTCTTACATACGTATTAATTTAATAACGTACCATATAAATAGTTCAAATAAAATTACAGACCATATGTCAGTCGATATTCTAAAGAAGCTATAACTTATTTGTTTAGTAATGTCACTTAGATTTCCTAATATTTAATGATAACTTCATGAGAAGGCAATCAAGATTTATTTTGAAGTGGCGAATCCCACTTGGTTGTTCCCCATGTCAAACTTGGTGTAGTACCGACCAACAAATGGATAGCCCAAAATCCACTCTACTTCATCATACGGAATAACCCCTTCGAAGGCGGGAATGCAAACATCTATTTCGTCTTCTTTTATCTATAAGACATTAAATATGGCATGATATTTCTATTCTAAAAACAATTTAAACTTTTACATAAAAATATTCTTTACTTTCAAGATATAATCTTGACCAGTGAGTCGAAACGTCTTACCACCTATGACGAAATTGATATCGGACAAATTAGAAATCTCGTCGCACTTCACCTTTAAACAAAGTTCAATGTTAGTAATTCATATTAATAATCTGAACTTATCAAACATTTATTAAATTATTTTAATAAATTATTTAAAATAATTGTGAAAGCTGCAATTAACGAAAAGGATCTATTATTTACTGTTCCATTATTAACACCGATCTCTCTGTAAAGAGCTGCGATAGTCTTCGGTGGTCCACTTATCACAGAAGCACTCGTGTCGACGACAGCTTGACAGCCAAACAAGCAAAAGATGCTATTTTCTGTTTGAATCCTACAGTGGGATAGCATTACAAATTAGCTGGCGTATGATCCGTGGTTGACACATACGTATAATTTAGAAAAGAAACTACATACACATCTATTTTAAATTGCCAGTATGCTTTGTGAGTAACATTAACATACGTAAACTCGCCCTCGTAATGGAAAGAATCGGTGCCACCCAATATCAGTTCACCGCCGAACACGTCCGTGAGATTTCTGTATAGGTTGTATATTTTTTACATTTGCATTTTACATTGCATGGAAAGACAAAGTATGTAATTAAAAAAATAGTATTAAACACACGTGAAGCAAAATTGGTTGAGACACCACGTGTTTATCAATCATGTTTTGGAAGACAGTAGGCCTTTTAAAGATAGATAAGTCGGGATAACCTATTCCCAGAACGCCGTCGCATTGTGCAGAGTCCCAAAAACTTGTCGCGAAATCGAGCGTTTCTCCGAATGTCTGAGATGAAATCTTAAGGCCAGCAATCTGCGAAACGTTGATATATTATTAATAAAGTATAACTGACAGTAGTTAAATCATCATATATATTCAGTTAAATCTTCAAATATATTTATGTTTATATTTTTTGTTTTAACATGTGAGCTGTTTTGTATAAGAAATTATTTGTATCTTTAAAGTAAGTGTGATAAATAATGTAAATAAAAGAGTATGTAAGTATGGAACTTATAGCTACATAATATTTACCTTACCACTAATTCGAATCTTTGAGAAACGGTTGCTTTAAAGGTTTTATAACTTTACTTGAAATGTAAATGGAACAGATACAATTCTACAGCATTATTCTTATCTTATATTTTTACTTGATATCAATCATTAAACGAGAAAAAAATAATGAAGATTATTTTAATACTTGAAACATTAGTTTTTTAAATACAAATGTACATGTAAAAATAATAGAATATCGGAGAGGTAGCGATGTTATGATATACTCACAGCAAGCAGGTTGACTGTCGTTGCAGTTTTTGGATGGTACTCAGAGATCAGAGGACCCAGTGTCGAAAACTATTTTAAATGTCTGCGGTGGAGTCCCAATTTCGATATTACCATAATATTGTACATTGTCATAATTAATCAGAGGTACGGTTGCCGTATCCGAACGGAGTCGTATCATAGTTTCCGTCGAAAATTTTTCAACAGTGTATGTCTTGTGTAACGGAATTCTTGAAACAACATAAAAAAATTTTCGTTATATTATATGCGTATATGTATCGTATAAACGCGAATGTATGTACACATATCGAACTACATAAATACGAATTTCAAATAATTTATTTGATCATTTTCGAGCACTTATTCTTATTTAAAGACTATCAATATGTTGACATTAAGAAATAAATGCTACCTGCATATATTTACGTATTAGAATGTAGTTAGGTATTTTAAATGCGAATTCCTCTTTTCTTGATGCTAATCTCATTTAAAATAAGATTTTCGAAGGAATCCTCAAAGCGACCAATGCGATTGGTCAGTTGCCAAAAATTTAAGAATTTTATCAACATAAAGAATTTATCAAATTTAAGAATGTTATCAACACATAAAGAATTTGTCAAATTTAAGAACTTTATCAACATAAAGAATTTCGTCAGTTTCCAAGAATTTTCTCAATCGTCAAGAATATTTTACATTTCCAAAAATTTCTCGAATTTCTCAAAATTTGGAGTTCCAAATCCGGTTTTCGTAAAAACCAAAAATCTGGAAAATTGACAAAGTATTGCAATATAATTTGGAATAATCAGGAGCAAGGTGAAATAAATCATAACTTAGCATAACAAGCGTAATGAATACAATTAATCCTGTTAACATTTAAGCTATTAAAATATCTAATTTGCGTGATAATGGTACAAAATAAGCACAACATATAGCAAAAGCTTTAATCAACATCGCGGAAAGAGAACAACGATAAAATCAATATTTTTTGTGAAGGAAAAAAGTTCTTTCCACACTATCTCATAAAAGTTGTATTGCACCTCTTGCATCAATCAACTTGTACATTTCTGCAAAACAGATTTGCCAGATTATATATAGGTTTTAGCGGACAGGAGATGGACGGACGAATAAAGAAACACACAGGCACGTTTCCAATATGGAATTAGTGTTGTATATTTTACAAAGTAAATAGAATATAAACAATCTAAAGTCGTCTAAAACACAATAGTACGAATTTCGTGGTAAATCATTTCGTGTGTCGTAAAGATAGACGATATATCAACAGGGCGACTCCTCTTTCGCTTTCCTCCACCTCGCGCGAATGACTCAAGGGCTGAAATAACAGGGCGGCATATAAGGGGGGGAGACGGGGGGCACAAGGAAATTTAAACTGGCCGACCGAAAAATCATCGTCACCCGACCGAGTGTGAACAGTAACCCAACCAGCCAACGGGTGACATTTCGGCACAATGGCAACACGTGGTATCAAGGTTGCGATGACCGCGATGACATTCGCGAAACAGTACTCTTCTCGTGTACCTCAATAATTTCTCAGGTCATCATCATCATCGCCATCATCTTCGGGGTCCGTCGATCGTTAATCGTCGCAGACTGGCATCGCCTTTACGTTCTCTTCTATCTCCTCCTATTCTCTTCTTCTTTCATCTGTCGGGAAGGGGGGGCTGGGTCTCGGATGGCGGGTGATGTACGTGGCTGTTTGTGATGAGTGAGTTGTATGTACAACGGGTACAGTAGTAATAGACAGCTTACAGACATTACGTTCGGCCGTTACGTTTACGCTACGTGGTAATTCGTCTACTAAAACTAGGTTTACGCTCGGCATCCGCTCGCATTCGACGTTCCTTTCGCGCCACTCTGTGTGTTCGACGGTGTTTTTTCTTCACTGACGTCGTTAAATTTTCTCGCAGATATTTATATATGAGCTTGCCTTGCGACAGACGTCGAGTGTAAACCTAAATCTACGATGCTTCTTTCAGTCTCTCGAGGATAAGTTAAAACGACACTGACGGCAACGACGAATGGCCGCGTTATACTTTCTCTTTACTTAGACGGTAACGTTCTTCGTGGAGAAGCGGAAGATGGTAGCGTTTCGATTATAGCGCGATGAATGCTCGATCGATGAGAATGACTGGAAGACAAGGGGAAAATTTTCGGAGGTTTGCATATTGCTCGCTTCGATATGCATTTGCAGGTGTCTCACGTCAAGAGGGAAAGAGAGAAACACGTGCAATTGTCGGATAACGATTCGCGGGGCGGTTTCGACGATCGTAAGTTTCTTCGCGGTCGCGTTGATCGCTTCATAATAGAGTAAGATGGCAGTTACCGTTAGACTTTTACAGTTTAATTGCAGTCGTCGCGCGTTTGCGTCGTGATTTCATCGTAACAATTAGAAGACTGTATGCGGGGGGAGGGAGAGGGAAGGGCGTACGTGCGGTTCACGTGCTTTCGGAGGCAGATATCCCCGCGTACAGAGATCGTCGCGTGGAGGGAAGAAATCCGAGGTGGATGCGGATCGCGCGTATAGCACCGCCAATTTAACTATAACTAGGATTATTACACGGAGCGTGTGGAATAAAACGTGGCAGTTTATACGGATCGTCGTCGTCGAAACGCTCGTCCGGCGTTCCACTTGCTTTTTTTCCGCCACGAATATAGAACAGACAACAACGTAGAACTCGACCCGCTCCGCTCGAGCGCTCGCACGAGCACGCCGCCCGAGCGACGCGATGCGTAAAACTTGGCGGTTCCATCCGGAGAGGAACCAATAAACGGCAGCTTATTCTCTGATTCATAGATTCTCTGTCTCTCGTTAAACTTAACTTTGTTTATACGATCAATCGCGGCGCGTTCGCGATCGTTCGCCTAAATCGTTTTTAGCCCTAATATAGTCAAGCCGAGAAATAATCTTGACCTGTCGGACCGATCTCGCCGGGAAACGGCCGGTGGCAGTTTACGGAGCACGGTGGTCGAGCTGACAGACGCGTTCTCGTCGACGTAGGCCGGGACGTAGGACGAAGGAGTACGTGGAATTATAATATCACTTGAGTGGCTGGCGATCGGACGCGAGGCGCCAATTCGCATTAACGAAACGACGGACCGCGGCTTACATAAAATCTCGCGCAATTTTTTTCCCTTATTTTTATACTCTTCTCTTTATTATCTCGCTGTTTAATTTCTTTTTTAACTCTCCTTTCTTCTCTTTTACCTTACGGCAGGGGGTTCCCGCGTACGCGTTGGAGGCTTTTACACGCTATTTACACCGCGATTACGAAGTCACGGACGTTTCGTTGACTGTTGTGACCGCGATCGAAGTCGCACTCGGCCTCGCTTAGCTCAAACGCGTCGGAGAACCCCGAGGGTGGGTCCAGCTTGGGGACGAACAGGTTTCCTGATCCGTCACGCTCCTGGTCCCGATTGGCACAGGGATTGCCCGACTGGTGCTTGGGATGGCCAGGCCCGGAGATTGGCCCGAAGTGGGCACGGGCCTCCTCGCTGGTATGACGCGCCAGCTGTAACATCCTGGAATGCAAACGGATCTTCCTTTATCTCATTACCTTGCAAGCTATAGGACATATTAAGTTTAAAATTTAGGAAATGTCAAACATATGATAATACCGATATGATATAATACAATTAATTTAGAGAAAAGGCCGTTTTATAGTCAAAATTGGATCTTGGTTGTTTAAAAATATTATTTGCGTGAATTTATGTAATTTGTCACCCAGCAAACCACGCGCCGTTACTTTCGGGCGTTACTTGAAACGTAGTCTCAACCAAAACTTATAGAACAGTACTATCACATAATTAAATTATATTATTGTAAGAAACCCGTTAAGTTAGTCACGTTGGGACCGTAGCTGGCAGAACTGAGAAAATGTCGGGAGGAAACATCACGCCGGACACGCGTGATCAGAGCCGATTACGGAGATCGTTGCTAATCGTCGATTGTAATACGCGGGCAGGCGATCGTGAGCCGCGAGAGATATATAGAGATGGACCGTCTCCGGTTGCGTCCTGCAGTGCCTACCGTATCGAATCGTGTGTAACGAAGTTAAATAAACTTTCCATTATCTGAACTGTATTCTATTATCCTGACATCCCATCGAGTTGATCCTTACATTATGAATATTATTTATAGGCAACAAAGATCTAGTCTTGATCTAGTAAAACAGCCTTTTCTCTAAATTGATTGAGAAATGTGTTCGGATAATATATATTTAACTATCGGCTTTTAAGTAATTTGAGTAATCAATAATTAGTTTAAGTATTATGTATTTTAGATCTAACGTCGAATTTTGGTAGTCAATAATGTGTTAAATATAAAAAACGAACGATTAGCTTAGAGATCCGGAAGTATCGTGCGAGAAATTGAAGAAATTAAATAATCAACCGGCGATAGACTTACTTGGGTCTTCCCCTTCCAGGAAACGATTTTCTCTCAAAAATCGGTGAGGGTTCTGTAGACGTGCTAGATTCTGGTCCATGGTACAGGAAGTCTGCAAGCAAACATTTCCCCTTTGTCTCTTATTCCTAATTCGTTGAATGTAAACGATTAATCGCAAGTGCTCTCGCGATCTCACGCTGCAGGCACTTCGTCCTGGATCTACATTGCGCGATGCATAACAAGCGGTTCGTGCAGACAGGACTGCAACCAAGGAAAGTGTGTATCGCATACACGTATATACGTGGATTAAACAAAATTATGTCTGTGGAAAAACAAACAAACCGACGGTAGGACGAAAGTGCTCGCAGCTGGAAGCAGTGGAAAACGCGAGTCTCGCGGAAACGGAAATCGAAGCGTGGCGTAAAATTTTCGGGTACGAAAGCAAAAATTGAAAGGACCTAATCTCCAGCGAGACCGCGTCGAAAAAAAGGATGAAAAAAAACCGGAACCTTCGTTTCTAGTCCAAGAAGCTGCCTTCTATCCTACTGCTACACTCCTGAGGAAGAAAGACTAGAGAGAGAGACAGAGAGAGAGAGAGACATAGAAAAAGAGAAAAAGAATTAGAGAGAAAGAGGTGAAAATATTGCATACTGTGGACGCGCGAGTCGGCCGCAGATGCCGAGTGGTGCGAATCGACGAGGTGATTGGAAGACTCGGTTCGGCTGCTGGTCCCGACTTCCGTGTCGCTGTCCGAGCCCAGGGTGTCGTACTCCTCCGACTCGGACTTGCCCTGACTGACCTTGTGCGCTTTGTGCAACGGCGCAGAGGACGAACGGCCTCCGCGCACCTTAGTGTACCGGTTGCAATCCGACTGCAATCAGACGGAATTGGTTTTTTCCATGAGATGGCACACCGCGTATCGCGCCGTATCGCACCGCATCCCCCCCCCCCCCGATCCCGATCGGCGGTTTCTCTCGACCGGATCGCACGAGGAGCGACCTCAAGATTAGAGCAGAATCGTCGAGGATCTCGTGATTACGCGATCTTCCGCCTAACCGGATCGATAATTAATTTATCTCGTCGGGATTGTTGCACGTATTCAAGGAGCGAGTCGACGTGTCGCGGGAATCTCGAGAGCGAAAGACGTTCGCTTAGTCAAGCGGACAACCCTCGGGCGCATTTGAGAATTAAAAAGAATCGAATATGTTCTCTTGCAAAAATAAATGTCCATTAAATTCAAATATCAATCATATTTGTGCGCATTTAATTTTATAAAAATAAGTTTCTCTTGTTATTCATTGTAATCAACTTTTTACAGAAAATATTATACTAAAATATTATTCGGTATTAAATTGAAAAACGCCAGATCGAGATATTAAAGATACATTTTATTTATTAATAATAAAAGATAAACAAAGTAATATTTTTTCTATTACTTTATATTTTTTAATCATTTCGAAGTAATAGTCAAGAGATATATATATATTTTTTTCTCTACTAGTAGTGAAGGGAAAGAGCAACAAATTTTGTCACCATCTTCTACAGAAACTCTATTCTACTTTGCCGAACTAGGAATCGCGGGAGCGATGAATAATGAGAGAGTTTTATGCTACAGCTAATATGAGACTCGGCGACAGATGCAAATGTGTAAAATGACGAACAGCGTTCGGTATAGGTCTAAGTAAGTCTGCTTCAATCAATACTTTATAACTCCTCGATTCTCGCGAGCCGCCACAGGACAGTTGCGAAACGAAGCGAAACGACCAGCACTGGGACCAGCAGTCGCAATGATGTAACTCGTAAATATTAGCGTCACAATTTCGCCATTGAAAAAAAAAGGTGGTTTTCCGAACTGATTAAAAAAGACCAAGAAGGTTCGCGCGCGAATTAAAATTCGTAACTAACGTTTGTCCGTACTGATCGCGCACGAGGCAAGAAACTCGAAAAACGCACATCGTGTATACGAGTGCGAGTGAGTATTCGCACAAAGGATCGGCCAAGGGTTCCGATTTGCGTCGCGAGGATAAGGTGATCTCGGTGTGCACTGATTCGGGATGTGCGCATGCAATTATCGCAGGTGTAACGAAGCCGGGAATATGTATGAGAGTGAATGATAAAAGCAGTGACAAATCATCATGCTCGCGCGTTTCTTCCCGCACGTTTAACGTCATTGTCTGTCGTTGAATATAAACGTCTACTTCTTGCATCGTTCACAGAGAAAAAAATGATGTATCGACAGCATTAGTCTAATTGGAAATAATCTCGCTAATTCAATAACAGTATTAGTGAAACAATACTTATTTTATTAAAAGAAATACTTATTTTATTGAAACAAAAGCATGACATATTGAATTAACAAGATTATTTCCAATTAGACTAATGCTGTTGATACAATATTTTTTTCTCCGTGCTGTAGAACCCCGAATCATGATTTCAATCACGTATAAAATTGCGACTTTTGTAATCAATACTTTGTCTCGATTGATTATAAATTGCAAGAAAATCTAGATCCTAAAGATAAAGAAAAAATAGAAAAATTTGTTTAAATTCGAGGATAACTAGAATGTCTCTAAAGATTATTTCAATTAGAAAAAATAGACGTTATATGTGGATTGCTATCGCGTTTAAATTGCGCAAAATATTCGCTCTATGTCGCAAAAGTCGCAAAAGAGAAGTTAGGAGAGCGAATCGTGAAACAAGAATCAGAGATAAGATGACAGAATATTCCGCGATCGGAAATTGCGCGGGACAGAAACGTGCGGCGAGAAGACGGCAATTCGAACAACGATAGATCGGCGGACGATACCTCTCGTAACTGAAGGGTATCGGCAGTGGAGAGACGAGGGTCGTGATAGACAAAGGTCTGAAGTGGCGCGGCAGAATTGCAGCGGCTGTCGCCTCCTGCAGGAACGCTTTCCTCCAGCTGGAACGTGGCGTACGGGTAGATATCTTCCGAATATTCTACAAGCATGTTTAATGGCGTTTCGTTAATAGTGACTTCCGGGCCGCAATCGTTTGCCCCTCGCGCGATCTCGATTTCTCCGCAGAGAGAGAGAGAGAGAGAGAAAGAGAGGGAAAGAAAGAGGAATAAGAGGGAAAGAGAGAGAAAAAGAGACCTATCCCCGCGTTTGGTCTTGTATCACGGTTGATTTTTTTTTTACGAAAAGAACGAGCTCGATTTCACCAACGCGAGCTAGTCTGTTTATCTCACCTGGTATTTTCTCGAGCGTGCCCATCTCGTGGATCGGCGAGCGTAGCGGCTTACGCACGGTAGCGTAATACTGCTCGCGCTGCTCCATGTTCTGCTTATTGTCTAGGGCGGCCGCGGTTTGCGCGTCATGCAGGCTCCCGATGTCGCCCATAAACGGACCTGCAATTAGTACTTTAAGGTATAACTAACCTTAACTTTGAAATTAATCGAGCACTTAATTCTTTTCTAAATTGACAATTTTTTGCAAAAGTCGCTATTATCCATCGATTCTATCTCAAATGTAATTTAATTCTTTTACGCAGAAGAAAAAGAAGTGTCAAATCAAAACTTATGTACTCGTATATACGCAACAATTTATAATCTTCTTATAAGAATTTCAATTTTTTATTTCAACTTTGTTTTCTTGGTTGAACTACATAAATGACTTCATCCAAGTTTTCTTCGTTTAATGCAATATAATTTTATTTCCAATATTACAGATTGTTGCGTATATATACGAGTATATAGCCTTGATTTGACACTTTTTTATATATCTATAAATATATTTTTTCATATTTTGTATTTATTTGTGTATAATGTGTATACTATTTATTCATTATATTGTTTGAAAATTCTTTTGCTATTTATGATCCTAGTTCTAGAGGACTGTATGCATATATGACGGACTAACGTTTGCGGAAGCAGTAGAAGACAGCTCCGGCTGCGGCGATGACCGCGAATGAACTTAGCACCAAAGGTACGATGAGCTTCAGATCCGAATACACAGAGGTGTGCTGGGGAATGTAATGATCGATCTCGATGGCGGACATGGTCGTGCTAATGTGTGGCTGCAACGTCGTTATCTTGTACTCGGCTACTGACGAGCCGGCATTGTTGTGGGCCCTTATGCGGATGTCGTAAGTGGTCCCCGGTTGTAGCTCACTGAGAGTATACGTCTTTTGCACCTGCACAATATGCAAATCGCGTATAGTCCATCACAATCTTGTAATCGCATGTTAAATATTAAACCGTGTTTGAGAGAAATTTATCAATATAGCAATGATAATATTATAATATCCATATGATGTTTCGTTATCGAAATATCGATACGCGAAAGAATTTATATGAATAAAGATTTTGATAATAATTATATTTATGCAAACGATGCAAACTGTATCATTTCTTAAGCCATTTTTTTTTTAATTAGATTTTTTGGGCCAATTTAAAGATTATTTTTCCATAGCGATTACCGAAGCACGAATTAATAATTTTCGAATTACAAACGTTCAAAATTAAACGATTGTATTAAAATTATATTTCTCAGTTAAAATTTTAAGCAAAAATTTAGGCTTTTTAATTAGAATTCTTCCTAATTTAAAATTTAATATATTTCAAAGAGATGTGATACTATAAATTGGAAGCTACAACAAATATTGACTCACCTCGATATTTTCGCTAGGGCAAAATCGACTGACAAAAAATTGATGATAAACTAATGAAAAAACCATGTCACTTTTATAATTTGTACAATGGTTTTATAAACAAGAACGAGTAACTTTTTTTATTCATTGCATATACATCTAACGAAATAAAATGCTCTTTGAACTCCGAATACCTCTATATTATTCGAGATCAGGGTCCAGATGCCCTCGCCGCTCTTCCTGTACTCCAGCTCGAAGAAAGTTATGGGACACCCTCCGTCGTTCCACGTGCTGAGATGCAGAGTGATCCACGAAACGTTGACCGTGACGAACTTGTCGCCAGTTCCGGGCGAGTCGTCCGGCTTTGAGCCCTTCGTCGTCGCCTTGACGATCTCGCTGGGTCTGCCCATGCCGATACGATTGTACGCCGTCAGGTACATCTGGTAGTCGTTGCCGCACCAGAGCCGCGACAGAACGAAGCTGCTCACTTTGTGCGACACCTTGAACTCCTCCCACTCGCCGGACTCGCGTTTGTAGTGCAAGATGTAGCCGCGAATCGGCGAACCGCCGTCGTCACCGTTCTTCCACTGCACGTTGATGGAATTGCTGCTGGTACTGGTCGCGTGTAATAACGGCGCCGCAGGTGGAACTGAAAAGGACCAATTTTGATTTATGAATCGCTCCATGTGATACAGTTTGACTGTAAGTTACAAGCTTCTTGAGAAAAAACTTATTTATACCTCACTAATACTAATATTAATATTAACGCTTCATTTTTCAAGTAAAATTTATTTTATATTATTTTTTCTTCACAGATAATTCAACTTAATTTAATTAATTTTATATAATACATTTTTCGACAGTCTACTTATAAAATTAAATACAATATTAATTTTATAGAGATTAAATGGAAGTGAAGTTAAATGAAATTAAATACGAGATTAATTTTATAGAAGTTAAATTAAGTAGAAATAAATAATATATTATATTACTCTAACAATAAATCTCGCGTGACTATTTTACAAAAATGAAAATTGCGCTCACCTTGCACGGTTAAACGATGAGTTATTTGATCGGAGCCGTGGCGATTCTCCACGAAGCAAGTATAATTTCCGCTATCCTCCCTATGAAGCTCACTGATCTGCAAGGATCCATCAGGACGAAGGGACACTCTCGCAGATGACTTGACTATCTGACCCCATTGCTTCCAGATAACCGAAGGCTCTGGCTTGCCCACGCTTTGACAGGGCAGCGTCACATCTTGCTTCCACGGTACGACAAGCGTGGTGCCGAACGAATATATGGCGGCGCGAACTGTAATAGAGGAAGCAAACCCTTATCGAGTACACGCGATTATCGCAGTCATCTAAGTTAGCTTTTACCAACAACCGTGCGGAGCAAACTCGGAGAGAAAGTGTTTCCTGACGGAAAAGATTTAAAGAGTTCGTGGAGAAGAGAGTTTGCGAAGAGTTCCGGGGAGAAAATAAAAAGCGCGCGGCTCATTAACAAACATAAGTACGGCGCTCGGTATCTCGTTACTGGTCGACTGTAGACAATTCATTTGGTCCGAGAAACGGATGTTTATACGATGGACGAGTGAACGGCGCACCGAAACGTAACTTTCGCAACTAGTCCAATTTGTGTGCCGAAAGGCAACTCCTGGAACTCCAAGTTTCTGGACTCCACGATTGGAGCAAAGTTGCATATTTTCGATGCACCAACTACTATTCGTTGTTACGAACTATTATCGCACTCTCGTACAATCTTCCGAATATCGAAAGTACATCGAGTAGACAAGAACAACACATCGAGGTTCACGTATATAAATAATAAGATAAACAGAATATTCAGAACGTAGACATCGTTTTTAGTATTTTAAGATTAAGATTAAACTTCATTTGCGCGCGGACAATGATCGCGAGATCAATTTGAAATAAGTGAGAATCCCTTTACCTTCGCTGGAAGGTGAGAGCATAATGGACGGGGTTTGCGGGCCCTCGCCGACCGAGGTGACCGCCGCGATCGTGAACTCGTACTGGGTCCTCTTGTGCAGGTCCTCGGCGTGGTAGCTGGTCTGATACGGGTGCAGGGCTTTCCTGTGCCACTTGCCTTCCGGTCCCAATCCGCGAACGTGCACGTTGTAGGAGGTGATGTTGCCGTTGCTCTTCAGGGGCGGCAGCCAGGAGACGATGATGGACGTGGCCGAACTGACGACCGCCTTGACGGCGGCCGGCATCTCCGGCAGGTCCTCCTCGGTCACGCAGTAGAGGGGCGACGAGGAGACCCCGTCGCCGGTTCTCGTGTACGCCAGGACTTGGATCGAGTAATTGGTGTACTTCTCCAGGCTGTGAAGCACCACCGTCAGCGCGGTGGTGATTTTCATCTCCGGCTTGACGGACTCCGTCAGCGCGTCCGTGTTCTCCCACATGACCTTGTAACCCTTCAGAATCCCGTTCAGGCTGGAGTCGGGCGGAGATTCCCAGGAGACTTGCAAGGACATCGACGAGAGCGCGGTGCAACGTACATCCTGAGGAGGACTGCTTGGAACTAGAATATTTCAATATTTCACTTCAAAGATCTGCCAAGTAGTCCCGTCGTCTTTCGTATCGCAAATATCTTCTATCAAAATTATATGCGCGCATAGTTTTATCATTTAACATCTGTAATTTGTTTAAAAATGAGATTCGTTATATAAGATTGATAAATTAGGAAATTAATAAATTATAATATTTTAAAATATTAAAATAATACTAATTGGAAATAACGTGACGTTAAAACGTTACGAATTTCTGATAATAGTGATCTATTATATCCACATAAATGTTCATCCGTATGTTAATTTTAGTAAAAATTATGATATCGCTGGATTGAATATATATATTTTTATGATTGCAATAATCTGAGAAATATGAACGGTGCGGCTCATAAAATTCGTATTGCATTTAAAACGTCGATATTCGTCGGTGCATATTCGAGGGTGACGTGACTATACACGCGGAATATTTCAAGAACGGCTTCAGGTGGAAAGTTTTTTAAAGAGGCAGGCACGGTGCCGTCGTCGCGCGAGTCGCGGGGGAGAAGGGATGTTTGCTCTTCGCGAAAAAATATCGGGAGTGCACTTGAAAGTTTCGTCGGGTCCGCCATCCGGCGCGCGGATAGGATTAAAGAAGTTATTTGCGGCTGCCGCGTCTGAATTTATTATTTATCCCCGAGGAAGTCGTGCAGCCGCGGCCTGTGCGCACGCGGTCGGTATTCATGGCGGAATTCATGATAGGCTCGCGAGAAGGCGCGAATATTATTCTCTTCATGAATTTTTGAAGCTCCTCGGCGTCGAGTCGCGAAAATAGACGTCTAGACGAGAGAGCCTCGCTCTCTCTCTCGCCCGCCTGCTCGCGAACGCGCACCGATCGATCGCGACACCAGATATGTTAATTCCACAGGTCGCGTCCGACGTGCATATTTTCGTCGTTTGATTCTTGTCGCGGAACCCGACGATGTGTCGTTTCGTCGAAATTCAAACTGATTTGAAACTGACACTTATTATAACAATATTTTTAGCATCGCTTTATATTCGAGACAAATAAGAGGTCATTGTTTCGTGACGTTTGCAATCAAAAACGTACGTGGTATTCTCGTCGACTCGATCGACGTGGCTCATTTTTTTCACATGCAGTCGCGCGCTTACCGTCTTCGAGTGTCGATGCCACAACTTCCTGCGTCATGGGACCGGGTCCGAGGGCGTTGAACGCTTGAACGACAACGCTGTAACGTGTGAACTTCTTTAGGTTCGTCAAGTGATGCTGGCGTCCGGGCATGGACGTTCTTGCCAAACCCAGGGCGACGCTCGCCGTCGAGATCCGTCTTTCCACGGTTTTATACGTGTACTGCTCCGCCCCCAACCTGAATTTCGAGAGAGAGCGTTCGTTACACCTGGCTCGGGTGATTAATTAGTTTGTCGAAAGGGTGTCAAGTGTCTCCTTTTAACCCCCAAACTTTGGGCAAACTTTCGGGGGGGCAAACTTCGTACTAGATTACTGGTGTGAAAAATGTAAAGATAATAGAGGAAAAACCCCTATTATGAGACAGGATCCTAATATGAGATATTTTAAGCTAAAAAGCCTTATATAGGCCCCATCTTTTGATCACACCATGTAAAAATCCCGCCATCTTATATTAGGATCCTGTCTCATAATAGGGGTCTTTCCTCTGACACACTTGGCGGAAAGTAACAAGATAAACTTAAAATAGAATAGCAATAAAAAAGATCTAGGCGAAATATATAAGTTCAAGAATATAAAAGAAATTAGAAACTTCATCTCTTAAATGATTATTCTATAGCTAATTCTATTCTAAATACTTATTCTTAATATTCTAAATAATTATTCTAGAATACGCAGACTCTAAAATAAGAAATAAGAAATAAGTGAAGAAAACTGTGCAGATCGTATATATTTATGACAGACTGAGAAATAATAATACGGGCCAAATATAAACAGTAAAATTTAGAAATATGACAATCTATACATTATCGAATTTACATCGATCCAGCTAACAATAATTTACTTACTAGAAAAATTGATATTGACGAATTTAACTAGTTCGTAGCAAAAACACAATAAAAACACCTTGAGACGATAACAAAACGTATATAGCCGTTAAAAAAGCCTATAGTTTTTTGAGGATTTGTCAGCGTTGCCCCAGGCGAATAAATAACTGACCCTGAGATAGCTCGTCGTTTATTAATGGCGCGTAAATTCTACGGTATCAGCTCTGTGGGCTGAAATACAGAAAGTTGGAGTTCTGTGTGCGCGCGCGCGCACGATCCACATATATGAATATGTGCAATGGTACGAGTGAGGAAACAAACCCCTGTCTGTCGAGGTGCGTCGTTAAAACAACGTCAGTGTTTTCGATCGTTACCTGTGTTCCTTGTAGCCGACATGATAACCGAGTATCTCGCCGTTCCATAAATCATGATCGGGCGGATCCCAGGTGACGTTGAACTCGGTCGAGCTGATGGGGTCTACTTTGAGATTTCGCGGCGGACCGCCCGGTTTCTCCCCCTCAGTCGTCGTCTCTAAAATCTGAAAAGCCCCTGCTTTGAATTCTCTGGCGAGTCCGTTCACTTTCACCCCCCCTCCTTCCTTTCATTACGTTTTCCTTTTTTCCCGCCCGCTTAATTGCCGCTGAACTTTTCAACCGTGTTCCACAATTTTCGTCCGTCGCGAATTTGAATTATAAAAAGAACGATCGTCGAATAAAGACACGCATACATAGAGCGCGTTATAAAAGCCGGATATCAGCCGTCGTGTCGGTGTTTAAGGAAACATGTGAAACGCGGGTCGCGCCAGTTGCGGCGAATCTGCGGGAACAGAACGAATTCGGCTGGATGCGCCCCGATATTTCATCTCAAAGCATCCGCGGATGTTGCGCAGGCTGCATGCTTAAACGCGCGAGCGAATTCTTTCCCGTGGAAGAAAAAAAAGAGAGGTGCGAGAGAAGTCGATATGCCCGAAAGGGCATTGCGGGGTGCGCAATTTGAATCCAGGCCAACGATGCATGCGGTCGCACATTCGTCGAGAGGCGCGGCGACGAAGAGAGGAATTCGCTTAGGGGATGAGACGGCCCTTTTTTTTACGCGCGCGGGAATATCGATCGGGCACGGTTTCCCGTCACACATCGGTATCCCGATTGTTTTAATTCTCGAGGGGAAAAGGGGGAGAAAATGACGACCGGTCGGTGAGGAAACGATTGTCCGACCGGAACGCAATTTGACTTGTAAATGTTCGGCCTGGCCTCCGATACCTACGTCGCTCGCTTGACTCCGACCCAGTTCGTTGTCCGCGTACATCCGGAACTGGTAAGTGACCGCAGGACGCAAACCGCTCACGTGGCCGCGAGCACGTGTCCCCGGTACCGTCGTGTGGAACGTGTGGTCGTGCCATACTTCTGCAAAATTGAACGATCGTCTTGCGGTGATTTCGTCCTCGGGGTCAAACCATCAAGAATGTTGATTAAATGAAACCGCTGCTGCTATAGTTACACCGATCCACGCGCGAGCTGACATTTATCAGCTCTGATTTTAATATTCTGGATTTTTAAGTTATTAAATTCCGGAAATTAATTTTCGTGTTATTTATAAGTCGCGATCGAGAATCAGGGCATGCAAAAAACCTTAATTGCATAAAATTTTATTAACCTACTGTTTTTAGTTTTTATAATATCAATTTTAAGAACTCTTCCTTTATATTAATGTTTTAAATATAAAATATTAAATTCATAGTATAATATAGAATATTATAATATTAAATATTATAATATTAGATTTTTTTTCAATTACGTTATAATTATTACGATTAAACTTACCTGATTCGGTTTTGTACTCGATTATATACTGGGTGATCGGACTGTTCCCGTCTTGACTGGTCGTCCAGCCCAGATTAATGTGACGACTACCTTTCTCGATCACATGAAGATTTCGTGGGAAGTCTGGAGGCTCTATACATAAATATAATTTTGTGGCATCTCTCTTAAAGTTAATATTAAAATTTTCAACGTTTAAATAATTCTCACTCTTTTACTAAATATGCTTTTCAATTAATATATCCTATTTTTCACATTTTTCACATATTTTCTAGGAATTGATTCATTAATTTTTAATTATCTTCTTCGGTGTTATATTTACGGATTTATTACGGACAATGCGCACTAAATTTTTCATCTGTGAACTATGTGCATCATCCACAAATATATATTTATATATAGCATCTGAGAAAATATTTTAAATGCTTTTATAATGGCAGTGAAGATATTAATACATAATGTTTAATGAAATAAAATCTCGATTGATGATGCAGATGCAATTTAAACATTTAACACGCGATTTTAAATAGCGTCGGTTCGGGTCTCCGATTAGAACGTTTCACCGGGCGAAATTGAAGCTTCGATAATTAGTTGGAAATTTTTGTCTAATTCCGGGGCACAGCGTCAGCGCGCGCGCATCGCGTCCAATGGAATAATTTTCAGTTATGGCACGATTGTCACATACCCGCGTTATGCATATTTCACGGGTTATCCGACGCAATACATCCACTCGAAACGTATCTCATTTTGGAGAACATACAGAGAGAGAGAGAGAGAAAACGCGCGGGCGAGCCGCCCGCCGGCTCATCTGTCTCGCTACGTACTTGCGCGGACGTACATTAAATTAAATGGACGTGCGTTGTCGAGTGCCTGTATACATTACGATAATTACATCTAGCGGAATAGTGTTATGCACAAACAACCGACGCGCCCCGAAGGCATCATCGCGATAACTCGCCTCGCAATAATTTCATGGACTCCATTGACTATCTCCTATCTCTGACGGAAAACAAACGATTATGAAACGTAAACGTTAATACGGCAGTATTATTATTATTTTTTTTTCTCTTGCTATTGTCAACATTATTGAACGTCCCCGCGGGTATATCAATTAATTCGATCTATGTCTTTGTAGTCGATGTTAACGACTATCCAAAGAGCTTTCGAGAGCTGTCGAAATCTAGATACTAATTTCTCGGATTTTCTCGTACCTTGAATATAAAGATGAATCGTCATCTCGTCGCGGCCGTAAGCGTTGGACGCGATGCAAAAGTACCTGCCGCTGTCCTCGCGGCTGGTGCTGACGAAACCGAGAACGCTGACGGCGCCGTCGGTGGTGTTGTCCTCCTTCAAAGTGTAACGATAGTCGGGAAGCTTAGGGTCCAATTGGGAGCCTGCTTTCTTCCAAACTATCTTCAAAGGATGGTCGCCCTTCGCCTCGCAGCGCAGCGAGGCATTCGAGCCCAGCCTCGCGGTCTGATTGCGATGCTTCTCCACAAAATGCGCGGGAACTGCATCAATCGGAATAGAACTCTATTTATAATTACACATTTGGATGTGGTTGGTAGTTAAAATTCACGATTATTTGAGAACGCTCTCGAATTCCAACATTAGATTCTAATGAATTCTGTTTATGAATGAAATTAAATTCTTTAATTTACTTTGAACGAGGTTTTTAGAGTTTAATGAAAAAATCCTATTTATTGTGTATGTCATAAATTTTGAGGTATTGTTGTTCTTGAAATATTTTTTGTATTGTATATAAAATTCTATTTTGAACACAAATTGCAGATCATTTAAGGTAATATTTACAACTAATAGAAACACAGATAGATATGATCAGACTAACGTAAATAGCTAAAAAAGATTAATTGACATTTAGTTGAATTATTTATTTAATTATAATAAAAATCATAATTTAGATAATAAATGTACATGTGTATTATAAAATATGTTTTCAATAAGTAAATAAAGATATACGACAATATAATATATAATATCAAATGGAATTAAGAAAACGTGTGTTAAACGGTCAGGATTGGATCTTAAATGCCAAATAATATTATTCGCGTGAATTCATATATTTTCAAGCTAATCGATTTAGTTACTACATGAATAACCATTTGTTGATGTGGCACGTGTTAAAAATAATATGACTTTTGAGAGTGTTGAATTAAAAACTAAAGATTAAAAATAAAGAACTTAAGAAATATTGAATTTGACAAAAAAATTTAACAAAAATATCGTTAATTTAAAAAACTAGGAGATTACATTTTGTGAAATTCTGATTAAATAATCGAGCAATGCGATTATTTCATCAAGAAATATTTTCTTAATGTCTTAATAGGATAAAGTGGATCAAATCTACAACACGGGTCAACCGTTACACTGTTGATAATACCTAAAGTTCCAGCGAAATCCAATTAGGGTTAATCATCAATTAGTAGAAGACTAATCCCTTCAAGAGAAATTATGAAAGAGAGATACTTTATCTCGTGAAGCTTTAGCGCTAAAATATTTTCTGTAACTGCAGATAGTAATGGGAAACTTAATGACGTGTTTATTGGAAAAAATTACATCTCGTGTTATTAAATTGTCTTTTGACAAGTACATTAGATCATAAAAAATAGATATTACGAGGAGATTGTCGAATAATTTTTATATTTCCACTATAACAAATGTTATGAGATGAGATTTCACTCAATTTATCTCTTATGTTATTTAAAAAATCCTAATGTTATTAAAAAAATATAAATAAAACATACTTAAATACATAAGTAGCGTATATAATCTTGAAAAATAATTTTAATAAGAACTGTTTCCGAACTTTGCGGATGGCAAGAGGTGAGAAAATCTGATAAACGTTTTACGTACCGTTAACGGTGAGATAAACGACTTTACTGAGCCCGGCTCCGATACCGTTCACAGCCTCGCACAGGTAGAAGCCCTCGTGATCTTCCTGGACCCGGCCGAACACCAGCGAACCGTTGGAGTGTATCCTCAGGTCCTGCATGTGCTCGTGGCTGGCTATGTCGTGATAATTGCCGGGTTTCTTACCGCTGCCGCGACGCCATGTGACCAACGGCGGCGGGAACCCGTCCGCGTGACAATGCAAACTCAATCGGGGCATTCCCTCCGACGCACGGGCGTCCTGCGGCTCCACCACCCACCGTGGCGGCACTGACCCACAATGCGCGATCATTAATCGATTGCCACGGATCCCGATATGCGACAGCTATACTACAACGACGCGGCCCGGGAGACCCGATCACGTTCCGAAATTCGCAAGCGGATAATGAAAATCGTACCTTTTCACTTAGGGGGTTACGTACCTTCGACAGGCCTAAAACTAGGTCGAAATTAACGAATTTTTATTGTGGGTAAACTTGTGCTTTATTAAAAAATAAAAATACATATCTTGTAGAGTATAGCCTTTTAAGAATATCTACCGAAAATATCAAAAATTGAAGTCCTGGCAGCTATTTTCCCAAATGGTTGCTTGTAAAAACGGCGTTTGCGGTACCAGAGATACCCCCGCCTTCTCTCATGTAAAACAAAAACAAAAATTTTCCGTTAAACTAGATGAATAAAACTATAGTCCTTGTAATAGCTGATTTTAAAATTTCGTAAGAAAAAATGAGATTTTTTATCCTAAAAATCAATCATTCTATTTATTAAAAAAAACTATAATTGTAAGGCATAAATCGAAAAAATCCTACGTGAAGGACTAGATTATTGTATTGAGAGTAGCTGTAAACAATTTCATGCAAATCGGTTCACTAGTCTCCGAGATATTTTTCTGCATGGTATTTTCAAAACACTGTTTCGGGAAAACAGCTGCTAGGACCTCAATTTTCAATATTTTTT
Organism: Temnothorax ravouxi; assembly: GCA_030770255.1. NCBI lineage: Eukaryota > Metazoa > Arthropoda > Insecta > Hymenoptera > Formicidae > Temnothorax > Temnothorax ravouxi. The sequence continues at coordinate 356,595 of JASTWP010000490.1, read as the reverse complement.
ATTGAAATTTTCAAAAAATGTTCTTAAAAGACTACTCTACAAGACATGTATTTTTATTTTCTAATAAAACATAATTTTACCAACAATAAGAATTCGTTAATTTCGAACTCAGTTTTAAGGCTTGTCAAAGGTATTAAACCCCTTAATTTCATTTATTTCCTCAAATCACGAAACAATTTCGATTTATTTTAAAATTATTAAAAAACTTAAATAAATCGATATGCTAATCAAATTTTTGTCAAGCAGAGACAAATTAGCGAAAAGTTAATAAATTTTGACCATTGATTGAGGAAGTCTCAAATTATTAACAACTTATTTATAACTGTTTATCGTGCCACTATTAAATTTTTCATCTTGATGATGTCGCGTTTTATCGGGGACACTGAATTCGCGCGGAAACGCTCTCCCGGACCTCGTCACGCGTCTCTATCTAAGCTTATTGCGCTGAGAGGCAAGAGCGAAAAGTTCTCCCGGGGAGAGGAGGATTGGCCTACTGTGCAACTTCCTACTTCAGCTGCCGCGAAAGTATAAAAGAGAAATAGGATTTGAAGGTGCGCGATGAAGAGGACTGGGTTGGCCCTCTCGGGATTGCGGACAAACGGCGCGAAAGTTTCGCTGATAAAAATTACGAATTGTCCGCCAAATGTATTGGCAGGTTGCTTCCTCTTAATCCGCCTTTCTTGTCCGTTTCTTCGCCTCTGATGTTTCGCGACAAAGAAACAGACGGAAGAGCGAGACGCAGAGGGGGAGAACAGACTGGCGGGAAATAAAGGAAGAAAAGTGCGGAGGGAAAAACGGTGCCGAAAACGTGCGCGCGCGATGGAGAGGATTTTTTCCATCGGCGAGACAAATGGTAAAATAATAGTCGGCGATAAACACCGTGTGATGGACCACAGAGAACAGAGTGATACACGGTGATAATACGATAAATCGGTGCTGTGCGAATCTAATACCATACACGAATGTGTGCACGTACAATCGTTGCGTACAAATATGCACAAGGTGCGCAAAATGCGCGTCCCGCCCGAGCCGAACGTTTGTACGCCGAATTACTCGCGCATTCATTTGTATAATGCGCCGCGCATTTATGCGCTCGTGAGCGTATTAATCGTTCAATCGTGATTAATAATCGAAGGGCCGAGTGGACGAAGGATACGCGTATTGCTGCGAAAATCAACCTATACGTGGACAAAATTGTTATTTCCCACCGAGTGACCCCGCGGCAGTCTCCGCGTTGGACAATAAAATCAACAATAAAGTAGTAGCACGCGCAATAATGGAGACGTAAACTTATCGCTACAATTTGTTTTAGCAAGAAAAATAACAGTCTCCGCGGAGATGCTGTATTTTTTAAATTACGTTTGAAAGCTGGGGCGGGAGGGGAAAACGCTTAAAGGCGCTTTCTTCTTCTTAATTTAAATACTTTTGACTGCGGACTGTGATTGCTTATTAATTCAAATCCGATAAATGCGATCCCTCGATACTCCGTTCCCCTCAATTCAGCAACGATTTCGCAATCGGGAATCGATTATTAATTCCGGCGAACGTTCGGATCAAACGAGACCGATTCGTCTCGGTGCGGGGCGGGGTGGATATATAGGCGGCATACGAATTTTTCGGTGACGGTGAGAGCGGGGGAAAGAGAAAAGTGAGACAAGAAAAAAAGAAACGGAACGAAAGAAGGAAACGAAACACGAGGTGCGAGCGTCACATCGGGAAGTCGGTGCCAGGGGATTAGTGGCGCTCGGGACCAAATAAGAGAGAAAAATAAACTGAAAAACGTGTCAGTGCAGATATGCGTGTGCTGGGTGAAGTGAACGTGAGTCGGTGCTCTAAATTGAACTACAAGATTGTTGCTGCTGCCACTGCTGCTGCTGCTGTTGCTGCTGCTGCTGCTGCTGCTCGCCGTGGCTCAAGACGGAGTGGTGCTATATATGCGAAGCCGAGTTTCGTGAAGTGCCGTATTGGCCCTTGCATGCAGCACATATTTCATTCTGGGCTACTGCGATCGTGTTGAATACCGGCAAGCACGCGGACCTCATATCAAGATTTCATTTCTTCGTTCTCCGTTTCTCGCGTATATATCTCTCCTCACTTTTATCTCGTTTACATCCCGGACGCACATGATTCAACGGTCCCCGACGCAATCCCGATACATTAAGAATTAGTGCTTTTAGAATAATAATGATTCTCGCTTAATTGACATATCAAAGTATTTTAAGAAAGTATATATCGTTGTTCGTCGGCGCTGTTACGAAACTCGATTGTCAGAATGTCGGGCACCGCTGCGTTGGGCACTCTCGCGAAATTAATGCAGGAGAATATATGCGATCGCAGTACTTAATTATCGCGATAAGGGGCCAGAGAGTGAGAGGTGCAGGTTCAACGGTGCGTCCGTGTTGTTAGATATGTATCTAGATAGAAAATATATTACGGGGTGACCCGTGAGGTGAAATAACGCTATATTATGCTGTGCTTAAGTGCGTTGGTGCGACGGGTTTTGCTGGCTGTGCGGCGGCGGCGGCTGTTGCTGCTGCTGCTGCTGTTTCGTCATTTCGCGCGTATCATCTCGTAAAAAGGACTCTAGAGCTGCGTTTATCCGAACGATGCCGTTGTTCGTTTATCCGGATGGCGAATTGTTCTGTGCGTCTCTCGTGAATATCCGGCTAGTGCGCGCGCGCGCGCGTGATACGCTTTGAAAAAAATTCCCCACGTAACTATCTCGAATTTAATGAACGAATTTCATATAGAATATCATCGAAAAATATTTTCTCTGATTCTTTTGCGGAAAAAAAACGACGTACAACGCAAAACACCAAAATATTAGAACTAAAAAAAACATTATTGGGGAATTGGGGATATACTTCGACTCGAAACATTTTCAAGCGCGATACGTGGGTTATATTCGCGAGAGTATTACCCAGAGTGTATTACCCAGGAGAGATCTGTCAGATATTGAAAGTGCCGGTCGAGTGGCTTTAAGCGGCAGAAAAGTTATACGGGAAAATAAATGGTAAGATATTTTAGGTAGACTAAAATTTGCATAAAGTTCTACATTTGTTATAATATTAAATATTCATTAAATATAAAGTAAACTAAATATCATAAAGTTATATCATGAAGTTTTACGTTGTTGTAGTCTAGAAAATTTAAGTATTTATTAATAAAATTAAATAATAATTAATATATAATTATCAACGTAATTGAACTAAAACAAATCTTTGCTCTTGTTTCATCCATTATAATTTACTAATTATTCCAGCAACTGTCATTCAGACGATTTTTCCATTTAAAACCTATCAAATTAGACGTTTCTCCCACGCATTTCCCTCTATATAGGACAGCCGTGAGTACCAGTTAATTATACCATACAAAAGCAATTAATTACATCGCGATTACAATCACGTCGCGAGCAAACGGTATTGGTGAAATGCAAGCTCCCGGGAGAGGACTCAATGTAACTTTCACTGTCAGCTCCACGTTGCTTATAATAACGTAACGTGCGATAGCTCCGCGTTTAACATATCGTAATTTTCGGAACGGATATTACTTATTCGTATATAAATTACGAATATATTTACTTCGCGAGACGGGCTAAAGCTCGCGTGCGCGCACGTCAATTCCGAACAGGAGCGCGGGCTCGATATCCGCCGATGATGGTCTCGTCGCGATACCCGAATATCCGGTTCGTCTCTGCGAAATCCGAGATCAGCCCTAGCGCGTAACTCTTACTTCATGCTATTTTTCGACCGATGCGCTGCGATGGCGGCTGCTGCTGCTGCTACGGCGGCTGCGGCTGCGCTTATACGTGACGACGATACGGCTAACCGCGGGTGAATAGAATCGGAGGACTCGGCATTTAAATCTCGCGAACTTGCTGGCTTTTGTCTCGTAAAATTCCGTGTGGCCAGAAAATTAATCTTACCTCCTATCGCGGCAATTTATCCGAATCGCGCGAATACAATAAACTGCATAGCCCGGCCGTTCAATCGGCAGTAGATAAAAACACTATATGGTCAGACATCGCTGATCATCGTGGAATAAAGTCTCAAGTATCTTTCTACGGTAAAAATACTATCGCTGCGCGTGAGCACACACAGCGCGTAACAAGAAACTTTCAGAAATATATTATCGTATACTTGATTTAAAATGTCTAAGATTTTATAGATTCGGTTACTTTTCTTTGCCCTCCAAATTCATTCACCCGTCGCCGCTGTATTGTCGCAAAGACAATGGTGTGCTGCCAGGTGCAAAACAGTGACGTGAGATAGAAAGAGAGAAAGAGAAGAAAAGAAAAAAACATAGACTCGGTGCAGTTTTTCCGCGCAGTGCAAGTCACTGTACTTTACCACGAACGATCAACTCGGCCGTCCAGAGGACCTCGGCCACCGAATTGCGCGCCAGGCAAGTATAGTTGCCGGTGTGCGCGGCGGTGACGCGCTCGATAACTATGGCGCTGGAATGGGCGTCAATGTTGGTTACGCGCAGCCCAGGTGGTGTATGCGAGTGCTGTCGGAGATCGTTAATGGTTGCGACGGCGGCAGCGGCGGCCGCCGTGCCGGAGGCGGATATCTGCTCGCCGTCCTTCGACCAGATGATCGTGAATGGCGGATCGCCCTTCTCGACCATGCAAGTCACCTGGGCCCGCAGACCCTCCGACAGGTCCTTCTTAAAGCTAAAGGGAGCTATCGTGGGCGGAACTGCACAAAAAAAGAGAGAGAAACAGGTGATTGTGAGTGTGTATACGATTAACGAGTTTATCCGGACGGTCTCCAGTTGAGCTGCTGCTACTCCCGTAGCTTCCTGTCTTCATCCTGGACGTCGTCACCTACATTCCTGGGAAGTCTCAGCTTAATTCGATTCAAGATCGCGAGAAACAGCTCTCGCAAAACGACTCAACCGTATACGGGCTGATTCGATATGTGTCGCGTCGCCGCGCGGATTAAACTTGTCTCCGTCGTCGTTCACCGAGATTGATCCGCGCGACGGAGAAACCGACGCTCTGTCAGGCAAAACACACCGTTGAGATTAGTTGTAGTTTGACTCGTCGCGGCTAGTTTCACGGGTCGGTTAACAACGACGGATCTCCGCTGTCGCATCCAGTCGCGGTCGTCGTCGGTCTGAGAAGTCGCTGAACGCCGAAATTTAACGGGTCGTGGATTTCTTCCGTCTCGTTACCGTTGTCAAATAAAGCGAGAGACAGTTAATTCGATAATTATCATTAATAATGTCCTATATCGAGGCAAGAGAGATGTTGCACCGAGGATAGCCGCCGATATTGGCGGATGCTCGACTTACATGACTCCATCATTATGAATGGAATTAGGTATTGATCGTTAGGCAGACCTCGGGAGTGACGTTTAATTATCCTCCCGGCGATACGCCGTGTTTGTTGTGTGGTCGCGTAAGTGTATTTGTACTGGAATTAAAATAATATCGAATTAAGGGCAGAGAGAGAAAGAGAGAGAGAGAGAGAGAGAGAGAGAGAGAGAGAGACGAAATTAAAATAACGCAGCAAGAAATATTGCATTATTCCATCAATGTCGAACGAGATAGAAAGGTACGCACGGCTCTCGATTCGCGCGGTTAATATTGGTAATATAATATTCACTCATGCGTGAAACGCGTATTTTTAATATATTCTCCATTCGTTAATTTTTCCATCAATTTCCCGTAACGCAAATATAATCGCCATTTATTCCAATTTTTATCCCTCTTCTTATTAACCGTTATCCACACGAGTCGAGACCAATTCGCGATATCTTTCTGCATCATCGATGACCCGTGATGGCGGCATAAACTACGTTTTCGCACGAAAAAAAAAGAATTAGTTATTATAGCAAATCTAGTCGTAAAATATGGATAACCAACATTTTTTGCAACAAAAGCTATAATTTAGCAATAGTAGCAAAAAATTTTTTGCAATTATTGCTAAGTAGCAAAAGGTTCGGCAAAACTTTAACAAGAGGTTTTGCTATTATTGTAAAATTATAGCTCTCGCTGCAAAAAATGTCAGTTATCCATATTACGACTAGATTTGCTATAGTATTAGTGCATGCTAATTCTTTTTTCCCGTGTGAGTTTCGCGTGGAACAGGTATATGTCTCTCGAGTGTTTCGCCGCTCGCGTATACTTCACGAGATACACGAGCGGTGAAAACAATCAAGCGGAGCAAAAGAGGGGGGAGTTACCTTTTCGTGCCCGGTTGTCGACTTTTCGACAAGGGGATGCAGAGAGTAGGGTATACGTCGCGACGAGCGTAATGCTGCGGAACGACAATAATAACTTGCCTCGTTGCACCGCGTGCGATACGTATGTATAAGGAGAGGGAGGGGCGGAGAACACGAGAGCCCCGGGGGTATTAGAACAGAACGCGGGCGGTTGTTTGAGAATAATTGAGGAACCGCGCGGGTACAAGAGAGAGGGAACCAGATAGCACAGCGTAACGTGAGTAATGCCCAAAGAGGTCTGTCGCGCGTATATACGCGGCGACATATATGTATATAAATGCTCATATACATGTACAAAAGTGGAGAGAGAGAGAAAGAGAGAGAGGGAGGGAGGGAGAAGGGATAGGAGGGTGAACGCGGTGGTGGATGGAGAACGGGTTTCTCAGGCGAGGAGGTAACAAAGAAGCTTCTCTTGTCGGAGACGCCGCGTTGATAAATTTCGTCGCATAGTTTCGGCAAGTAGAGCGGAGAGAGGCGCGAGAGAGAGTTCTCTTCCCTCGCCCAAGATAATTTGGCGGTCGACGGTCCTTAATTGGCGCCCGACGTTATCGATAGCGAGTACGTGACGTTAACTTGCGCGGACGCTGGATCCCTTCGGATTAAAATAACGAATGTGCGACTCGTGATTTTAAAGCACCTGGTAGAGAAACCTCTCACGCATAATCGTATAGAAGAGGCGGATTTTAATTAAAGCGATTTAAAGGAGGTTTTAGAAGCGTAATCCAACACTCAAATCAATTTCAATTTTTTGACAGTCTTCTAGCGTTCTAAGCTTCTGAAAATTCGATCACAAAAGAAAGCGAGGAAGATACAAATAGAATTATCCCGAAGAAGCTAATTTCTGACGGAGCGGCTGTATTCGTGGGTTGATTTCATTTAGTCACATACGCGGGAGGCACGAAATAAGTAAACGCGCACGTATAAGAGACGCGAAAGAAACGCGATCTGTCTTCTGTTTGTTCTTTGGCTGTCAACGAGACGCGGTAATCACCCTCAGGCGATTCGTTCGTACGTAACGTTCGTACGCTCGTCGTCGACCGGGAGCCTTCGTTCGCTGTTTCGCTCGCAGCGATTTGCTCGTCGACAGAAGAAGCGCTTTTAATGCGCGCGCCACCCTCGTCCTTGATGGGAAAATGTAAACGCGCGGCATAGCTAGGGGGACGTCTCGTCCGTTGACGAGGGATTGTAGTACACGCATCGACGAAGCTACGGGTGTGTACATACGCGGTCTCTTTCTTTTCAGTCCCTCCGCTGATAAATATCTCGCCTCTATTTTTGTGCCGCCACGGTTAAACGACGACTCGATGTAATCGCGGAGGACGCCCACGACGTAATTTTCGACGAAGCTCCTCGCTTCCTCGCCTCGCTTTAAATCACGCCCGATCGCGTATCCCGCTGTTTCGCGGCTGCGTGGAAAAAAAGCCGTCAGATCATTTCGACGAGTCGAGGCGAAGTTTGCGCGCGAGAATATTCGCTTTTCACTTTGCCGTCGAAGACGCGATGGTTATTTTTCCAATTCGATTTCGCTTTCGCGCTTATTTGTACGCGAGATCCGCGCGCGCGCGTGCGGTCAAGTGGTCCCGCTTGGCACGGGAGTCGCGCGTCGATTAATAGCAATCATCGCCCTTTCCCTCAATACTCCCGTTGTACGATCGCGTTGTACATCGCCGGCGGGCCGCCAATGGGAACATGCATATCCGCCAAGTACGGGAAGAGAGCTTTTAGCGGAATAAACTCGGGGAAAAAGAACCCCGAGCGTGCCGCATCCGCTTAGGAAGTAAAAGTGGCTGTTCCTCGACTACAGAGATTGCTTCGAAAAATCAGAATAAATCTCCCGATATTTCAGAGAAAACTTTTTCAAACTGTACGTACGTAAAGTGACAAGACCGAGAAATGCAATCCTCCGAATTTTAGCAAAATTAAATGTCATTTAACAGTATAACAGCAAAAGTACAAATCGAGACATAAGGAACATTTTTTATCTGAGCAAGAGAAATTGAAAGTAAAAAGAACCCAGTTCGCGAAATGACGCAGGATCGATCGCTTCGAATTTTTCTTTTTGAAAGGGTAGGATAGAGGCTGTAAGGAAGTAAAGAGGGTTTCCGGCATGGCATCTGACGGTTCGGCCAGTTGCTGCGTACCATGGACCAGGAGGGACGCCGTGCGGGACGTTTTGGCGGCATCGTTGCTCGCCACGCAAGTATAGTTGCCGTTATGCGCGGTCGACGCGCTCTGTATCCTCAACGCGAGATCGAACTCGCCGATTTGATGCGTGGTGGCCTCCCGCGCCCTCAACGGCTTGCCGTCCTTCAGCCAGGTGATCTTCAGAGGTGAATCGCCCTCGCTGACCGCGCAGGTTACGTGAACCCGCGCGCCCGCCTGGATATTGTCGGGAAAGCTAAACGGATCGATTTTAGGCGGTACTGCAAATTACAGGAAGCACGAGAGTTTATTTCACATCGCGACGACGTGCGATCGTAGTCGTCGTCGTCGTCGTCGTCGTCATCGGCGTTGCGCCGGAAAGAGTCGAGTCGAGAGAAGAAGGAATTTTGTGGGGAAAAACGTCTTTTCGATACGTAAGAGTGAATCAAGGGATAATTGCTTACATAATATTTCGATGCAGCAAAAAAAATAATACTATATGTATATTCGGTCGTTATAAAATGCTGAATTACTTCCAAATCATGAGCCGGTATTCATAGGTCCGTTCTTATTTTAAAACCATCTTAAGTAATGTCATAAGATACTAAAACGGCACTGTAGATTGGTTTACAGAATCTTAAGATTGTGCTTAAGATGGTCTTAATAAATATAAGATCTGACTATGAATAATGTCCATAGAATAGATTTTGTCCAATTCCGAGGCTGTGTGCTTATTACGACTGTCTTTAATCATTTCCTGAAAGACGTTGAAGGAAACAATACAGAATTTATGCATTTGCAACGTTTTATAAAATAGCTATATCAGCGGGGAAAGATTCAATATACGTATATATAGCCATATATATAGATATATCCGATTTGTGCGATTCGATATCCTCTCGACTCAAAAGATTTGAATTGATGGCACATAAAGAGAATTCAACCATTGCGCGATCTAATTTTATCCAAAAAAAAGTCCCGAGCACATTTTATATATCCTACCTGCGTGCTTTGCTCGACGTGATCGCAGCGTAAAAGTCATGCATCTGAAATTGTTATTAATCCAAGAAAAGCTTAGATAATATCGACTAAATTGTATTATCAGCTTTCTCAAACACTGATGCGCGCCGTTAGAAAATTCGTTAGAAAACATTCTAATATTAAGTAGTATTATTTAATGGAGAACAACAGCGTCCCTAATTAATTGAGGTGATAATAAATTTTGTATCACACAAACAATTATCGCCACGGTAGAAAAAATGTTCAGTCATTGTAAAGAGATATATAGATATCCATCTCTTTTCAATTTAATAAACTTCCGTAATTCCATTCATTTCAACATCTCAACATCATTTACAAGTAATATGATTATAACTTAAACTTTTATGAGACTTTATGAGCTTTATATAATTGAAGGAATTATAGGATTTCTATCGTTTTGAAACGACAACTGCTTTTACAGGTATATTATTTAATGCATCAGGTAATAAATCTTTATATAATTGAAGGATTTATATAAGATCTCCATAATTTTGAACCGAGACAACTGCTTTTATAGGCATTATAATTAATATTAAAATGGCGATAAATCTGTACTTCATGGATATCAAGAATATAAATGTATGGAAGTTTGCGAAATAATTTATCTCTCGAAATATTCTAGTACTTTGAAAAGGAAATCTTACAGCCGAATAGAGAGGTACGAGCGTCTCTCTCGCGGCAGAAATGAAGCGACGGAGGGGGGAGGATTTCTTTTTAAATCACAGAAAGTTCACCGCACTTTCTATCATGCACGAAGGCGGAAGAAGGTCCCGTTCAATCTCGCAAAATAAAACATGTGCTTGTAGTTCTTCCATCTACTCGCGCCGACTATATTATACTCACAGGAACGCACTATATTATACGCGTGAAGCGCTACAAATTTTTCGTTTCCTACGATTCTCCGCGGCATTGAGCCGGTATGACGCGTGTCGAGAGGAAAATTGTCGTTCCCTCCGATATACGCGAGATAAAAATCCACAAAACGTCCGTGCGCGATTCCGCGCGCACACAGCTATCAATTTAAAATTCCCCTACGAAGAGAGATACATCGACCACATTTCATATCGGTACGATATTCTTTTATTAGCCGTTTCTATATTCTAAAACCCCCGGCGGTATATAACTTGTTTCGAACGACATTTATATTCCTCGCGGAATAACGTGCATGCCGTTTGTTATACGTTTTATTATTATTCTCCGTAATCGCTACGGAATATTTTTCGAATCGAAATGCGACCGTGGCGAGCGTGGTCGATGGAAAACGCGAAGATGCCGCGCGATTCTTGGCGCGTTTAACAGCGCCTGACAAAATCCGCGAACGACGTGATGCATTGACAAACGATTTCTTCCGATAAGTCGACTCGACGTCCGGCGTCCCGGCGCGCTTTTATCGTGAAAGCACTTCGTCGCGATTACAGCCAGGAGGACGGTCGTCGTCGAACGACGCACGCACACACTTCCGCGGGACACTGTTGTTTCCAATTTAAACAGATAAAATCTTCGTGCGTAAGAGGGGAACAAGGGAGAGAGGAAATCGGTACGTGTGCAGGAGCGAGACGACTTTACCTTTGACTTCTATGTGAATGGTCTGCGAATCGGAGCGACCTTGCTTGTTCTTTGCGGTGCACGTGTATGCGCCGCGATCGGTGCTGCTGTCGACTCGATGGAGCACCAGCGTGCCGTTCGCAGACACCTCCTGACGTCGGCTGGTCGGTAATATTTGGCCATCTACGAGGAGAAAATGCGTTTCTTATTTTGACGGCTCCTTTCGAGTGGAAAAAGGCAGTGACGCGCATGTAAAATCTATTTCTAGTTGATTCGAAGGAAGCGGTGAGCGAGATTTGAGATAATTTATTAAACTAAAAAATAACGTTAAATTAATGCAACAAGTTTAAATTGTGATTACAATAAATTATTATTATAAATTAAAACTGTTAGATTTATAATTATTTATTAGGAAATAATAAAATATAATAATAATTTATTGCATAACAAAGAACAAAGATTAAAAATAGCCTGAATGTACAAAGTAAGAGTACATACATGCAAATGGTGAAGTATCAACAAAACTGTTGCTATAATCACAAACACATGGTGCACACACTTACACACTCAGACACGCGATACATATGTAGTACATAATACAGAGGACATACGCGTAGAATTATCACTCAAAAGAATGTGTGCCTTTTGATGTTAATTTAGAGAAAACGCAGGTGACGTCATGAAACTAGAGGCTGCGACGTTAAAAGAATCTAGAGAGGAGGAGAATCTTATGGAAGAAAGTATAGTTTATTAAAGTACTTGACTCTGCACCGTAGGAAAAGACAGCGCGAAACTTACAATTAGTGGAGTGATGTGTAGGTAAGGACAAGAGATTAGGATACATGTCTGTGAAATAGTGAGGATATGACGAAAAGGCTATTAGAGAAGACGCAAAATAAGTAGTCCGGCACTTTGTGTCCACGTGCGATTTAAACGACCAAGATGAGTCGAAGTGAACGCCTTTTGATTGAGGACAAACGAGGAATAGGTACAGAGTTAAGAGAAAAGAGAGATATCGAAGGAATGAAGATGAGACAAAAGTACATAAGAGCCGGCGATGAGATATGAGAATTTGGACATATAGAGAAGATCCATCGTGGTACTATGCAGACCACGAAATGCAGATTGACATTTTGAGATGTTAGAGTTGTTGACAAACGCTTTTAGTTGTGCAAAACATATACGTTCCAGGAGTTTAAAGAGAAAGGAAGCGAGAGAAATGGGACGAAGAGATGAGAAAACGGAGAAGTCACGAGTTTTGGAAATAAGGAGGACGACTGTAAGTTTTCATGAAAAGGGGGAAGTATGAGAGAAAAGAGAATAATTCAGAATATGAACTAGAGGGTCTAAAGTCTAAACAATGAGGAAGGCAGAGCAGCAGCATGCGGCCGGAAAGATCGTACGGACTAGACAAAGGTGAAACAAATGCGATATATTACGCTTAATAATATTGCAATAAAGTGCATTTTTAATCCATTTTTAGCTTCGACTACGTAATAATGTTGTACCATATTTTTTTACCCTTAAATTCACTACAAACTTGGGACAACTTGGCAACCAAGGGATTTTTAAAATATACAAAAGACATTTTACGAACAACGTGATAAAAATTACCATGCAGATTGGTAAATATTGAAAAATTTCCTAGATATATTTTAGTAAAATTAATCAAATATATTTTATAATTTAATGAAATAGATATTAATATTTCTTATTATGGTGGATATTAATCAGAATAGCTCACATAAAATTCTTGGTGGTACATGTTGTCCCACAACTACCGTGAATTCAGGGTAAATTTTAAGAGAAAATTCTCTCCGTGTATAGCTTACATTTACAGCTCGTCGGAAAATTACACAGTTTTCGGTATTCAGCAACAAATTTTATATCCCCGTATTCGAACGAAAGCATAATCGCGAAAGTGTTTTTCTTCGCCTGCGGCCAAGCGTGAGTTTTAATCGAAAGTCGCCGCCCGTCCATGGAGGTGCGATATTTGACTTTAAATTATGCATTCGCTTTTCATTGCACGCCGTATACGATCCACGCGACCGTGGCATTGTGAAATGCGGTTTTCCACTGATTTTGCACCATATTGGCGACGTCACGGCGACGCAGTCGAGTGTTCAATACGCTTCCATAGTCGGCAACCGACTTCGAAATTGTTGCCTTGGCGTATTCTAAGGAAGCAGATGAACACAAAAATAACAGCGCATGCAACATGCAATGTTTTCATTAAATAAATAAATGCCAAAAGATCGTAAATATAATACAAAATATATATATTAAAAAATATAAAATGTAAAAATTACACAACTTAGAAAAAATACATAATGCTAAGAATATATAATTATAAAAAATATATAATATTAAGAATATGTGATTCATAGGAATTAACAGTTAAAGATTTTTCACGGGATAGTCACGAAACAGATAAAAATAAAGTGCAATAGAACAAAAAATGAAATACATGCATTATTGGATAAATGTAATGTAAAATATAATATAATATATCTATGTAAAATAAAATGTAAAATAATGTAAAATATAATATGAGGTATTGATTCTAAAAATGGAGGTAAAAATCAGAATATAAAGATAACTCAAGTCGAAGTAAAGATAACTTTCTCCATAGCTACCGGACATTTTCGTAGATCCTTAAAAAGCACTGCGCTACGGTGCTTAATGGATGAAATGGCCAGTGGGTGGTCGCGCGTGGTCGCTATCGAGCCGTCGCGTCGTCGCGACGTCGGGAAAGGTTGGAAAAGGAAAGTTGGCGGAACGATCGTTTGAAACTTCCTCGAAGTCGAGTTCATCATTACGAGAGGGAACGCTCGAAGTTTGCCACGGGCAGAACGGCCGCGCGATTTCAGTCGAAATAAAAGGATTTTCCACGCCTTCTCTCGCTATTACGCGTCAGTCCGCTTTCGCCGCGAGAGATGCGAGAAGTTCGGGAGGGAAAAAAAGCGCCCGGTTTGCCTCGCTTCACGCCGCTCGCCTTTCTGAGGAGAGATCTTCCGACGATGACGGGAGAAATTTCCTGAAGAAAGCGCGACTTTTCATCGGTCGGAGACGCAGTCGTTTATTTATGCGTTCCTCACAGCATCCCGAGTATTTTAATCTTCGCGAGCGCGTTTAATTCCACCACCCACAGCCATGGTGTTTGATGGGAGAAATAAGAGGCGCGGCACGTAGAAGTCGCTGGACTTCGTTAAAGCGGAAGAAACGAGTCGGTTTCGGTTTCGCTCGCGGTTTATCCGCGCGATGTAGCCAAGAAGCTTCGGTGGTTGCTCGCGTGATGTACAGTGCCAAGTTTTTTTAGTTGAATGCGACCAACTTCGGTCGAATGGGTGCAATGTTTTAATTTATAAAAAAATAAGAAATATAATGACACACACATAATATAAAATATGCAAGTATGTTAGCGTATAAATCGGAAAATATGTTGATATATTACACTATCACAGAATTGCCACAATGTCAAGGCAACAAATTTTTAATATTAATAGAATGGGTCAATACAATTTCGCGATGGATGCAAAAGTACGCTGAAAATCCGTGGTTTGGGAATATCGCGAGCAATGAAATAGTAAAACAAAAATCTCCCGATAAAAAGAGTCGCATTATTCTTCTCCGATCTCCGCACTAGATTTTTTAATTCGTGATATACAGAGTGATTTTAGTAACTAGAAATACTTTTGCATGCAAAATAATAAGAAAAATTATTTATGCTAAAAGAATATATATATATATATATACGTATATACACATATATATAGGCAATTCCACGTCAAATCGGACAAGAATGACTTCGTATTTTTTTAATAAAAACTTTTTTCACGTGAAATATAGGTATATAAAACAAAGAGATATCGTTTCTTCATAAAATAAATAATATGTACCTATATACATACTTCCAGAATAAAATGGAAAATAAGATAACATATATATATATATATATATATATATATATATTATTTAAAACATTTTTTTAAATGTACTTTTTGGCAAAAAAAATAATTAAACATTTCAATTTCTTATAACAATTGGAATTTGCAATTTTTTGTAACAAACTATCTTTCTAAAAAAGATTTGTCCCTTTATAGCTTTAAAATGTTTTGTCATTTTTTAAGATTTCTTTACGACAAATATAACCAGAAATAATAATTTTTAAAGTTGACGACTGCTTCGAAAATTGAATTGCTTATAATTTCCATTAAAAAATATTTCGGGCAAACAAAAAACAAAAAATACGTACCTCTTTATTTTATGTATATTTTACGTAAATAAAGTTTTAATTTAAAAAATAAAATACGAGGTCATTTCTTGTCCGATTTAATATAGAATTTAAATACATTTAAATACATTTAAAAAAAAAGCTATATCTTGCATTGTTTAAAAATGCATTGTAAAAAAGTGCATTGTTTAAAAATATATAATCACAAAATAATAAAACATACTAAATATAGTAAAATTTATTAAAATTATTTTTTTTACTTATTTTTAGAATGTTTTTAGACTTTATCTTGACTTGTTTTAGAAAAGAGCTAGAACCTAATCTACTTATTATTAGAATTATATATTTTTAGGAAAAAAAAACATAACGTCGAGTTTCTTTAGAAATGGATCGGATGGGAAACCGTGATTGAACCACAACAACGACAAACCTTTCTCCCAGATGATGCTGGCGATCGGGAAGCCTGCGACGGGACACTTGATGACGGTCGTCTCGCCGGCCACGGCAGCGTAGTTTCCCATCGTTCGCACATGAGGCAGCCCGTAAATATTGAGCCGGGCGGCGTGATGCGCTTTTGCGACGCGGTTCACCGCCGAGCACCTGTACTCGCCGCCGTCCTCCACCCGCACGGCACTTATGTTCACGTGGGATATCACGTCGCCGTGCACCGTCACGTACTGGCCTATCATGAATCTGCAAGGAAATCGCTTTCACTAATTTAGCTGCCAGATATCCACAACGATTTCCCATATCGGCGAGAAAACCCACCCCCCGTTCGCGCGGAAGAAAGCTCGATATTGTCGGCGGTCCGCGCTAAGATTCTTTTGTCGTTCGGTAAATTACATGTCTGGAAGGAATTTTCAAAAGTAATGAAATTTTTTTAGGTCTCTCTTGTTGTTCGCTAATAAGTTATATATTTGGAAGGGATTTTCAGAAATAATAAAATTTCTTTAGATCTCTTTTGTCGTTCGCTAAATTAAATATCTGGAAAGAATTTTAACGAATAAACACGTTTCTTTAGATTTCTTTTATTGAAATAGATATGTTACGTTCAAAAAAACTCTACATATAATAACATAATGTGTGAGAATAAATTCAAATTTATTATTTTCACAATGTAAATGGTCCTTTATACTCGTCATTATTTCGAGACTCAAAATCAAATTAATACATTAATTTTGGTTGTAAGTTATACCCATCCCGGTTTGATTTTTACAATTCTTTTACCAACTGCAGGGGATCCATTTCTTACGTTGATCCCACATTACGAGAAAACACTCTTCTCATAACGATCCCCCTTTCCCGACAAGATTATTCTTATGCTCAACTCGCCGCCGGCGATAATAATTTCGCCGGCGAACCGCGGAAACGCGAAATTATCTCATCCCCGTCGTCAGTTATCCTCGACTTATGCGAACGCCCGTTAAATCCATCGGAATCCGGCCCGGCTTTTAAAAACGTCCAGACTGAACAGCGTGATTGGTAATTTTCCTCTCAATTGGTTCAGAGAATCGAAGCCCGCGGGGGCCTATACCGAGGCTCTCCCACGAGAGCCTCCGCCTCCGCCGGATAGAAACCCCCCGAGCTTCCACAACGATTTCCCGACGATCCCGCGTAATACCCCGGAGTTAATAACCGCGAATAATCTCTCCCCGCGTGTGCATCGTGTCCGTCGATTTTTGATGCCATAAACTTCCGTCCGGCGAAAGAAAGAAAGTAAAGAGCGATGGATCGAGTTACGGAAATACCACGTGCCCCCCCCCCCCCGTGTATTTCCCGTCTTCTGACGGAGAAGTTTGCGCAAGGAAAACTGCTTGTCCTACCTGTCGTTTTGCGGAAGAGGAAACCCATCCAGTGTCCAGGAGAAGTGCGGCGTAGGGTTGCCCATCGCGATGCACTTGAGCGACACCGAGGGACCCGGCTGCATCGTCTGCTCGATGAACTTGTACAGAAGTTGCGGCGCAGCGTCTAGAAATTCGCGGTTGTCGAAGAATAATTCACTGGTAAAGTGAAAACCGTTATCGAACAAAAAATATGTGATGAAGTTGTGAGATCTTTTCTTTTTCGAGACTCCAGTTATTGAATCGCGAGAAAAAGGACTCGGGGTTTTCGAGGCAAACTTCATTTGAGTTCCTTATTTAATCATAATTACAAATAGGGTGGTACGAATATCAAATTGACTCTCAAAATCTAGCAAATTGGTTCATATTTTAAAACCAGATTTCTAGCTGAATTTCTTACCTGCAGAGACACGACTATAAATATGGATATAAATGCTATTTGAGGCTGATTTAATTACAGTCTTAATTATCTATAACGTTCAAATCAGAAAATAAGATCGCAGTAATTTCAAATATCATAAAATTAATCCCTGCTTTAATTGAGTTATTTACATTCGTTTTAATTGTTATTAATTGTTATCATTATCGCGTTATATTCTTCTTAGTCGTTTTTTATCGTGCCCGAGCGTTGTGATCCCTCGGGCTGATATCTGTGCGTCAGATAAATGAAATCTACAATTTAACGCCGATTCCGATCCGGCAAACATAGAGAGGTTCTCATGGCAAGAGATAATCTCGGTGGGTTGCCATTGCCTTCCAAGAGGTGGCAATCGAATAAAAGCCGACGATTTCGGTCGGATTTCAACTCGGATCCTCATTAGAGCAGCGCACATCTCTCTGCGCCATCGCGATATTATCTCGTTAAAAAATACTTAGTAAGTTTTGAATTCTTACTTGATAAATTAGCATTTCTACTTGATAAATTGAAGAGTGAGTTTATGAGCTTTGTTTATTTATAGTTAATGCTTTTTAAAATATTATTAGTTAATCTATTTCCCGTCATGAAATACATTTTATTTTGCAATTGCAATTTAATAATCAGTTTTAATCATATTTAATATGTATCGATTGAATTTTTAAAGTAACCATCAACATCTGCAAAAATAACTGGGGAAATTGCCATTTTACAATAGCATCAAGAGTGTTTACTTTCGCTCGCTGGAATTGCGTAACAATATCACCACAAGTAAACCACATCGGTTGCGCAACCCAGTTGCAGCTGTAGGAATTTTGAAATTGCAGCGTGCTCCGCGTAGCAGTGCGTCTAAATCTACATACAGGTACCCCCCTTATACGCTACCCTCCCTACATATACGCGCGTAACTCGCGCAAACTGCAGGAAATATTCAGGGAAAATCTCCGTGCGATAGTCGGGATTTTCTTCAAATTGTCGTCGCGTGGAATAAGAAGGCAAGAGAGAAAGAGAGAGGAATTTCTCAAACCACTACTCGCCCAAACAGACTCGCGTCTCTAAGACAAATGCGACACGGCCGAGATAAACTAGAAAAATCGTGCAACTACGACCAGAAGAGAATTGTATAAAAATAATTTGTCAGGATTGACGACGATAATCCCGTTACAATCGATTTCACTTCGAAACCTTAAGCCGCTTCAATTCGATTGATCTAAATCAGGGATCGCGATTTTAGTAAAACATGGAATCTTTCGGGCTATCCCGGACCCATGGTAGTCGCCGCGAGCTAACTATCGCGGGGAATGTGAGATAGCTTCCGCCGGAATGTCGGGGTCCCACCTGAATCAGGTGCATGCATCCTGCATCCAGCGCGTTGCGCATACGCGCATCTCTATGCACAGCACACAGCACGGGGGGGGGGGGGAAAGACAGTGCGGGGGCCGGGGGCCCGCCTGCGGCGGTCATCGCCGTGGAAATGGCCCTGGGTCGCCGCAAGGCAGCGGCGGGCACGTACGGGGCGGGGGGGGGGAGTATTACGCACGCAACATTTACATGACAACCCCAACGGTGCGCGCGGGCGGAACTATCGATCTGCGGTTTGACGCCTGAACTCGAGTGCCGCTCGGTGAATTAACCCCAAATTATAGAGCCGACAATAACCCCGAGCGCGCGCGGATGTTGCACAGAGCGGCGTGGCCTGGGGCCTGGGGTCGAGTTGATTCGAGGCGGTTGTTTGCCCCCGCGGCGTAAATCAGAATATCCCCTTCCGCGTGCATGCTCTCGCATCGCGCGTGCCACGCCCCGCATTCGCGGGCCCCGCGTTCCGTTCCGTTGCCCGTGAACCCCATACCCCATGCGTGTCGTCGTCACTTTGTTGTCGACGACAACCCCGACCGACCGACTTGCGTTTTCATCGGTCGATCTTAAGTATGTCGGTATACGTGACGTAAACTATAGATTTTCAGTGCTGGCGGTAAATATCGAAACGCATCCTGGACATCCAGCAGTGAATCAATTGGTTGATAAATTTTTCATCAATTTATTTTTCCTCTTCATTTTTCAAAAAAATATATAGTATTTCTAAATGTTTTACCTAATAGGTACACAGAAAAAAAAGTGTTAAATCAACACTGATAGGTATACTTGTATATACGCAAGAATATTATATTCTTCTTATGAGAATTTTAACTTTTTATTTCAACTTTTTTTTCTCCGATTAAATTATATGAAACTTCGTTTAACTATATAAATGACTTCATTCAAACAACGTTTTCTTCGTTCAATGCAATATAATCTCATTTCAAGATTATATATTATATATTATATATTCTTGCGTATATAACATATCAGTGTTGATTTGACACTTCTTTTTTTTCTGTGTATACCTTAATCCTCAGTAGTTCTAGTATCAACTTCTCACATGGAACGAATAAGGCACAAGCTTATATAACTTTGAAAGGAACATCCTCGTAAAAGGTGTCAGCCTCAATTTCTCCACACGTGACAGTTTGACACGTCTTTCTATTCTGACGTACGTCTCGACCCCATTAATTTATGAAGACAGGACTGAACGTATAGTATAGCGTAAGACGACACAAAGTTAAGTACATAATTAATACACGTAATGATGATTACTGCCCTTCGTGACGCAATTCCGGACCTAATTCCATCAAGCAAAAATACGCGCGACCTACTTCCGGAAAGCTCTTCATTTTCGCTCGTTTATAACTCGAGAACTGTGTAGAGAGCCTTGACATTTTCATTAAAGGCTAATCAACTTCAAAGAACCTATCATTGAAATTAAGCTCGCGTTGCGAAGCTCTCGCTGCATCATCCTCTGCAGGCGCTCCCATTTTTCTCGGCGCAACACGGCTTCTCATATCTCCGCGCTGTCAATATATACGCGCGAAACGTTTCCATTAGTTTTGGCGGGGGGAAAGGGGGGGTTATACGTCGATCGCTGTGTGTATCGCTTCGATGCGCGGCGAATCGGTATAATCCTTGACAGATTTGCAGCGACAAGGGACGGCCCGACAACGTCGATTCCGCCATCGACATCCGTTCGCACGACTTTGTCGCGAGCGATTACTCCGAACTGGGCTATTACACCGCGCGGGCTTTGTGTAATTAATGCATGCAAACAACGCATGCTGCGTGCAAATTCATTGAGACCGATGATTCCGACGCACCTCTCGTTATTTAGGTACCTCTGCGCCGATTCGACGACGCGCTGTCAACAAAGTGGAAATTTGCCAAAATCCGGGGCCGGAAAATAATTTAACGCTCCGCGCGGTCGGCCTGGCCTTCGTATTTAATATCGCGTTATCGTAAAATTCACGAGCGCGTAACGAGCGCAAAGTATCATTAAAATGTTGCCGATAAAGGTAGCGTCAGACTCCTGGTGTCAGTCAATTGGAAATAAAATTTAAAAAGTTTACTGTAGCTGTTTCTGACATTTGTTACGCCCGTGAAATAAATTAATTACGATACTAATAAGAAGACTTTCAACTGGCGAAAATTAGAACTGACGAAATCACGATTAAAGTAACGCAAGCAAAAAGTCGTTTTGAGTTATATCTGTGTATACGACAGCTAAAGTTGCAATAAAATATATGTTATCCGCAAGGTGATTGCAGATAGGTGTAGATTCGGAGATTGTTTAGGAACGTGAGTGTTCTGTAGACATGTATACAACACGATATTCCGTTTCTCTAATCTAGTAAGACACAGGGCATCGCTATATATATATATAATCCAGGATTAGTTAACTCCCGACTATCGGTGCGCAACTTAACCCCCGGACCCTACATCAACGTCGCTTAGTACTAACCGCAATTTAAGGCCGCCTCCCACCGTTTGCGCCAGCCGCCTGCATGGCGATCCAGAAAGAGACGGAAAATCGTTAAGTGGAATTAATTAACCCAGATTGTCGACGCGCCGCAACGCCGCGGGAAAGCTAAGCGACGGTGCGCCTTGGAGGCACAACTACGATTCTTCATTATTATTATTAGTTTCTTTTAAGAGACACTAAAAGCGCCTTCACGAAGTTTCCGACCTTTTAAGGGCGGGGGACCCGCTCTCACCCTCGCGATTTTACCCTTAATCGAATGGTGCGGCGCGGCGGTTGGTACCGATTAGGGCGCGGAAGGCGATAAAGTGATGGAGTGGGTTCGATTCGATATAGTATAGTCGATACGAAATTTCAGTTAAGCAGTCTACCAAAGCTGGAAAAATGCCAGCGACCTATCTTCGGTTTTTCATTTTTTAAATGTATACCCTTATGGTTGAAGATCATTTTTTTTCGAATAGTTAAAATATATATAAAATAATATGTATTATAATATGTATATATTACATATAACATTGTATTTATATATTATATATTCATATCTGTAATATAAAATATATAAATATATAATTTTCAAAATTACACTGCAAATCCAAGTGTGTTATTTTAGCCGAAGATCTTCTTACACATTTTTTGGCGTTTTAAATCACATTATTTAACACGATTGAACGTAAGTATTAACTTTTAATTTAATACGATTAAACGTGTTGAATGACGTAATGTAACACATAAAGAAAAACGTAAAAAGAGCTTCTGTCTAATGTATCATTTTTAGACGTTTATGTGTGTAAAAATAACACACTTGCGATTATTGCAATCGAGTTGCAATAATCTCGAAAAACATCTTTCTTATTTTACTTGCTCATTTACTTTTATTATTGTATGTGAAGCAAACAAACGTCGACCTATAATGTATGAAGCGTGAAAATGAAACTGGCAGCAATGACATCTCTAATTTATGTAAACGCGAGCACGCGTTCGATTCCGTACAAGATCGATCGTTCGAAATTACAATCGCGGGAGGAACTGCCGCTCTTACGAGGCGATGCTGATTCGGTTACGATTCTCATTTGGCTCGCGTTCAAAAGTGCCTATTTCGTCGCGAATCAGCAGTTTTCCGCGTAATTTTGCCGGTCCGTTCCATTGTGATCCCTTTGTTCGATCGAATGAAAATCGTGAAAATATACCGAGGATTCTATTCCCTTTGCGTATCGTGGTTTTTCCTACCTGGCCCCAGCCTTCTACGCACGGTTTACGATCGTTATGGAACTTCGCTTCTTTGATTCTCTCCTTTTGTTAACGTAAGAGGATTTACCGGGCCGTTCAATTATTCCGTATTTCGCGTCGTGACGACGACAACGATGATGATGACATACACATTACACTGGCAAATCGCATTAAACGCACTCACAAATTGCTCAGAAAGGTATCGCGCACGGTAATGGCGATGGTTCTCTCACGTGAAACGAGCAAGTCGCGCGAAAGTCGTGCGTTTCGCAACTCGAGTAAATGCGTATGAATAGATATACGGCACTCTCGAATATAATATCGCGCGAAAGAGTCGCGACTTACCTCGCAAATTCATATCGCATCTGAAATAAATTATTTCCTCGGGCGGCGGTGTGGTCTAGTGGTAGAGCGCCAGGCTCGTAATCTGAGGAACCAGATTCGAGTCCACTAGAGCCATGAATCATGAAAAAGTTTTTTTTCCGAAAAAACTGGGCTCCGTCTTTCGGAAGAGACGTTAAACTGTTGGTTCAAAGAAGAAAACAGTAAGGTAGTGGATGAAATGGAGGTTAGGGTTGGGTACGTCCCTTCAAAACGCCCTTTAAGGCCCCTTGGGGATATAAAGTAAAATTCTTTATCCTTTTTTTTTAAATAAATTATTTCCTCTTTTTGCGGGGAGAGAGGAGAGGGAAAGAAGAAGTCGAAAAATGCCGGGTGCGCTGCCGTTGCTGCTGTTGGCGATTTAAAGCACGATTCCTTCGTTTCATCGCGCCGCGTTCCACTTTTCGAATGCCTGCCGGCAACTTTTTCGCTCGGATATCGTTTAATTGCGATAAAAACAATCAGCGGAATTTTCATATGTTCTATTTCCGAAAAGGTCGAGATATTTCCGGAATTTCGTTTTCGAGCATATAGGATGTGACGCTCTAATTATTATTAAACGCAATTGTAAAAAAAATAGTCGGATTTGGATGGACCGCTCCGTTAACGTGTAACCTATCCCATTGTGCGCTAAAGAAAGTCGTGAGGAAAGCTGAAGAAACGTTAACATATAACATCCCCTCAAAACTTGTTGTCGATTACACAGTAAGATATTCACTTTAACATAAAAGATTTATAATTCATTGAAGAAGTTTTGACGCGTTTGCTTTCAACTTTTCTCTCCTCCTTTTCATTCAGAATTTAAGAAACATAAATAAAGAATTTCGAGCGCCGGTGGATAAAGTCTTCGAGATTTGCGGGGGGGAGAAACCTCTGCATTTTTTAATAAAAAAATTCTTGATTCTACGCGGTTGTGTGTTCCGATGATGAGTCCCTTCAAATATCCGCGACCCGGCTTTTTACACCAGCCGAGTGTCTTCATTTATAATCTGTTTAATCCAAACGAGACAAAGACGGCGGGGATTACATGTGCAGGTCCGAGAGCACGCATTCATTCTCGCTCGCTTCGCGTGCGCAGGCATCTTAAGACGGTCGAGAAAGCGACAGCGGTCGTTTAAGGTAATGGATTATGTCGCGCGAAAACGCCCGCCCGTCGTCTCAACCGTTTTAAAGACGACAATGACGACGACGACGACGACGACGGAATATTCGTCCGGTCGCCATTCGTTTCCGCTCGCGCGATACTCGCTCCCCTTCTTTTCACCGGCCATCCTCCTTCCAATCTCTCTCCGGTCGACCAACCCCCCTGACTAAGACAAATAGCGCGTATTTATTTCGCGGCACGCCGGCTAGTGGATTTCTCCTTTCTCCATTATGCATCGCCCTCGTTAAGCATTTCTCCGCTTTTTCCTTCTATTTCATCTCCCTTTTTGTCCCGAGGTTCGCCCGCACCGCGTTTCTCCGTTTACCCCGTCGATCTCATGCCACGATCGGGTTTTCCTGGCTTGTGCCCTTATTTTTCCTTCGTCGATCCATATACTGACACAACACGTCGATTCGCGAGAACGTTTGAACGATTGCACCTACTGAACAAGTAAAGGACTCGACAACGGAAACGGAGAAAGGAACGATATACATTCCCTAAAGAATTCTTGTCTCCAAATAACATTATTAATCCCATTAATTTATCTAACGTTTGTCAGTTTTTCTATATTTTTAACGTCCTTTATATTTTTAATGATTCTAATTCACGAACTTTTTGTTGAATATTCTAAACAATCTATTGATTGAAAAGTTTAATTTTTATACAAAGATATTATCTTTTCAAGATAAATGATATTTTTTTCGCAACTATAAGCTTAGTTAACATAAAAGAATAAGAGAAATAATTAAATGTAAATTAAAATAAATTAACAATTTATCCTTTAGCTGTGATTTTGACATAAGTTGACTAATTATTATCCTTCCATACTTTTCATCGGTAATTGAATAATAATAGCTCGATAATAGCGCGGTGAATGAACGTCGTCCATAATTAAAAATACGCCGTCATTTATAGTAGCATAATAAGATGGCTTCTGGACAGTGTATCTATATGTATTCAATGGAACTATACTTTATAAAGCGGCCGGTAAAAGGTCGCAAAAAGAGGATGAAAGGAGACAAAACTTTGGCAATAGAGTTTTCCACCGTCGGTTAATGGTGTACCGTTAATAGCCTTAATTTAGCCTTATTATTTCCTGGAGGGAACTTTCACAAAACTTCGCCAAAGTTGCGCGGTAGCGCTCGCTCGCATTCGCGCTAATCCATTCCGACTTTCGCGTATAGTACTTTAAATATAATACTACTACAATATCTCGAGAATCTTCTGGCTTCTTTGTCTCAAAAGCAGAGATTAGAAGAAGATTATTAGAAGAAAAATGTAAACAGTTGAATCGCATCTGTGTACACAATCAAGGCATCTTAATTATTTAATTAACAAAGATTAATTGCCTTAAGCACGCCAATTTAAAGTCTTAGTATTTAATACATGTTACTTAGTTTGACTTGATAAAAATATATTATAAATATCATCCGTGTACACAATCAAGTATCTTAATCGTTTAATTAACAAAGATTAATCTCCTTAAGCACGCCAATTTAAAGTCTTAGTATTTAATACATGTTACTTAATTTGACTTGGTAAAAATGTATTACAAATATTTATCATACTTTATCTTGCGATTAATATTCAATTAATTTACTGCGACTTATTAAGCACGATCCATATCGTTTTTAACGTAAATCGTCCAATGAAGGACTTATATATAGTGATTTAATATTACATGAAAATCGAGGGACATGAGGGTAATGCGTGGAAAATAATGAATCGAATGAGTTTTACCTCCCAAACGTAATTCGGCCGTGGCCTGCACCATCTCGTAGTCATTTTTGGCGAAGCACTGGTACATCCCTTTGTCGTCTCTCACGATAGAAGATATACGCAACGTCGAGCCGTCGTTACCCGTGACTTTGCTCCTACCCGATGATCCCTCACGCACAGGAAGACCGTCCTTCGCCCATGTGATCACCGGATGTGGCTGACCGGTGACGGAGCACTGAAATTCCGCGTCCTTCCCCAGATCTACGGTCACCTAGAAACACAAGAAACATATATGGATTAATACCACGCGACACACAATGCGACGAATGTAATATATAATATTTGACTATAATCTGCGGTACAACAGAAATATGATATTCGGAACGTAATATAATATTTACGATTTAAAGTTCGTTATACGTGTTACACGTGTGTGTAATATATTAAATGTGCTGATAACATTGTAAATTAAACTGAAATGAACGTTAAATCATACTTCATTGTGCGAATTGCAATTGCAAAGTTTTAATTTTCAAAAATAAAATCGCGAAACCTATAACAAGAACCATAATATTCTGTTTGGGTATCCCGAACTCTGCGACAGAATGAAAAAACTTTTAATCATCAATTATTCACTCCTCATGCAATTAAAAAATTAACGCAAATGCAATCTCGATGCGGTCTCGCGCGTCTCCGGTACATCGAAATGCGTATAGGTACGTGCCGATGAAGAGAACGCGAGGACACAGTCGCGTCGTATATTGAATTAGAAATTGGACGAACGCGCGCTCGTACAATTAACCCAAGTGGCCCGATGGAATTTCCAATTTCGCATTCGGAAAGCTAATTTAATCACGCGCCCTTTGACCGTCGCGCTCCTCTCCTTTAAAAGTATATCAACGTAATTGAGATGCAAATTAATGAAAAATCTGACTTTCACGGCTTTTGAACAGTGCAGCAGAGTTTGTTTCCAATTTAAAAATAATATAGCAACAAAAAATTCAGTATACATTATTACTCTTCAATATTCCGTCATATTTTTAATATAATTTTAAAAAATCACCGTTTATATATAGAAAATTAGTTTTTTGTATCGCATATATTTCGATTATTATATTATACATTATATTTAAAATATAATATACTTTTAATCCTATTCTAAAATCAATTCAAATCGCTGTGATCCCGTTGGCATAGCCGATATTAATCGCGATAACGATCGCCCGAGATCGATCTCGAGCGTTCTACGTTTAATTGAAGCCTTCCCGGGATAGAGGTAGGACCCCGTGTACCGTCAGACAAGGATACGCGCCCGGAATTCGCGGAATAATATAGGGTGATCCATTAAATCGGCCTCCCGCCGGAATTTCCATATCCATCTTGAGCCGCTTAACTTGACGGCGATCGAACGCAGATAGGATCCTTTGATTCGGAGTGGAATCGGTCTTGCGCATTATTAAGGACGCTCGTTTACTCCGAAGGGAGGAGGGGAGGAGGGGAGAGGGACACGCAGGAGTAGAGACAAAAGGGTGAATAGGGGAAGGGGTTGGGGATAAACCGAGGAGAGGGCCACGAACAGCGCATTTCGATTATGCGGCGTGCATGTTCGAGCGCGCGCGTGCATACGTGTGCACGGCTGGGATGCCGCATCGCGATGCTCGCTGCATCACGGCTGCGAATTCCGCAAGCACTCCGACCAAGAATTCGCGAACGAGCAGCACTTCCCACAGCAGCCATTCGACGCGCTCGCTCGATCTCTCGACGAGCAAAAAGCCCACCTTCGCATACACCGCGATAAGCGGACAGCCCCGGAGAGAATCAACTGATGGTTCAAACCTGACGATCGCCACATATTATCGGTTAATTGCGTCGATCGGGAATGCGCGGATCACGGAATCACATCGGTTTTCACAAAGTTAAGCTTTGATAAAATTAATTTTCTTTCTGCAGTGTGAACGTGCATTTAACGCAAAACACCTGGCACGATGCTACACAAAAAGCAGTTTTATAAAATAATAAAAGCTAAATCGTTAATATCTCATTTATAATATGCTTTTTATGTACGAATAAAATAATATCTTCCATTATTTCCCATATTATAAAATTCTATGTATTTATATTTTATAATGTTAATATTAAATGACTTTATTATAATTAATATTTTATAATTAATATTTTTAATATTTTGTAATTAACATTAATAAATAGATTTTCTCTTAATAATAACGAATATTTTCAAGATTTATGGATAATTATGAGGAATAAAATTAATTAACTTTAGGAACATACTTGCATTAGTTGCTTTCTGCTCGCATGCAGAAATTCAGAAACGCAACAGTCACACGATTCGAGAAATGACTTTTATATTCGTCGAAACGACCGCGACAGTTAAATGCCGTTAAGAGGATCGCGCTTCAGCCGCCTTTGTTCGCGAGTCCAAGGGAAAACTTTCTTTCGAATCATCGCTGCGACTTTTAAATATCTTTTGATACGGCCCTTGCCCTCGGAAAAGCGCGCCGAGGGAAACTCAGGAAGGATAAAACCGCAGTTGCAATGGTTCCTTTAAAGGTGCTCGAAGGGAAATTCATAAAACGAGCTAAGACGAACTCGGTTTCCGTCCTCCCCCTCCCCCCCCCCCGTCTCATGCCACTCACCCCACGCGTCAACTTTCTTTGTGGTCTGTCTCTCCCTTTACAGTTTGCGCGTAAGTATATTTACAGCACGCGGAGACGCTTTGTTTCAAGGTAACAATAAACGCATACACGCGCGACGTACATGAAATTTTCTTTGAAAACGCCCGTTGCGCGTTTATTACGTGTTTTTTTCAAGAGGGGGTAAAACGCGGGACAAATGGAAGCCCTGCTGCTAAACAAGGACGAGGATGTATTAAATTTGTTTCATTCGTGACAAGCTTCTAAAATAATAAAGAGACAAAGAAAGCGATGTAGTCCATCAATTTGTGAGGTAAAAAATTGAAATGACGATTACAATTTTATTTTCTGAAATAAATACGGATGATAAAAGTACATTTGTATACCTGCAAAGCATTCATAAAAGTACATTTGTCGTTAAGTTACTTTAGAAGTATTCCTGTATTTAAAGCAAGTACGTTAAAACGTTACTTTAGACGTTAGACGTTAAACGTACTTGCTTTAAATACAGGAATACTTCTAAAGTAACGTCACCGAAATTCTTGAATATTTTTGTTAACATCTCGTGGATTAAACATCGGAAAATGCATCAAAACTTGTTGGTGTCTAATGAAACGCGCAAGTTTCGGATTCGTATGTTCGATTAATCCGGAAATACCGAACGGTAGAAATAACTTGACAGACATTCGCCGAAAAGCCTGCTATTATTAACTCCGTCGTAACGCCGCATACTCTGCGCTGCGCGTGACAAAAAGCTGCGGTTTCCGCCAATAAAGTACGAAGGGGGTTCGACGCGTTAATGGAACGAAATTGCGGAGGCGAAAGACAGCCGACACATACGGAGTGTCCCAGATTCATCGCGTCCGGTTTTCAACCGCAATTTCTTTGATCGATTCATTTCTCTCGAAATAAAAAAGTCAATCATTTTCAAATTATGAACAACTAATATACAATGACGTTCCTCAAGAATTATATTCCCGAAAAGCATATTATATATAATAAATCTTATTTGCCATTTAATTTCAGATAACTTCCGTAAAATTTCAGTTTCAAACATTTTTAATACATACAGAGATGATTGAGCATTCTAACATGTTATTATTGGTACTGGCCAATAAAGTTTGCGCTAAGGAAAGATCGATTCAAAACATCGATCGAGAAATACGTGAAGTAATGCCTACGCAAACGGTCCACCCTGTATACGCAAGAAAATCCGCCTAGTAAACGTTCCTCCGTTGATGACCGCGAAAGTTATACGAAAGGCTTCCGGCGAATGAATGGTATTTCACCGTTTCCAGCCCCCTGCAATTCTCCCTGATGTTTCTGTCGCTCTCCCACGATTGCACCCAGCAGCCCTCGTCACCGTGCACCATTTACCAATACGTATTCGTCCTTCTTTTATATATATAGTATGTATATATGGTATGTATATATATGTCCAAGCTGTCCGCTCCAGATGGAAGAATACCGACCACTTTCTCGCGTTTTCCCTCGGACAGCGACATTTTACTGACATTTTCCACCCCCTCCCGTTCCCAACCCCTTTCTCTCTTTCCTCTTTCGCGTTTCGCGACGAGGCGTCGATCGACCCGGAATGCAGTCGACTTTTCAGGATAGGGTAGGTACGTAATACACCGATTCGTCTCGGCGAATCGAGACAGGGGTTGTGATCCATCAGCTGGTAATTGACAGTGAAATAGTTTGCCCGCGCGTGGAGCATTTATTACACACCGGTTTCCGCGCGGGCGCTTCGATATTTCGGTCTGTGTGTTATCAGTCGCGGCCACTTCGGTCGTCGATAACCCCATCCGCGAACCGCGAGCTTCATAGAGATCGCAGAGAGTACCGTTGGAATGTATACTAATTCAACAGAGAACAGTAATTTTTCATGATCTAAAACGAGCGTCATAAATAAATCAAGATAAAATGAGAATATACGAAGCTATCGGTCTCGATTATAATTTCCTAAATATAAAACATATTAGACATAAGATTTATTTTTGCAAATATATCAATAAATGTATAATATATCATATAAATGTATAATAAATTAAATATAGACATAATGAGAAAAGAAAAAGAAATGCAAAGTAATAAAGGTTAAAGAATGATAACAGTTTAAAAAATTAAACACTGTAAAATATTAAAAGATAAAATTAAAGCCACCTGAGTTAAATGACATTTTGTTATTTTTAACCACCATGTGTGTCAAAATTTATTATTTTAACTCGATTGGTTTAGTTAAGGTAGTTCGATGATGAAAGGCCGAAGTCAAAACAATGTTTATGATTTTTTTATTTTTATAATTATAAAAAAATAGAATAACGCATCGCAAAACTTCGTAACGACGTAAAAAGATTATTTTGTAAATAATTTTTACGTTGTAGAATAATATTTTGCCTGAAATAGATTAAATAAAGTGTGTGTTAACGCGTGGCTTGACTAGTTTTCAACTTTAATTATTAATTAAAAAAAAACTGTACGGTGAATCGTGTTCACCTTCAATTATAAGCTTCCTCACAGTGTCCTCTTTCCATCGATATATATATTGTTCAGACATTTTTGGCAAAAGATTTTTCGCAAACTCGTGTTATTCATAGAAAACTAACTCTTTTCCTCTTAGACCAATGTTAAAATCATTAAAATCACCTAATTTTAAAATTAAATATCTTGAGAACGGGACGGTGAATTATCTTTTTTCTGGGCTCAATCGATTCAGGAGAGTTCCTTTTTTCGGCATAAAAAATAAAACCTATATCACTTTTGGCAAAAGTCGTTCATCATCGAACTACCTTAAGTTAACATTGTTTTAGTTAATTTAACGACATATTGAGCAGTGGCGACTTATAGAAATAGTTAAAAATGATTGAAATTGAGTGTATTTGACACTATAACGAATTCAACAGTGAACTTCTAAACCAGTGCAGTGCGCAAAAGAGCGTGCACAGATTTTGACAAGCCGCGAAAGTAGAATTTCTTCCAGGTAGCGACGGGATCGTTTCGAGAAGTTGGCGACATTTGTAAGGAACTTTCAGGCAAGAGAGTGCGGGCACAATTGCGGAACGGAGTCTGACGATTTTCGAGCGAACGATAATTTGACCCGGCGGAATAAGTGGCTTGGACAACTTCGGGATTCATCGTGCTCACGGATGAGGCATCGTGTTTTATACGCAGCATCACGGCTGAGCAATTGCGCTTCCGGACTACTTACCTGCCTTCGCCGTTGTTTACGGTATTAGCGCGCGCGATCCCTCGATTATCTACGTCGCTGAGAATTAGTCGCTCGCCGCCAGAGTTCGGCTTGAATTTATTCGGAGATGCCTCGGAGAAAATTTGCTCTCGTCTATATCTCAGTTAAGACACGAGAGAGGAAGCAAGAGAGAGAAAGATACAGAGAAAAAGAGAGAACCTTCTTAATGGCTTAACAAAATCACAAAGCAACGAACCCGTCATTCTGCGTGGCGGAAGTGACCTATAAATTTCCAAGCAGAATCAAATGCTTTTGTAACAATAGTGCGAGAGAACAGATAGTGAATAAAGGTTTAGAGACTCTTGATAGAACAGATTGTCCCAGAATTTCAAATCTTTTACGGATGCTCTTTAATTAATCTGAAGTTGAAGTTTTTGTGCTCAAAAGAAATCGAGACATTAAGTATCTATTAGTTTCTTAATTGTAAATAGCGATATAAATATACATACTTAAAATAATTTAAATCTTTTTGGAATACAAAAATTTAACTTTTTTAAAGTAATAATAATAGATTAACTGAAACATGTGGGGTGTTCTGCTTTAAACGATGGAGATTCAAGCAAAATTGACTTTAATTTTGTTATCATCGACAATATCTCGCACGCTAACCATCCGAGATAAGCGATCTTATATTCATTGGAAGCGACAGAGTTCCAGCTTTTAAACGGGATTAAGATCATCTCGCTATAATTTTTCTGCGCGGAGATACATCCGATTACATCCGCCCGCGATCTCAATTAAAATGTCTGAGGGCGGAAATGAAGCGAAATTAATCCTATTTTCATAATTAATCGACAATATCTCACAAACTGGCCCTTCAAAATTAAGCGGCATTGCACTTGTTAATTGTAAGCGCTGGAATCTTATAGCTTTCGAACGACATCAAGATCATTTTGTTACGATTTTTTGTGCAAAGATATTGACGATTATATCAACCTGTGATCGTGCTTTAGGAGCAGAATAAAATGTGCGTTTTCCCTCGATGAATACGGCGTATCATGTTTCAAAACGCGTGTACTACATGTTTTGCGTTTTTTTTGTAACGTATTAACGCACCTGTCAAACTACAAATACATGCAAAAAGTACGCACGGTGTTTTTTTTTATGAATAGCGCGCATGTGGCAGATTTTGGAAATGCTATAACACGGCTAAATTATTTTTCACTCATTTGCTCTATTTCAGTTATTTGCTCTATATTAAAAAGATATCATTTTCCTTTTTATTAGAATTTTAATTAAAAATTTAATTATCGTTGAACATTAGCATC
Source organism: Temnothorax ravouxi (assembly GCA_030770255.1). NCBI lineage: Eukaryota > Metazoa > Arthropoda > Insecta > Hymenoptera > Formicidae > Temnothorax > Temnothorax ravouxi. Next base: position 323,660 of record JASTWP010000490.1, on the reverse strand, counting down.
ATTAAATTCTGAAAACGCTTTTTGAACTACGGAGGAGTTATATACGCGCGTTCTTTTATATGGCTGCTCAATCAGATTTTGAAGTCTCTCAAGGTACGCGGTCGTAACTAGCAAGGTAAGTGCTTATAGCGCGATTCGATGGAACTCTCTTTGCTATTTTCTAGATAAATACCGATTTAGTCCGTAAATGCCGTCGTCAAATGCTGTCGCGGGGAGAGCGAATGGAAATCTCCGAGGTAAAAGTAAATTTCGCGAAATCTCGCCGAATGGTGATAAGTAAAATGCAGATTCTGACCGTGCCCCACGCGCCTCTCGGGAAAACTGCTGGCGACAATTGTCGCCTCAAATCAAAGACCGAAGGGAAAAGAGCGGACAATAGAAACGCCCGAGTCATTTGCGACGGCGCGCATTCAAGAGAAGCTGCATGCTAGTTCGGAAAAGTTGGGAGGTCGAAGGGAGATCGAGCGCTACGTGAACGGAAAAGATTATCGTCGATATCGTCCCGAGAAATGTCGCCCCGAGATTCTTAATCCGCTCAATGGGGGGAAACCCGAGCGCAGATCGTCACGCGCGATGACAGCCGGAGAATAATGATTGTTATTTATTTATCATCCCCCGATAGAAGAGATCTTAAATGGAAAGAGGTAGCGAACGGATTTTGCATCGATTCCGAAGAGATCGATGAAATTACTTCGCCGGGTTTAAGGCTTCGGGCCGGGATGAAATGGATTTTATTCATGAGCTCCGAAAATGTATGACGATAATTCTCCTCGCTCTTATCCGCTTCGCAGTCTAGCGTGATTCATTCCAGAATAGAAGTCCATTTCAAATTATTGCAACAGTCGAGATGATAAATAGTTATTGCAAAATCAGATCGCATAAATGCTCAAGGTAGGTGTTACGATGACGTGAAGCGATCTTTGCACGGAGGCAACCTCAGGCGACCGCGTAATATTAATATAGTAACAAAGAGAAAGAGAAAGAGAAAAAAGAAGAAGAAAGTTTACATTTGTTTGTGAAACTCAGGAGAGAGGAAATGCATGTAAACCGACACTGGCGCAAGATGGATGGAGGAATAACTCTGATGTAACGTTGATGTTCGACCCAATTATCCGGAGATTGTCCAAAGTCCACTATCTCGTTCGGAGTAACAGGATGAACTTGGGTTTAACTTTGCTCGAATCGAAATAGCTGGCTATATTCTATGCCATTCTATGGCGATTACGCTGAACAAAGGTGCGCGCTATAACAATTGAAACTTAGATTTGAACATTATTTGGGAAAACGGAGCTCAAACGGGCGCCCCGTTGCGAGTGTTTGCGTACCATTTCACGCTTCGAAAGAGACGAGAATTAATTTGCATGCTTGTTAATATAAACTACAATTTGTATTTTGTTCCGTAATTATTGTATAATTATGTAATTATTGTATAAAGTGAGACGGATGAGTGAAAGCTGCATACGTTTAGAAACTCTGCCCCGTCCCCTGTTCCTATGAAGCAATATCAAGCAATATTTTCGCTGTCAAATCAGCCAATCTTTATATATGTTTCGTCCCATGACATTAAGTCGTGCCAAAAGTTTTCCGCGCTTTTCCATGGCTCTTATTTACATTCCGCGTAAAATCCGTTTTAAGCTTGCTCAATGTTTTACAATTTTGCAGTTTTAAGATATTTTCAATATTTTATAAAGCTAAAGCTTAAGCTAAATTTTTTATATTATTTGTGTTTAATATTATTCATGTCTCAAAAAAAGTTTTTTCAAATAAAAAGCCTAGAAAACTTTCACGTTCCAGAAAAATATACATATATGTATATACTATACATATTATTTTTAAAAATTTTTTATATATCTAATCAAATAGAAAGAAAGAAATTAAATTATTAAGTATTAATAATATAATTATTAATTATAATTATTTAGTACTTTTTAACAAATATTAAATAATTAAGTATAAAAATATTATTAAAATAAATAAAATTATGTAATATTTATACAAGACAAAAAACAGCACATAAAAAATTAATTAAAAATAATTCAATAAATTAAAAATTCTATAACAAGTAGCGTATTATCTGTTTGTAAGTTTAAATTTTCCATATGCAATTCTAATGCAATAGAAGCATTATGAAGTTATGTGATTTTTCTGACAGTTCTAGCCAGAAATTTAAAACTTAAAATCCTTATATTAAGATTATTAATTAATTATCAATTACGCTGTCAAGTCTGGATTTGGATAAAAACTGCGAAACTCGAGCAATCGATATTTCTATCATCGACGGAAAGGAGAAGAGCAAACGAGATGGAAAAGACGTTAAGACGCACGCGAGTGGGTACGTAAACTGGGTCGTTCGCATAGAAGCGTCCTCGTTCCGTTCCGAGAGAGAGAGAGAGAGAGAGAAAAAGAGGCAGAAAGGATCAAATAATGAACCTGTTGAGGCGCCAGATGGATGGAGAGGCTGCTTATGATGGTGACTTCCAGCTCGACTCGCTCGGAACCGGCGGTATTGTTCGCGTGGCAGACATATCTGCCGGCGTCCTCGACCCGGGCCGGCTGCAATACCAGAACGCCGGCGCGCGCGTGTATCCTCTCCGAGTTGAAGACCATCGTCGTGCCCGACACGGACTCGCGGAACCAGAGGTACGTCGGTGGCGGGTTACCCTGCGAGATGCACGACAGCACGATCGTCTCGCCGGTGCGGATCGGCCCGGGATTCACCCGCTCGTTGAATCGCGGCGGCGACGAGTTGCGGTGCTCTGAAACAGAAGGAGGGAAACCGCAATTCAGAAAAGTTTCACTTTCATAAATGTGATTAAGACTCGAGCTTCTCACTTGTCCTCGAGTTGTATCGCGTATAAGGTAAATGTACCAATGCCTGTACACGTCACTGAGAAAAAAATCCAGGTTTAAATCGGACAAATCGTTCGAAAATTAACAAACGGGTAATCCGATAACTTTCAATCGAAATTATAAAAAGCCGATTAAGGCCAAAATAACGTCCGATCAATGATATCCAAATCCAGATATCATTGATAATTGGATGTATCTTCATCGGACATTATTTTGGCCTTGATCGGCTTTTTATAATTTCGTGAAAGTTATCGGATTACCCGTTTGTTAATTTTCGAATGATTGTCCGATCACTTATTTCTCTTAGTGTATGTACCTATTTCTAGACATTTTTATCATTTTAGTCCTTAAATATATTATAACGCGAATTAAAATCAAAGAATCAAAGATAAAAATATTTTTCTTGTATTATATTTTTATCTTTGATTTTAATTCACGTTATACTTATTTAAAAACTAAAATGATAAAGGTGTCTAGACATAGGTCTTAAGTGTCCCGGCAATTGATGGTACATTTACCTTACACCATAAGGACTTAATAAGGATAAAAAAGATAAGGCCTTCTTTCGAAGAGCCCTCAGTTTACGTATGCTTTTGACTTGGTTCTTTAATACATTTATACTCTGTAATAACATGCTAATTTACGACGCTGATGAGCGAGACCGACGTAGGTTCGGCAGTGCTCGAAACTAATTTTCTATGTAATTAGGTCTTTCCATTGTTGTCTATTATAATAGCGAGAATATCCGAAAATCGCGAGATTTTGTGCGATACCTGAGAGAAGAATCGATAACATTTTATCTTAATTTGCGAGTTTATAAATTAATTCGGGCTGACTATATTTCCATGTTCACGGTACAATAACGTCGAAATTACGGTAATATCAATCGCGCAGCTGCTCGTGACTGCGAAGCTTTTGTAACGTAAAGTGGAGAGCACGTTTTTTTTTTCGATATTCAAATATATTTAAATAAATATGACATACGCACGCGCGATAAACCAATTCGGACGTATGCGCACGCGGTTGTATTAATAATGCAGCAAAATTTCAGAAATATCCGATTATCGGCCGTGCGCATTATTAATGCATGTTAACCGGCGCGTGCATTTGCCTAACGAAATTCAACGTATGCAAATTATTGCGGGTGCGCAAGCATTGTTGCATAAGCATTAATAAATTATTAGTCAACAAGCATACTCGAACGGCGCGTTTACGCCGCGTTCCGTTACCTTAAACGAGAACGGGATCGAAAATTTAAGGCGCTCTGAAAACGCGCTTCTCCCGCTGATTTCGGTCCGGACGATTCTCCGCGGGATATTTTACGATATATACGTGCCTCCCCGGGAAGTCGTTAAGAAAGAAATCTCTCCGCGGAGTTGGCTGAGCAGACAGAGATCCTGCGTTAACTTTTTAATGTACATAACGTAAAAATCGCGGAACATTGTCCCGCACTTTTCCCGAAGCGAAACTTCGCGGAAAGTTTCAAATCCGATACTTTTTGCCGCTATTAATTTCGCCATTTTAATGCTGTTTTGATGTTCCGGGAATTTTTAACGGTATTCCATCTTCCTAAGTTACGCCCTCTCTTATTTATATCGCAAAATTAATTTTAAAGAGTTTATTTCGCATGTAGAATTTTTGTAATTAAAGCGCCGACAAGAAATTAAAAATAAATTGGCGCGTGAAGAATGCCATCGTTCTCCTCAGCTATGTCAATGATTGCGAGAGCGGTTTAACAGACAAAGCCGTCGACATTCCGAAATCCACCGCACTCCCTCGAAAATGCAGAGAAAGGGAGACATTCGGGGGGAATGAATGTAAATCCCTTCCATTTCACGTAGTAGCATCAGCAGCAGCAGCATATGCGCGCGTCGTATTCAGTGAAATCCGCGTGTAAATTTCAGAACGCGCAGTTTTATCGCGGCTAATAGAATCAATAAACCGAGCTCAGTCATATCGATGAAAACGTCGGAGGCAATTCTGTCCGGCCGCGAAGGGGTTAAATTTACCGACGTCCGACGAATGACGACGACGACGGCGAAACGAGCGTCCAATTTCTTCGGCGTTCCGACGAGAACACGGAGAGGGCTAAGCGGTACTATGCCCTGTCGAATAACGAGCGTTTTATTTCTCCTTTTAGCAACGATTAAGCGTTTCTCTCCCACCTTTCTTTCTCCTCGAGACAGAGGGGTGTTTGTCCCTGGACCAATCTCGGACAGCGCGACGCCGCGGCCTTTTACGGCCGCACTATTTTATAATGGCGCTTTTGTCTGGCCGGCGTTATTATTGTAATTTAAGCTGATGGCGTATTGATCGTCGCAGTACCTCTATCTCGTTCTCGCTCCCGCCCCCGCGACTTGTCTCGCTCGATCTTGTATCCCCCTGTCTCTCTTTCTCTCCGTCGCTTCCTCTCGTCTCCTCTTTGGTGCACACACCCTCTCCGATCCAACGTCCCCTTCTCTCTCATGACGCTTTCTCTCTCTCTCTTTCTCTCCTGCCTCCTCTGTTCTCTCTATAGCACTGCGTGCAATTCTAGTTGCCATATTCCTGCACAACGCCACCGCCACCACACCCTTGTTCATATCCTCGTTCGGTGCACCGTCGTCGTCTCGTGCATATGCACGTCGAAAAGTTTTTACGCCATTTACATCCCGACTTACCCCCCTTGACGTCAACGTCGTCGTCGCTGTCGCCGGCATCGTAGTCGTCGTCGTCGTCGTTGTCGCTCGTGCAAACAAAAAAATATGGCCTCGAGATGCGCTGTTGCAAGTGTCACAACTGCATTTTGTTGCACGCGTCCGGCGATGAAAGTTCACTGACAAATCCTCGACAATGCCAGGAGCGAATGCGCGCGGAGAGAGTATTTTCCTTGCCTTAATATATTTTTGCAGTACACGGTAAATCTTGTACATTACGCAATTGTGACACGCAAATACTTCTGAAAAAGCGTAGAAAGGTGAAAAGTTAATAATTTTTGCATTCCGCGTTTCTTCCATATACGCTTTTTTCTTCGAGAACGAATTCGTCGATCGTAATCGCGCTGGAAATGTTTAATACGCGATTTCTCAGCATGACGGAAAACTCGAAAAGCTTTCGTTTTTCGGCATACATGACAGCGAAACGCCATATCGGCTGGTGCAAACGTCAACATGTCGAGAAGTTTTTATTATATGCTGTGCAATGCGTGCCTTACACTTCAAACGTCAGCACTCTCGTTAGCGCAGGGCAAAAAGAAGGCCGCTGCGACGTGATTTAGCAATTTTAAAAGCGGATTTTATCCCATACTCTCCATTACTGGAGTTCATCAACAGATGTCGATTAATGACATCATACACTCACGACGCGACGTGTAAATGTCGAAGAAAAATATCGCCGAGTCACGCATAATTTTAACGATACAACGCAAAATCACTTAGCGTTTTAACCATAAAAGATTTTGTTTTAGTTTGATAGTCAAATAGAATTGTTAATAAAATAAAGAATAACATACATTATAGAATATAATTGTATACTAAATTAATAAACGACGTAGATTTTTGTAATTAAGATAAAAACTCAACGGAAGAAACCGTTTGTGTATAAAGAGTGAACACAAAAATAGCCTTCTTTTTCACCCTTAAATTTAGACTTCTACTTGGTACTAAATGATAGTCTATAATGAGTCATGAATCCTCAAAAAGTTTTAGATTGAGCCGGCTTTTCATTTTCAAGATATGGAAAGTCAAAGTTGGTTGCGTATTCGTTGTTTTAAAACGTTGAAATGGAAACTTACATAATAATAGGTTCAAAAAACGTATTCGTTCGCTGTTATGTGATTATTTAAGTACAGGTATACATGAATATATGTTAGTATATAAATGTGATTAGAGTGAGTCCCCTCGCCTCTCACTTTCGGGGTGCTTGGATTAGAGTGAGTCCCCTCGCCTTTTTTTCTTCAAAGCCGGCTCAATCTGAAACTTTCTGAGGATTCATGACTCATTAAAGAGTATCATTTACTACCAAGTAGAAGTCTAAATTCAAGGGTGAAAAAAGACAAGGGTGAAACAGGCTATTTTTGGCTTGTTTTTGCTGTCACTCTTTAATTAATAATCGAAATAAAAAAATTTTTAAACTGCAGAAATGTCGAAAATGCTTGATAATGAACGGTTCTTTTGTATAAAATAGTGAACCACGAAGTAAAACCACGAAGTAAGTATGCTATTCCATTCTCGAGTGATACCCAAAAACAATGCAGCACTTTATGCAAATTTTTCTAATTTTCTAATTTTAGAAACAAGTTATCCTATATTTTTAATAATAGAACATATATACGCAAAAACAAGATCAGGAAATGGATATGGACCTAGATATATGTCGCTCCAGAGATTTTATTTCGCGAATTGATCAACCATGGCATCACATAAAACAATAAGTGTTTGAAAATCTTTGGGTTGGCGTTTTATTAATTACGTAACGTAAACCCAAAATTTCAAAAGAGAAAAGGTGCGACCTGCTCTTCGATTGGTAGATAAAAAAGCAGAGAGAGACGGAAGAGGAAGAGAAGAAAAAAGAGCAATAATATATGAGAGAGAGAGAGAGAGAGAGAGAGAGAGAGAGCACAGAAACCACAGAACGGTTAGTATATCCCATATATTCTCTTTCTCTCTCTTTCTCTCTCTTTCTCTCTCTCTCTCTCTCTCTCCTCCCCTTTCTCTCTCGCTCTGTCTCGTCGCACGCGATGTCCAATTAAAGCTCTCGAGCCGGTGACTCCAATTAAGACTCTATTAAATATACACCCGGCGCGTGTGTATCGTCGTCAAAGCGAAATTCAAATGGCGTTGGCAGTCCTCCTCCCTCCAATTCGCGCTCGTGTATTTGCCTCGAACAAACGACCCCGGTCGTAATAAAGTTGGCGCTAATTAACCGTGCGAGGTCCCTTATCGCGCATTATGGAACATACTTGCCGCACACCGTGCGGCGTCTTTCCTGCCACGGTCGTTTTACGCGTTCTCCCTCGCCAATTTTATTTCGTGGTATCGTATTAAGCGACGGCGGTTCCCTCTTCCTCATCATCTTGAGGGTAGAAATCGTGCGAGTTTGATTTAGATCGTAAATTTATTCGAGGCGATTTTAGCAATCAGTCTCGGGTAGGAAACACAAAGATTTTTTTGTTAATTAACCACGGCGGTGGAAACAATACAAAAATCGTATAGTTGGAAATTTAAGTTAAGTTAATACAAAATGGCCTCAGGCGACGCTTGCGAAATTTCGAAAGAGCCAAAGTGACGCGAGGCGGACATTTCAGATCTTTAAAGTAATTTTGGCTTAAGGCAAGTTTAATCATTTATGCAGATAAGGGACACTCGCGGAATTAATCGCGCATGCATTATCGGCAAGCATATTACGCCACCAAAGTCCCGGTCGCTCCGCAGTCCATGGTACGCATATATAATTTAATGTCATCCACTGATTGCTTCGGAATTCAGGTCACGAGTCACGACGCGATACCCGCCGCGTGCAATTTGCGCCCGGAGGCGCACGTATGCGCGTCGCCGTCGCGATATTGCTCGAGATAATAACGGCGATTTATATCCCCGGAATAAGAGCCACTCACGAGTTAGCCGGGACACTGCGCGACCGAAGTCGCTTTTCAGCCACCGAATTTGAACCCGAGTATTCTACAAAATTTGGTTAGGTATATCTACGGAAAGGCTATATTGCGTCTCGCATTATTAACTTCTCTTTACGAATACAAGCAAAACTATTAAGCGCTTATTAAGTTTAAATTCAATTAGTATTCTCGCTGCGATCTTTATATCAAAGATTTTTGTACTGAATTGTTCGAAATAATTTTTGTGAATTTCATAAAATATTTCAAATATTAAAATTTCGAGCTCAAAAATAATATTTGCAAGCGTGCCGAATTTTCCGAATCGTCGGTTTGATAACGTTTATTTTATTTTTTTTTCATCATTGCGTACTATACTTGCATATTTTAACGCATATTTGCAGTGAAATCACCATTCCATTAACAATTTATAGTCGCGAAAAATGTCATTCCGCTGAAAATTTACACGACCGAACGCTGACAAAGCCATACATTACGCGTATTACATAAATCGCGTCGCACATAAATTATTTTACCGAAGTCAATATCGGAGAGTGTTTCGGATTCCTTTCTCGAACGACAGCCTAGCAGATTTTCTGCGTAAAAGCGAATGATATAAGTATAATTTTAATCGTCGCAATATGAGTATAATTTTAATCGTCGTACTCGCGACGAGCAAAATAATACCGCTCGTTACTTACTCGATTAAATTATTATCTTTACGCCGCAATTGGTTGGCCGCGGGACAGCGTGATAGCGTTGTCTTTGCATTAAATTGCGGCCCGGTCGCCCCGGATGGCCCGATAATTCATTTCCAGACGTATATATTACGCGAAAGAGCAGGAACGAGTAACTTGCCCTGAACGCAAAAAGAGAAACTTAATTATGACTTCGGCCCCGCGACGCCATTGTACGGCGCGACGAGAAGGCGTTACACTAAAAAAAAACCGATATAATTTAACGTGCGCCGCTCGAAACTTGTTTCGTTAATGCAGAATACTTTATCCGCGGTAATTCTGAGAAAGGGGGAGTCCATCCCGCCGTTAACAGGATTGAGCGGAAAAATTATCAGGGTGTATTGCACAACAACCGCGGATTAGTAAAAAAAAAAAAAAAAAAACGGCTGAGTGTGAACGGACGATCGGAGTAAACGCGATGTTTTAGCGTCCGCAGTCAAAAGAAAAATATAAAAAAATAAAATGAGCTGAATCATAGAGTTAAATAGAGACGTAGGGAAACGTCAATCCGCCCTCACGTGTAAAAGCGAAATACTCGCCGAATTTAACATGGCGTTCCCAGAATTACATCCTTTATTTCTACTTGCGCGCAAAGTCCACGCCCGTTGTGTTGTTTGCGAAAATAATTGTCGCCGTTTATGGAGTTTGCTCGCGCGTATATACTTTCGCCCTTTCAGCGTCGCACACGAGCGTTGTATTTTCGAGCGTTTCTGCCTCTCGCTGTTTGCATTGAATTATGCCGGCTTTACGACGACGTCGTCGTCGCACGCGCATGTGTAATACGCGAAGATAAATACGAGAACAGAAAAGGCAGAAGCACGTAAGCTCGCGAGAATCCCGCTCTCTCTCTCTCTCTCTCTCTCTCTCTCTCTCTCTCTCTCTCTCTCTCTCTCTCTCTCTCTCTCTCTCTCTCCTGTCTCTCCTGTCTCTCTTTCCCGCCGCCAAATTCTCCGCCGCGATCTCGCCAATGCGCTTAAATGAGCGACAGGCGCATGGCAGCGTACGCCAGATGTAACATTGATATTTCCCCTTAATTCCGAACAAATAGTCTCGCACCACCAGAAACTCTTTCCCACGCAGTACGGTATACGTTTATAATTGAACGTTTAATCAAACTTTTTTGTAAAAAGATAAAAATGTCGAATAATATATGAAAAGTGGGAATTTCAACTGCGGACAATAATGAAATTCGAGATTCCCCCTCACGATTTAATGAGAGAACTTTATTGCGACGTGGACGGCAGCATGTCGCGCGGGATTCCTTATAACCGCGCCGTTGGAGACTACCGCTCGGTATGCCAACGTGGAGAGATCTACCAGAGATATCGGGGTGCACGGCTTGACGATGGCTCGATAAGGGTACGGTGCTGTGACGGCGCGCCGCTGCATTGTTTCTTGCCGACGTTGCTGCACACAACGCAGCGCTGCATCGGCGACTCAGTGGATTGCACTTAGCTTCTCTGCCGTGTTTCTTGCGCCATCCCTCCCTCGCCAATAAGGCGACCTCCTCCGCTGGGTACGCTCTTCTTTCTCTCACCCCCGGTCCCTTTATCCCTTTCGCTTCGCCTCGCCGACCCTGCCGCCATTGACCGAAGCCGCGGAGGTCCAATAAAAGCCCATCCCCCCTAAGTTATTCCGCGGATTTTCGCGAGTTCGAGGGTGACTCGGGGGAAAAAACGGAGGACGCGGGAGAGCAAAGCGAGGATAAATTTTCAAATGCGTTTCCACAAAGAGAAACGTGGGGCGCGAGGGGAGAAGAAAGTGGAGCGAGAGAAGAAGCAGAAGGCGAGCGATGCAAAGACGGCGCTCGCGATTCATCGCGTTTCGAGAGCAACATCGGCAGAATTTAATATCGAGCAACGAAAGTTTAATTAGTCGGAAGTTAGGAAATCGCGACTCGGCGGAATTCGCGCCGACAGACGGACAGACAAGCAGACAGACGGACGCCGAAACGAAGCGATACCCCGTCCATGCCGTGTTTATAAAACGCGCGGCAATGCCGCGATGACGAGTTGTAAAAAGGAAAGGTAGAAGCGTTTAAGAAACGTCCCTATATTGTAGAACGTAATGAAGATTTCTCACAATGGCGCTTAACTCGGTCAGATTATATGCGGACTTAAAGGAAAAATTTAATTAAAACTTCAGAAAGATGTTTTTCAGACATTTGAATGCAAAACAAGTTTGCGGAAAAAATGTTGCGCGCAACATTGCCTATAACTTTCATCGCTACAAGATGCCACGATTATGTTTTCAAGCTACAGTGTTTTAAATTAACTAAATTTCACACTAAATTTTGTTAAAGATTTCGATCAAGTTAAGTCCAATTAAATTAGATAAGTAATCATTCATTCGTGTACTTGATTACTTATTATTTAATCCAATTAGGCTTATCATATAAGAATGAGTTCAAAATTTGCTACATACGTTAAAACATGTTACATGATATTCAAATAATCAAAAGAATACATTGCAGAAATACTCAAACAAAAATTTACAGTTTAGTAATAATGAGTTTAAAGCTAGAATTACCGATGTCCTAGTTTGTATTGCAATTGTAATACTAATTGCCGAGTGCTATCAACCGAAATTAATTAGATGTTTAATTTTTGTCAAGGCGACAATTTTTCTAGAATTCCTCGTAAAATTGTAAACGTTAAAATAAATTTTGCAGTTATATAACCATATCGGGTTCCGATGAACAAAATTGCATTATATTTACTAACGCATATATATATATAAAATTTATCGATACATCTCTTATTTGTGTCATGACGTACCATTTTTATATGTACTATTTTTGATTGCTTAGAATTGCGAGATAACTAACACGTTAAAATGTAATGTATAGATATTTAAATTAAAGTATTTTTAATGAAATTGTATACACATACATATACACATATATATTTTTTTTTAAGAGAAGAGAGACAAGAATTATATTTTCTACTATATAGTTGCTCTACTTTTAGTTGCATATATTATTTCATGTTACATATCTGTACCTTAGAAGTAAAAAATCGTATCTCCAGTTTTTGTCAAAATGAAGTTAATACATTTTTCAGTAATAGGAGCTTAAATTGTATATAATGAGAAAGCGTCTTATGTCTATTATTACTATAATAATTCCCAAGATACGGTGTTTAAAAAAATGTATCGAAACTGTACTATTAAACGTGTCAGTTAAATTACTTTATTACTTTATAAAAACTTAATAAATCAAGTTGTTATTTAATATCTAAAAAAATATATCGTTTCCCTATTTAAAACTTTAAACCTTAATTTCTCTGAATTTATAATAATGGAGATATGATTCTTTACCTCTAAGGTATTATGCAGATACTTGTTTTTTTTACGTTATCGCAAAACTTAACAAATTCTGTTTTTCTCTCAAATCAAGCTTGGACTCCGGACATTGTTCATCACGCGGAACTTATGCCGCAGAAGCTCGTCGTCTGTTCACGACGCGCTTACTTGGCTCGCGAAATTTTTCCGAATATTCCGCATGGAGCCGGGTCGTAAATAAAAGGGAATCGCGCAAGTTTCGCGTAACCGACGACGGCGGCGGACTGTTCGGGACCGCAATGTGAATTGCACACGGGATTTTGGCTGGTGTCTCCCCAACCCGAAGTCAGAGAAAAGCGTCGATTCGGCGTCGCGGTGCGCAGCGCGTACCAAGTTCTCCCTCGTTTTCTCTCTCGCCTCCCATCTCCTTCTGTCTCTATCGATGCAAAAAGACGCCCTCGAGAAAACGAGATCACCTCGCCGACGAAGGCGGCGAAGATGCTAAACTCACCGGGAACTATTCGGCCGTCGAACTAATTTAACGCTCGGTTTAACCAGGGACCGCCCGACCTGTCCTCGACTTGTTCCACTGCGATGCGAATCGTGGCCATAAAGGAGCCGTCGACTATCTCGATATGACTCTCGCTCTATCTCGCCGACGAACTTTCGGCGGAGATCGACATTATCATCGATAGTTAAATACCTTCCGGTACGTTTTAGTTACAAGATCGCACGCCTCGTCTGCTTAATGAGAATTCACCGTAAATTTAACTTTTAGTGTTCTTCGTAAGTCTGGCAATCCTCGCGATGCGTTTCGGAAAAAAGTTTGGTACGGTTTTTCGGTTTGGAAGCTTTTTGGCCTGAGAGCCGGACTGAAGGCCGAACCGAGAGCGCGTTGGAGAAATTCCAGCGATCTTAATTAATGTACGCCCGGGTGCCAAATGGTTTCTTTTTTTTCTAGAGCGAGATTTTCGTGAGTCGCGTTAAATTAGATGTTAGATGTTCTTCTCGGTTGGCTATGTGTTAAATTATCTTGTTAACTGAAAATTAACGTAAAACCGACGGTAAAAGTTTGCTTTTATTGTATAATATATCGAGGTGAATCAGTAAAGAGAAGGAATTAAACCTCTTATCCTTCGTAACTTCCTAAAAGCTATGAAATGGATTTTAAATAAATTTTTAAGTTTTCTCAGTTAATAAACTCGCGAAGATCTTTCAACGACACAACAAAAGTAAATATTTTCGCGTGTTGGGACACTTTGGTGAAAGAGCCACGCGGCGAGAGCTGCTAAGCGTTGTAAAGTATCAGATGTTGGCGAATACTGGATATTAAATTCCATCCATCCGTTTAGCAAACAATCGTCTCGCAAACATTCTCGAATGTCCTCGCGGACTAATTTTTCCTTTGCGACAGAACCGCCGACTCTTAAAAGTAAGGTAAGCTTAAAAATTGCAGAGGGATATCGATATCACGTTCGCATGATCGACGGGGCGATATTAAGCCGCGCCTTCTTTTATTTCGCGTGGCCTTAAAAATTTCAGTTTCTAAATGGTCTGCGATTCGCGCAACTGCAACCAGCTTTTTTTTAATGGACGTCACCGCCTCTCTCGCCTAAAAGGCTGCGCTTCTCTAAAATGCGGCGGCGAAGTGTTATAACTCTGACGTGTCTCTGGCACGAGGAGTAACGAAGGGAAGCGCGGGAAGCGGCGAGAGGTCGCGAAAAATACGGGGGCGGATAATGGCGGTGTAGACGGCGATAGCAAAAAGAGGCGGAAGGACGCTGAACCGCGAAAACACTGACACTGACTCGACAAAGCGACGCTAAGGCTCTTTCGTCCCGGCCACGTCGATTTGCCACCAATTTCTCACCGGCAGCTTTTACGTGCCCGCAGAAAACGCATATTTTCTACGAAAGATATAAAAAAGTATTATTTTTCTTGATCATTCAGTCTGTATTAACAATATATATCTATATACTCGTACATCTATCGTTATCAATTTCGCTTCTCTTAAATCAACAATACGTTCAACTTCTTATTTTATAAAAGCGCAACGAGATAATTGGAGCGTCCTTAAGTGTGCTTAGTGAAAGAGGATTCTAGTGCAGGCGACACTTTGTGCGTCTTCTCGGAATTTTCTATAACAGCTCGTGTCAACGATACCCCTCAACTTCGCAAACGCACAAAGCGTTAATTTAACAGCGAGCGATGTCAATAGGAAGCGAACAATATGCTCGTCCAACGCTGCCTTCGCCATATCTTATCGGCTTCAGCGCGTGCGGCCGAAATAGACAAGACGGTGCACTCTCATCATTAGCCTCCCATTGTTCCGTAGTTCTCCATCCGCGTTCGACCCATTTTATGCCTTATCAGTCAGCATCTCTATTGCGCGCTGCACCGGGTGAAGTACGCCGCGCCGACGAAACTGCCGAGGAGTTCTCGTGACAAGATCGTCCGTACCGCTGATCGAAATTACCGCGAGTTTCCCGCGACGAGATCGTCAGACACCCTTTGTGCCGCCACGGTTTGAATAAACGCAGTACACCGCAATGACTTCGGCTGAATAAGCAAAATAAAGCGACAACGAGTCACTCATGTCGTAAATTAATCAGAGCATTGCTCAAGCAAAACCTTTAAACCTTGAACGTGTTATATCTAATTTCAAAGTATAAATGGTGACTCGAAAGTCTGAATGAACTTTTCAATTTGCGAGAATTTATAAAGATGAATTATAAATGCTGAAAAGTTGTGATGTTGAAAAGATATGGGTTTCCACCAAATTTCCGGATAAAATGAGACTCTCGCATTTTAAAAACAATTTTTTTTCCTTAAAAGAAATATTTAATCAATTCAGACAAATTTGGCAATTTTCTCGAATCTGTTCGTACGTGACATCGCAGGTGCGGCGCCTACCCGTTGTCCCTTCAAATACCGAGCATATTTCCGACGACGTCGGTGCATTTGGCTCAACGGGTCGGCAGAAATATCGTCGGCGAACATTTCGGCCATTAGCATTTCGGACACTCATGATTTATTCATGAAGAAAGCGCCACGTGTGAACCGGCGACTACCGGGCGGAGGCCGAAGGAGGAGGCCAAACCACCGGAGGTCGGCGGCGGCGTGCGGGAAATGTGCAACAATGCATCACGATTTCGCTATGTGCGGAAGGGGCAAAACGTGAGAGAGCCGTGTATAAACGTGTTTAGTTAAGTAGATGCGTAAAACATGGGATATATCCCGCGGGTCGGGCATCCCCGAGAAATGCTACGGATGAACGGCCGCTCACGTACAGGGTGGATCACAATTATGCCGCTAGAACGTTTTGCCCCCGAACACGTGAAACGTAACGGGCATAAGGGATTAGCGAGATGTAAGAGATCGCTCAGGGAATGTTTATGCATAGGCCGTGAGTGCGCGAAAGACGCGCATTTGCATTCTTTTAGGATTCTCGAGGGAAAAGTATTTGAAATATATTGAGCTTTATATGAAAAAAAAGATACTATGAAATATCAAATTTTGTGCATAAAAGATCTACTACTTATAATATATATATAATATATAAATATAAAATGTTATTTAAAAATGAATAAAGCTAAGCTGTATTGCTGTGCGAAAATAAGAAAGATAAGGTCAATATACTGCAACCTGCAACTTCGTTTAATCGGCAACGCCTATTGGAATAATATTTCTGAAATTGCTACCATTAGTCTGTGTTAATTACTGCTTCATATAATTAATGCTTCATTATTATTCAGACAGCTTTCTACGTGCTTATTGTTAGCTCCGAATTTTCCTTTTCTCAACTTTCCCGGATTCCCGGACTTTCACTCGATGAGATACGGGCTGACGGACTTACGGACGAGGACTTACCGGTAACCACGAGCCTGGCGTACGAGGAACTTTCCACGGTGTCACCGGTGACGTGATGCACCGTGCGGCACCGGTAGGTTGAGTGAGCATCGGCGGGTGTCACCGAGAAGATGAGCAGTTCTCCGGTGGGCAGCATGTGGTGCTTCTCGCCTGCAAACCAAAACAGCAGCAATATCAGCGATATCGTTCGGGAGAACGCGGAACGTTTTGCAGCGCTCGCCTATAATTTCGGCAATGTATTTGAAGCGAAAAATTTCTCTTCGTGAAAATTTAAACAAAAATAGCAATCAACAGTAAAAATAACATCAAATTAGATAAATAAGAAAAAATTATCGCACAATTAATTTTACTATAAATTAAAGCTCTACATTTTGTATAAATTAATTAAATTGATATTATTGTATTAGATTAATTCTACAGAGTATTATATGTATATATAACGTTAAAGAGGCGGCTCTTTGCGAATTCGGAGAGGAAAATCATTTTCAAATTCATCTCGACCTGCTTTCCCCTAAAAGCGCGACGTGAACTCCACGAAACGCTCAGTGTGACGCATTTTTCATCGACTCGACTTTCTCATTCTCTCTGCCGCCATTCACGCCTGCCGTCTCCGTTGGGCTTTCATTAATATGGAAATTTCTTTAATGGAAAAGAGCGCACGGGCGAATCTCGCGCGCGGAAGCGGCCGGCTATAAAAATTGCGTCGCGAGAAACAATAGTATACCTAGCTGCAGAGAAAATGATTCGCGACTAGACTCCTCTGGTAATATAGAGGGGCCGCCTCCGCGTTTAAGCGATCCCGTGTGTGAAACGAACGATCAGCAGCAGAACCACGCTCGACGCGCTGCTGGAACGCAAAAAAAAAAAGACAAAGTATATCGGCGCGAGTGAGAATCGATACTCGTAAAAATTCGAGCGTAACCGCTGCATGGCGAGAGCGTGCCCGCTAGCGCACTCGGTGGCTTAAAACGGTGGATGCCTTGCTAAAAAGAAAAAAAGATTAACGCCTCTCGAGTGAATTCCGCTGACGATCGTTGTTGCACGCGCTCGTGCCTCCCATCGTATCCCCGAGGATAAAGCTTCGAAAAAAAATTATTTAAAGAGATTTTAAATAGGGGCACTCTGATATCTCTCTCCCTCTTTCTCTCTACACTGTTAAATATAAAAGATAAAATTTAAACCAATACCACGAGTTAAATAAAATTTTGTTATTTTTAACTACCACGTGTGTCGATTAGTTCGATTCCATTGGTTTAGATAAGTTAATATTGTTTTTTTAGTTAAATTAACGATATATATTGAGTAGAAGCAGGGCGACTTATGAGAATAGTTAAAAATGACTCAAATTGAGTAAAATTTTATACTATCTTAACAGTGTATTAAGTGTTATAATTAACAGTGTTGCCATTTCCTATGGAAATTATGAAAAAACTCGCTCGCACGAATTTACATTTATTAATAATTTTATCGCAGATATGATAAGTTGTTGCTATTAACACAGATTGTATAAGAAGCAGATTAATCTTTTATATTACTGTATTAATGAACATTTCAATAATCAATTGATAATAATTAACGCGCCGCGTACACAAAATAAATGCACGCGAAATGAAAATATATTATATGTCCTTCTCCCTCTTCCTCTCTCTCTCTCTTTTAATGCAGCTGTCCGTCATATTTAATAAATAAATGACACACGTTTGCACATGGCAAAATATAAACACAGTTAATAGCTTGTTCAAATCAATAGTCGAAAAACGCGTGTAAAAGCGCCCAACAAATACACATGTGTTTATTCTGCATTCACAAAATAGAGTTATTACGTATATCATCCTCATTGCAGCCGCAAAATTCACATATAAAAAAGATATTAAAAATACAGAATAATCATTTTCTATCTTAATAGACGTTAATTAACCGCATTCCGTTCAAAATGTTCAATTTCCGAGATAAAATTTGTACTCTAAAACGCGTTGTTCTCAGAAGAATGATGAACAAAATTTTCATCCCAGAAAATTCTAAATACGAAAAACATGTTTGTTATTATCGAACTTTACAAAAGCGTCGATTATAGCACAATACAAATGCAATAACAATCGACCCCCGTAATTACACCTGCGCTATATTAATCGCAATTTATATCGCGAAATTTCATTAATTGCTCGCGATAGAAAGAGAGATAGATGAGACAGAGAGGAGCGAGGGAGAGAGGAAAGGAGGAAGGGAGAGAGACATCATATAAATAAATTAATTTCCTGTCAGATGGTTAAACAGTCGATAGAACACATCGGAGTTGGATTCAGGTGCACCGACATTGAATACTCGACATAGAATGAACGTTAATCAAACTCCGTAGGAATTTAATGGGCTTACACCGTGGAAGGCCGATATTCTACGAAAGCTCTTCGGTCGCGAAGAGTTTTTCAGTTATCTTTCTCGAAATGACGATCGTATACTAACGGGCCACTTCACTTCCTCGTTCCATCGATTCCGCACATTTGATATCACGCATTATAGGGGTTAATCAGAGCGGGTAACATTGGAGAGTACTTTGTTATTGGAAAATTTTAATTTCCTCGATAAACAATGCACGGAATGTAGAGGTTATCGATGTACATTTTTTGCTTGTATACTTTTTTACGATAAATCAAATCTTTATGTTACACTGTTCTTCAGTAGTTTCATTTGCGCTCGTAAATAAAGTTATTTTGGAGATATGAGTAATTTATCGTTTTCATTAAAATCCACGGAGGTTACATTGGGTGTATTCGTTTATGCAGGGCTGCGTGCCCTGAAACATCATGCGAGCGCTAAAAATCCTACAGCATATGTTACGTGCATACTATAGATTTTCAGCGCTCCGGTGATGTTTCTGCACGCAGCCTTGCGTAAACGAATGCACCCATTGTGATCAGGTTGTACATTGCATCAGCAATCTATACGAAAGCATTACATAGTTTTCACTAATATGCAAAGTTGCATTAATTATTGTTGTTGCACCTCTGAAACTTTTTTCGTCAGAACGCTTTAGATTTCTACGTTAAATAATACCGGAAATATTTGTACGTTGCAATTTCTCGTGAAAAGAGAGAGGAGAGCTGACTGTTTTCTCCGTCAAAAAATATGCTTCGTTGATTCGACGCAGGTTTCGCATCTGCGACCTTTATATTTGTTGGGGGAGACGTTTAGGGCGGGGATCTTTCGCAACGTGCGACGGAACCCTAGCGGACGGAAATGCGGTAAATGAGAACCGCGTCCAATCATTCTTTTTTCCCCTGGAGCCGGAAATTCACCGCGGTCGCGATTACTCGCATTTTTTTTCCGCAGTCGCACTCGGGGGAGAGACGTGTATGTATATCACGGCGGCGCGCCAGGGCGTTTTCCGCGTCCGTAAGCATGTCGGCCGCGTGCACGCGTGACTCCGTGGAAAAATGCACCGCGCGAAAAATACCTCGCGCAGTCTCTCCCTTCGCGCTCACCGCCGGGTTTTTCCCTCGTCCCTTCACCCACCGGCGGCGCCCTATCCTTCATGTCTACGACGTTCAAACGAGTGCATTTTCCGCCGATGCGTCCGCATCCGTGCCGCGCCGGCAATGTCAATATTTCGTTGTTGGCGCCGCGAGCATCCTCGCCGCGCGTGCACGTTTATAACGGGGGAAATTGCGCGGAATTCCAGCCGTTGAAATGGCTCGGGAAAGAGAGAGAGAGAGAGAGAGAGAGAGGGCAGAGAGAGAGGGGGCTGCAGGAGGTGTGAGCAGGAATGCACGTAAGTCTGGTTATATACCTTAAGATCGGCTCGCGCGCGGTGCAAATAGCGGTGCATACCGTCGGCGCCCGCCGGCTGCATACGACGATGAATGCCGGCCGTATTGCCGCCGCGTGAGAGAGAGAAAGGGGTAAGAGAAATGGATGGGCAACCATGGCAAAGGAGAGGAGGATGGGCGAGAGGGAGGAGGGAAAGAAGCAATGAATCGATCGTAATAAAAATAACTCGAGCGCGAGGGATTCTTCGGCGTTTTGTCCGCTCATTGTGCGCGGCGCCAGAACGATTATGCGCGGCAATCATGCCATCGGCCACGAGAAATAGCTGGCATATTTAAGCGGGGTTCAAAATTCACGGATTATAGGTATAGGGATGTTAGAATATGTATTTCGAGCTTGTTAATAGTTGGATGTGGCGAGTGATTAAATGATATACGGATCATGTTAATGCGCTTACTTTATTTATGATAGTTTCTATTTTGACAGAGTCTCAGTCTAATAACATAAAATTAATTTTAGTTGCGTTTAAGCTTCGTTTTATCGATAAAATACTAGTTAAAATTTTAATTATTATTATTTTTACATAATATGTAAGAAATTAATTATTGAAACTGATTAGAGATTGCAATTGTATTTTATTCTTTGGGATTTATCATAAATTAAAAAGATTTTCATATTTTATTAATATTAAAATATTTTTAAGAATTTTTTTATTTTATTTATAACGTGGATATACAATGTGTGTGTATGAATAAAAAATGTTTTTATACATAAAAAATTATTGAAAATAAAAAGTGCTAGTAGAAATAACTATGTTGTGACACTGATTAAACGTATAAGATATAAACTACTTGTTCGTACGGTACGCATCAGAGAAAATAATGTGGAGGCAAATAAGTAAGATAATATAATATTTAACGCAATTTTGTGGCTTAATCAACCTTTCTATTAAATAATTAGAAAACATCGTCGACGAATAAAAACTGATAAAATGTGATATTAATTGCATTATATGTTTCTCTCATATTGTTCCATGGCGTTAAATGATATTTATGCAATATTGCACAATTTCGCGAAATACTAAACCCATTAAATATTATGCGTCACACAATTTTAATTAATTCATATAGTCCATAATCAAAATTCATGTACTTCACAATACTAATTAAATTAACATTAAAGAAATTTACTGGCATTTAAAGATGAAAGAAGAGAGCTGTGACCAACTGAAATCCCTGACATTCCTCAGAGAAGCTTTAATACAGCTACAAGATTCACGCGGGATCACAATTTCGCGCTAATAAATGTATTGGATCGTGTTTAGGAGTTTACGAATCACGACAAATCGCCGCGAATTCTTAATGAAACGGCGGATGCGGCCAGGCGTCGTCTATTCGGTTTATGGAGCTGCGACTTATCCGATATCGCGAGAGCGAGTTGCGTAAATACTTTTTGAATAATGTGATCGAATGGACACCGAGTGAATGCGAAATCAAAGTATCTAGGTGTACCGAAACAGAAAGCAAAAGCACTGCTGTCGATCGGTCGATATGTCTAATCACCATAACGAGAACACGAAATCTCTTTTGTCAACAAATCCGCGAAAGGGAGATAACGGTACCACGTGTAATGGAGATAACGGTATATACCAATGTGAAGGTGAAGAGAATGCACGAATGCACGTTACAAGTGAAATGATTTGTGCTATGAAATTCACGAATTACAGATATAAACGTAAAATTTTCTACATGTCGAATAAATTAGTAGTTTATACCAATCTATGGTCAGCCACAGTATTTCTACTAGTATCTTTTATTTTTTTTCAATAATATTTTATGTATACGTGAATAAATGAGATATTCTTTGTGCACACATATGGTCAGCCACAGTATTTCTACTAGTATCTTTTATTTTTTTTCAATAATATTTTATGTATACGTGAATAAATGAGATATTCTTTGTGCACACATTACAAATAAAATATATAAAGTCAGTATATACAGTATATACATGTTCTTAAAACTATTGCGATATAAATAAAAAATTATTATTCTTTATCAAAAATTCATACATGTGAATCAAACTCTTTTCGTAGCGATTTCGATGGTTTAAAATTTGAGTATCGATGATTTCTCTACATCGAGATATTAATTTATTCAACACATTTATATAATGCAATGAGTTCATTTGACACCAGTTTAAAAACGTAGTAAAAAAAAAATTGCAGTCAAGAAAATCGATTTCGAGAGAAACCACGTAAATGAAATGAATTGCTAACTGCGGTATTTAAATATAAATAAGTAATTTCATATATTAATATTTTATATTAATTACGTATTAATATTATA
Source organism: Temnothorax ravouxi (assembly GCA_030770255.1). Lineage (NCBI taxonomy): Eukaryota > Metazoa > Arthropoda > Insecta > Hymenoptera > Formicidae > Temnothorax > Temnothorax ravouxi. The sequence continues at coordinate 301,224 of JASTWP010000490.1, read as the reverse complement.
TAATTAATTTTGCAGATTAATTTTTCAACGTTCGAGAGAATCAAATAATGGTCGAAATCTGAAATGCATTATCCGTAATCGGATGTGACATTAAACATATTCTGCCTTCGAATCTATGTATACATATGTAGTGACGTAATGCGTTTATTCGATATATTGTATCTCTCATACCAGCGCGGGTAACCCTGTCGGGCGTTAACGTTATAATCAGCTTAAATGCAAGTTTAATCAACAAGTGTATCAGAACTTATGCCCATTTGCGTCGCTCTAATATCCGATGGGATAATGTCGGTTAATGGTTACTGGCATCTTCTGCTTTATATATAACATAACGCCACTGGATTTTGTAATAAATAATAAATCGCATTATAAACTTTCAGATTTTATCATCAAAACTTTATCCCATGCATACATTACTATATACGTTTCATTTTAACCTGAGAATTTATATTCCCTAATTGTTATTATTAATTCTTTTTATTTTTTATTACAACCGTTTTAAAAATATCAGTTAAAAGAACGCGAAGACTAATGCGAAAAAGAACGTAGAAAGAGAAGCGGTTACAATTTCTTCGTAATGGCGACCTCGGCCTGAGCGTGGATGATTTATGTATACGCCGATTATTACCGAAATATATCTCGCGCGCTGGATTTATTCCGCCCGCGAGTGGATTTTCTCTGGAGTGTCGTGTACGAAACACGAATCCGCGGATTTTTAAGGAAAGTTCGTTCCGTTCCCACGTGCGTCGTTCGTCACTCGTGGGAACTGTGAGTAAATCGACCTCGAGCCCGCGAGAATTGCCTTATTTCAGCAATCTTTGTCAATGCGCGTCTTCGTATTCATACCGCGTTATATAAAATTGAATATAAAATAGTAAGCCAAAAACATTGGGCAGTCATCGATTACGTATTTACGTTTGTACGGTTGGGGACAGAAAGGTTGTCAAGTTAAATTTCGAAACGCATCCTATTTGGAAGTGGATGAGCACTAATGCACACAGCTTGCACAGTAATTTATTATATAAGAGCAAACAAACAAGATGTCAAATTGAAATGTTAAATATTGAAATGTTAAAAGAATTGGTAGTTGCTGACATGGTTAATAGCTGGATATTAAATATAAATAGGATGCGTTCCAAAACTCAACCGGACAACCTTTCTGTCCCCAATAACTCTACGTACAGTTTTTCAATAAGAAAACGTTAGTTTTCGCGGAAACGAGTCTCACAGAGACTTAAGCGAGCATTAAGAGCGCATGAATGGTGATTGAAAAAAATTACGTTGCATCATTTATTTGTGCGGACGTCGAGATATATTTCGTCGTGCTTCCTTACGCGGGGCAAGCACAATTACTTCTTTCATGACTTCACGGAATGCCGCGCGGTAAGTGCGCCACTTTGCCTCCTTGTCCGCGACTTATTGCGACTTCGCTTAAGTTCGCCGGGACGAAGTACGCAAACTTTCGTTTTACGGGGTTTAAAACAGGGACGTTGTCAAATTGCATTTCGCCGGGCTAATTTTTCAAGCGTACGCGGCGGAGCGATGAAGTTCGAAATGGCGCGGCGCGGCGCGGCGGTGATAACTTTCCGAAAATTGTTACGATTAAACAGGGCAAAGAGAGGTCCCGTCGAACGATAATATCATATGTCGGAATGCTTTAAAGGATAATGCGAATAATTTCGAGGTGGATCGGAAACACACGCAAATCAAATTATTCACGTTGTATCCCGCGCGCGCTTGAGCACAAATTGCATTATAAACTTATAAACTAGATTTAATAAACTATATATACGCGGAATTTGTAGCTTGTTCCGTTTAAATATCCAGCGTTGAAAAGAGGGTAAAAGTTGACTTTAGAATTCACGAGTTTAGTCGCGCGCGCTTTTACTTGATGAAAAATCCAAGATGATTACTTTTGCTTTACTTGAAAGGGGATTTTCAGGACGCGGCGAAAGAATAGTGAGCGAAAGCGCGGCTGTTATCACTATAATACGTATTCAGCTATCTTTTGCAAGCTTATCCCCGTGCGGAAAGAAGCATCGTCGTCCCTACTAGCTTATATATGAAAAATTTAGGCTCTTATCGATAGTACTCGTGTCGAATGCTTTCCCATGTAATGATATCGTGTATTATCCTACTAGGAGAGGATAATGTCTCGAATAAAGCCAAAATAATTATCTGATTCATCTCGTTATAGGTATACATATACATGGCTCATTTTGATCGTTAAAAAAAAATGCACATTTTGAGACAAACAGAAAATAATTATAGAAAAAACTTTATTTTAGAAATTTTTGTAGAAATTGCATTGCAGGCAAACAATGGTTATTTTGTTTTAAATAGTATTTAAATAAATAAATACGTTCTTTCTCTGCATCGAAAAAATATATACGAATAACTGTATATAATTACAAACAATATTCCTATGTAGCAAAAATATTTGAGTTTTTATTAAAAATATAGCAGAGAATAATCGCTCAAAAAACACGAAATTAAGTACGATGAACGAAGAGAGATATAAATAAGAGTAAAGAAGTGAACGAAAGCTGCTTAAGATAGCGGTTGTATATAGGAAAAGAAAGTGCACCGTAATGCAAAGCGGAAGGTACTTTCCAGTGGACGCGGAGACGAATACTTTAGGCAAATTTTCACCTCCACTAAACATCCTCTAGTGCTTTATAATTTAAACTTAAAATTATAACAAAAGCATATAAACGGAGTAAAAATAATTAAATAATTAAATAAATTTGTTTTGCTATACAATTTCTATATAGTGACTTAATATTATCTATTATTATTTGCTATATTATTTGTTAAAAAAATAATTTTGCTATTGTCACAACAAAATAGTGTAATATAATTAAATGTAAAGGTAATGCAATATTGTTTATTAAATATGTATTTTGTTCTTTTTTTTAATTTTGTAAAACAATATCTAATGGATGTGTATTTATTAAACGGAGCAAGCCATGGGAAAATAAAACTATTGCGCTCGAGGTAAAAAGAGGTAAAAAGAGAAAAGATAATAATGGTGTCATAACATGGACGCTGCGCTACAACGCGGTTCGGTGTTTCCGTCGACGAGACTCAACGTCAGCATCATAAAAGAATATACATTATACTTGAACCTCCCGGCCCCCGATAATTACGAAAATTACATGTTACACAAAATCTACTACCAGAATTACATAATCCTTGAATGTATAAAACGACAGCGTCGATCTAAGATGCGATTCAATGCAAATGAGATTTATCATCCGCAAAGTAAAAAATCGGGATCACCGCGGCATTTTTTCGTTTTCATTAAATACACATTACGCGATACCTGATATCATAACAATGGCGCATGATTACTCAACGTTCTAACAAACGTTGATAATTCCGCGATGACTCGCGTTGCAATAATATTCATGCCAATAATTATTACGACGAAATATGTAAAGGCGAAGTTTGAGCCCCGGTCTGGCCTTTCTCGCATACTACTACTGAATGCGCATTTGCGAAGTGGTCGCAGACAAATGAGCGAGACGTTGGGGCGGTTGCTGCTGCGGCGAGGATAGTTCGACGTTTCCATAGACAAGCAGCCCGAGCTAATTTGCATTGCGGTGGAACGTTTCGTGTTGGAGTTGGCTGCATCCGGGTAGTCATCCACCGGCACTTCATGTCGACTCCCTGAAACGTCGATACACCCGGTACGCGTTGCTCGCGGCGTACGCGAAACTAATAACCGTGCAGAGTGTTTCAAGAGAATGATCTGCTGCTCAGTTACGCGCTTTCTCAGTGCGCTATGTAACGAACAAACAGCGCGAGTGCGTATATCAAAAAGATATTTCGGCCTACATATATATACCCGCCGTATATGTCTTTGGCTCGGGAATTAAACTTTCTGCTACAGATAAAAAGATATCTATATCGTACATCTCTCACGTTTGAAAAGTTTGGAAGTTTCCAAGTCGGAGGGTCAAAACGCCTGGTCACGATAACGGGAAGTTCAACATAGTCCCGAATTAATTTATCAATTCTCCGTAATCTAGATGGTCACGTTAAGATCGTCACGTTAAGATAATTTCAGCATACTCGAAATTATTGATCGCGAAGCTTCATTCCGCAGTTATTTTTTGAAAAATCGATAATCTTGGAAATTGAAAATAGACAAATTCGCCGCTTTAATCGCAGAATCCGTCGCAAAAATTTTTCGCGTTTACCCCGCGGGGCTAGCCTGCATTTGGTATATACAGAGTGTCTCGCGGAGGGACGGCGAGCTCTTTATTTCCTTACGGGAGAGTAAATTTAACGCGAGTGCAGACGCGAGCTCGCGCGCGAGACTGTTTCCGAAGACGATTAAACTTCATAAGCGGGCCGTTCCTTACGTCTCTGTCGGACAGGCGACAAATCCTCGGATTAAATCAAACGCGATTCGCGTCTCGCGCAGTCCAGAGAGAGAGAGAAGAAAATCCAATCTGGGAAGCGGGAAAGGCGAGATTCTAAAGCGGAGGTACCAAGGCCTCTAATGGAAAACGAATCACTCGGAAAACTTTCGGGGCCGTCGAACAGGTCGGGCGTGCCTGCGCGAGGAAGTTCGCCGTTTATTCGCCGAGCTATAATTTATTGCGGGGGCAGTCGGTGAATTCGAGGCAAATTTTTCGACGAGGGCGGGGGAGAAGAGGGCAACGAGAGATTTTCGCGTTTATGCCACACACGTGGCAACCTGAAAAGCCGCGTAGTAGCGATCGAAATACGACTACAATGCGTCACGTTTCGTCGTGTCGTCATCGTCGTCGTCGTCTTCCCTTCCCCGAGTGAGTCGACACGAGATCTCGCGCGATGGATGGCGGGGGAACACAATGGCTCCATTATGACGCGAGGAAAACGAATTTGGAAAAGTTTCTATGATGCATCCAGGTGCTTAACTTCTCGGTGGCTTACGGGAACGAAATTGCACAAGCGGTTGAATTTGCTCCGCGAAAATTCGTCCGTTTTGCACGATAAACTCATAAGAGCTTTATTTGAGAGAAAAATATGTATAACTCGATCCAAAAATTATGATCGTAAAATTGATGACTTATATAGACAGCTAAAATGGACTTTTCTGTTATGGCTCCAGCTGCTTTATAAAGCAAACATAGGTTCAGTTTTAAATCTAATCCCTTCAATAATTTTTCTACGTAGATAGAAAGACAGATTTATCTTCAATGAAATATTTCCAGTTATTGAAGATTCCCATATTCCACAGTAATGCCAATTTATTTACATCCATGCTGTCGCATGTCAAATCGCCTTCGCCATTTCAAAACACGATAATTCAATCAGCCTAAAGTGTTTTCGGATTAAAAGTTTATGAGCGAACGAACTACAGGGTTTTAGTTCATGGAATCTCCCGCCGTGTGCAGCTGACGCAAAACGAGAGATGCCAGCTATAAGATGAGTGATATAAAAAAGCCATCTTTAAAAAAAAATGCGAGTGCGCGTAGTTTTATCTCCGCTATTCTCTATACGCATTACGTACCTATCTGCGTTACTGGTGTTTCGTAATATCACGATTTATCCGGGAACGACGAGAATATCCCTGATGTGTGTATGTACGCGGATTCTCAAATCGCTCCCCCAAACTCTAATTAATTCGAATAATGACTGAACTGACGTAACGCGAGGCACTTTCACGTGCGTTTTATCTGTCGTTCGATACACGTGACTCGTGTGAATAAAAGAAAAAGTTTGCCCTGTCATATTTGTTAATTTCTATCTAAGCACACCGCTTTACTCAAGATTGATAATTATTATACAAAAATAAAATATTTCTAATCGTTCCGAAGAAAAAAATAATAACAAATAACATTAAATTCTTGTAAAAGTTATCAGAAAAGATATCTTGAAATAAAAAACAAGATGCACGAAGGCAGAAAATATTTCTAGGAACCCTGATTGTATATATAGATAATGTTACGAGATGATCAATGAGATAAAAGAAATCAGAAAGTAACGCGGAAAGACATTGAGTTTCATCTCTTCAATTTTTCACCGAGAGCACGACAATCGTCGTTATCCGGGAAATGTGTGTAGTCCGGACTTAAGTACGCGTGATATTTCGCTCTCGTGTAAGTCAGGCAACCAGCTTGTAATTACACTCACCGCTCTCCGCGGACGGGTAAATGTTGAAGGCCGAATCCTTCAGCCAGGATGTGACCGCGACGTATTCCTTGACGAAGGCCGGTATCTCGCACCTGAGCACCCCTGTGTTACCCGCCAGGACGTAGGCGTCCCGCACTTGTACCTCGTACTTCTGGCGTACCACTGAAAGAAGAAAAGTTACAGCCGCTTGAGCGTGGAAAATAGATGCCGGGTGGAGAAGAGAAATGGAAAAGAGAGCGAGGGACGCGGATCGCCCATATCGTTCTCAGCGACAAAGACTCCCGGGACAATGAAAAAATATAGAGGAGAAAGAGAGAGAAAGAGAAGAAGGGTATAAAAAGAAACGAGAGGGAAAAGGTTATATCGTCGTGAAACAGGATGTCGTATTCGCGAGAATAATACTGCCGGAAAAATGGAAAAAAACGGTCCCGCAGAAAGAGAGCCTCCTCCCATCGACGCGCACCAACATTGCGACGTTTCATTCGGGATTCATCGTTTCAATCCTGACAATTTTGGGCGATACCGGGCAGATTCTCGGTCTGCAGGATTCCACGACGAAATTTGCTCTTCATCGTGACGGATCTCATCGCGTCGCACGATCGCGATGCACACGTTAATCTCCCCCGTAGAGGCGAAGACGGAGATGAGGAAGCAGAGGCTCGGATATGACGGTTTAAGGAGCGATGGTAGGAGTGGTATATGTCGCGCGACGATATATCGGAGCTGTTCTATAAGCAATGTCAGATTCGAGTGATGAATATTCCTCTTCCGGCGAGCTTCCGGGATCGGAAGACGACCGTTCTCACTGTCCGCATGATTAATAATACCGCCCCTGTTTCGCGCGACAAGCGTATTTCTTCGATAAAGCTAGAATCGATTTTTTCCTCGGCAAAATTTCCAGAATTGCCGACAAATTGCAAATTTAAAGACAAATTAAATAAACAAGAAGCTTTTACTATAAATAATACTGGATCCGAGACCATATACTTAAATAATATACTTGCATTTTTTTGTAGTAAAAATAAGTTATTCTTAAACAGACGCAATTAATAGTCCAAATTCGACTGTAAGAGTGTTCAAATAACGAAAATATTTAATCGGGAAAATATTTAATCGGGATATTAATCATTCAAGATTTTTTCATCACTGATATCATTATTTGTGAAAGCTTTTTACTCGATAATAGACGGATGTAATTTTTGCTAGAGACGTGTAAAGTGAGTCCATTATACCGTCCACACTATCATTCATATTTATTCTATTTATTACCAAGCAAGTTTCCAGTATTCCATCATTAAAACAACATTCTTAAAAAAGACCATGCAACGAGACACATTAACGCTGAAAAGCGCGTTATTACCTTTGCAGCCCGGCACTTCGTTTTCCTGCCGACCTCATTGTTCCCGCGCGCGAATACCGGCTTTTCAGAGACAGGCAGTTTCGGTAATTAGCGCTCTGCCTTGAAAACTTTTGCGATATCTTCGTGACTTCCGTGCCGCCCATCCTTTCAACGGATAATCCACCCCCTTCAATTTTCTCGTCCCGGCGGAATTTTTTCCCGACAGATGGAAAATTTCCGATTCGCAACCCGCTAAATGCGATAAGCGATTCTTGCCGGGACATTCGCTTGGTGTGACTCTTAACAGCGAAGGAAAGAGAAGAAATCGCGCGATCGTTTGTCACGCCCGGTCGTATATTGAGCGGCCGAGAAAACGTGTCGATCGGTCGATACATTCCTCGTAAAATTACTGATCTTTCATCCGCGAAATTCGTTCGGCGATATCTCAGCGCGGATTTTCTCCAGCCAGAGAGAGTTCTCGTTTCGTGTCCGACCGAAATATACGGCGGTCTGTTTCTATCCTTACGCTCGGTGATAAATTTCGCGCGGCTAATTGAGAAGAATTGCTCTGTGAAACTATCAAAAACCGCATCGTGGCTGGTGAAATATTATACACGCAGTTATAAAAATTACAAATGTGCGTCCCATTAAGTGCAATTAACGGCGGGAAATTACGAATTTTTATGCGCGTTTATGAAGAAAGAGAAAAAGCTCGTGTTTCTCATCTCGTTAATTAACACCATAAAATTATAATAACTGTTGACTGTTTTAAAGTATTAGTGCATTTTTGCACTTCCTCCCTGAGCTGCAGCTGCTATTTCTCATGTCATTTTTGGAGCAATCTGGTACACGTGCATAAATGCATCTTACGTATACTTTGGCGGCAAGTTCGCGAGTCTTGATCTTGGCGCAGGTTGTTAGCTATAAGCGAGAGCGTGGGTTTAGTGTCATCCATTTACCACGACGGCGGCGACGGGGCAGATGGGAGAAAAGCGAGTGGAAAAGAGGAGGACCCCCGCTCGCGATAAATGTAGTTGGCTTGGCTCTGCCCGAGCGCACGATCATTCTTGCCGCCCTCCGGGCGTCCGAAGTCGTGGATTTAAAACGTCATTCCGCGGAGAACGGTCGATTACATTTAGCTCGACGGAGAAGGCGGAAACCTCAGGGAGAGACGGCGCACGATCTGATAATGCCCAAGACTGTTGATTTTTCAGCCGGCCTGTAACTCTCGTGAGGCATTCGAAACGCGCAAAATTGATCGTCCAGCGCCCTTCAACTTCGCAACGAATTACCACTCCACTCCGCGGGTACCACGCGGGGGTATTGACGTTAAATACATCCGAGAAGTAAGCGCTCAACGAGATTTTTCAGATAACGAATTTTTACGACGGCGAAACGCGCCAATCAATTGTTGTTGTGCCTGAAAATTGCGGAAATTTCGGTCGACGTAAGGTAAAAGGCCTTATTATGGAACACCTCGGTAATCATGTCCCTCACATGGAACAGTATTAAATAAATCAAAATAAAAAATAATTATGATGAGTTTTGATAAATATAAAAATTTTATCAATATTTACAAGTATTATTGCTTTAAAAAACGTGCAACAATATTGTTTTGTAATAATTAGTATTAACAAAAAATATTTACTTACACAGATAGAGCGTCGCTGCGTTTCATAAAACGGTACCCTGTATGAAACAGTAGTTTATTTTATAAAAAACTGTTTTATGAACCAAGAGCTACAAGTTAAGCTATATCCGGATATTCAAAACTATTTAAATGTATAAAAATAGTTGAAACTTAATGAGTACTTAACGAGAAATATTTGATCGTTCCAAAAAGGGGACATCGATTATGGAACGGGGGGACAAGCTATAAAAATAGTGTTCCAACAGACGTACAGGTTCTTGCTTTAGTTTTTTATTTATAATAATTCGAATTTTTAATAAATTTTAATTTTCCAAAGTTTATTTTCATCCTTGAACACCAGCCTATCGATCAAAACTCAAAGTATTTATACATATATGAACCCTTATAATAATGTTAATCAACCAATAATCTAGGTATAACCTCTGCATAACTGTTCCATAATAGGGCCTTTTGCCTTAAAAAGAATTTAAACGGTACGTGATATTTCAACGATACTTAGTTTCGACCGAAGTTTGATATTTCCTAAGGCTACAATCTACATCGCATCAATATGGATGCGAATATGAGCAGTCTGGACTCGCGGAATATATGAATTGTTAATTTAATGCATTAGGTATTATTATTATTAGGAATAGAATTTTGCGGACGATTTGAGATTCCGGCAGAGTGGCCAGTTTAGCGTCCGGTGCGGCAGATGCGGATGCGTCGCAGAAAAAAAAAACATCCGGACATTGGCGCAAACGTCTTGAAACGCGAACAACTCTCGCGAGATTTACCACTGAAAAGAATCTATAGGATTTTCAAATTGCGGCATGTTTATGGCGCGTGAAACTTCGGTGCTTCCGAGAAGTTATGTCTTCGTCGCAACTTTTCAGGGATGTAATTTTAACACGTACGAGGATCCCTATGGATATCGCTATAGTTTCACCACCTTATTTGACACAAGCCGAGCTTTCACGCGTACTGAAGCGGCGGTGCGAAAACAATCGCGCATGTGTCCCAATATTGATTTCGTCGTATCTGGATGACATAAGTTTTATTGTTAAATTGATTAAAAATTCACAATCGAGAAACAATTAAAATCGAGTAAAAATTAGTAGCGTATTAAAATCTGAACTACCTATATTGAAAAACGAGCCAAAGGTCATGTACCTATAATGTTATCAAAGCCAGTTTGTAGATACACGATGATCGGATCGAGTTAGCGATTTTTGACTTGAGAAACTCAAGGTCGCACGTGAAGCTCGTAAAGTTGCATGTCACGCCATCGTCGCGCGCGATAGTCTGTCTCGTCTTTTTTCCGCTCGCCGCTACGTACCGTATACGTACGGCGAGCGAGACTTTAAGGGACGGTGAAGGATCAATCGGGCGGAAGAAAGCGAGAGACCGAGGGTGTTACGGCGAGACGGGATCGAGGGAGTCGGCGAGAAATAAAGGAGGCGCTTTCTCTCTTACCGGCCTTCACCGTGATTTCACGGCCGAGCACCTTGCCGACGCTATTCGACGCCTGGCAACGATAGACGGCCGAGTGCACGTCGTGCCGGTAGCTCTCCGCGCCGAACGGCAGGAAGTACATGGAGCCATTCACCAGCATCTCACGGATGTTCGGTATCGGCAGGACCGGCGAGCCGTCGCCCATCAGCCAGTCGATCCTCGGCGAGGGACTGCCGTGGGCCGAGCAGTGGATCATCGCCCCGGTGTCGTTCGAGAACTCCACGCTTGAGCGCGGCTCCGAGACCAGCACCGGCCCTTGGCTGTCCAGCACCACTCCTCGTCCTGCAACGGGGAAAAAGCGAAACGTGTCAGAGAAAAGTGGGTCTTTTGTGCAAAACGAAACGTAAATAAAGTATGAATAGAATGTCGACGCGGTCAAATTTAATTTTAATTCTATGCTAAATTTTGAATGGTTTCTATCGAGACACTGAAAACTTTTGAGTTACAAAGAGGCAGATGATTTTTGTAAATTGAGTGAAATATTAAATTGGCGCGAAATGTTTGTCATGCTTGTCGGATAAAGTTGAAAATAGAATTTCAGTAGAATTGAAGCAAAATTGCTTCGGTATTCTTTCTTCCCCCGTCTAGAAAGAAAATGTTCCATTCCTTTTCAAAGAACTTTAGTTTTTTGGCTTTATTTAATACAAATAGACTTTAACAAAAGTGAAAAAGCGAAAACATTTCACAACAATCTAATACAAATGAAAGCACTTATTTTTAATCCTCCGTCTGTATACGTGAGTCTATGCGGCGTCTGCCAAAATAATATCTGCTCGTAACCGTAACTTGCAAGCTTGCCAGAAAATATTAAATAAATGATGCTTGACAAAATGACTATAAAATCGTCAACTACAATGCAGACAGATTAGATCTCGTGAATTTTTTCAAATTTTTTAAGATATTTTAAGGTAGGGAAAAATAGCGTCGAAAATGCAAAAAAAAAACATACAGACGGAGAGTTAAACTCGTGCGGACTTTACTTTTACGAAACTTCAATCTGGCACTTAAAGACTAAAGTACATTTACTGCTTTGAACTTTTCAAGTTTGCCGTCTACAACTTCCAATCGCAAAATTTACTTTCGCGGAGAAATGCGCATCTAAATCTTTCTCTCTGCGGGAATAATCCCGCATAGTTTTCAGAACAGTGGCAAGCGCATCGCAGCGCGGCGTAACCAGGGAGAAACAATTTCCCATAAATCTCTGCCAATTTTTACCCTGGCTAAGAAGACGAGAAATGTTCCGCTACGAAGTCGAGGTACGACATATTCAGGATGTATTCAGAGTAAGGAGTTTAGATAGTAAAATACGCAAAAATGGCATGCGATACGCGACACAGAAAATGCGATGCGTAGCATACGCGGGCATCCATTACGGTGGAAAATGCATCGAATGAGACGATGCTACAAGATTTTAAAAAGCGTACCGCTCGAGGAAACCATCCATCCGAGACACAGCAATAATGTCGATTCGGTCGTTCTCCGTCTGCATCGAATATCGAATCACGCACATTTGATAGGACAATCTGAATGTAGCCCCCCCCTCTCCGTCCTCGATACAAGAAATATTACCGCATGAAAAATCCACAAATGGTTGTCTGAGAAAGTTATTTAATTTCTATTTTTAAACGCAAACATTATTCTTTCCTAATAGAAGTCCATTTCAAATTATTATAAAAACATAAATGGACAATATTAAAAATTTAAATAAAAGTATTAAAAGTGACCTTCCGGAAAAATCTATTTTCAGAATTTCAGAATTGTTCGACGTATCGACAAGTAAGAAATGAGATTGCGTCTCAATTATAAAAGAGCATCGATTCTTTCGAGAGACGAGGTGATATCGGTGCGATAAAAAGAGGAAAAAGACAAAATTATCCGATTTTCATATTATGTTAAAAGGCACAAGAGTGGCGGGTTCTTCGAATCCCGGACGGAAAGATTCCTCTCTCTCGGGTATCGAGAATAAAAATGCCGTGGAAGAGGGATCTAACGGATTGATCGCTCCAGTTACGGCTACGGATTCGAGCAAGCCGTCTTTTCATCGGCAATAAAACGTATATATCACGCTCGACGGCGCGCTGCACACCCACCGCGTGTCCTCTTTCGCTCTTTCACTTCCAAGCTTCGGTTTCCTACCCTGTCGCTGTCGAACGAGAGCGTATCCGGTTAGAAAATAACATAACGAGGTTATTAACCCGCCGCGACACGATCCGCAGTATCAACAAATATATAAACGCGCATGTGAACCAAAATTAGACGTTACTTAAATTTTTATGAATTAAATGAGAGAAATCCGTGGTACTGAAGAACGTAACTGTGGGAAGCTCCTCACATTTTTTATGAATATTTTATTGTTCAGGGAATAATCGATATTGTGGCGTTAATAAATTAAGGTAGAAATTTTACTTTAACATTTGCAAAGTAATACCAATGGAACCAACTATTCTTATTCCCTTAAATGTATGCTGACGGACTGTAAATGCTGTCAAGAATAAAATTTACGTTTATAATATAATTACAATAATTAAGGCTCCTGGGCTCTTTCCCGACATCTCATGAGATGTGACGTCAGAAGCGAGAAATTGAGCATTGACACGTTGAGAATTCTTGCGTAGTATTGTCCAAATAAAAAGATATTTGCTTAAAATAACACTACAGATCACTTCAGCACACTTCAAAAATACTCCGAGTTGAAATTAAGTCTACCCCTTTCCCTCGACAGGGAAAGGGAAATAAATGTAATACAAAATCTAGTCATGCGCCTCATTTTACGCATTATTACCACATTATTACGGCTGTTTATTAACTTTCAAGGGAAAGGGGTAGACTTAACCTCAACTCGGAGTATTTTCGAAGTGTGCTGAAGTGATCTGTATAGTGTTATTTTAACCAAATATCTTTTTATTTAAAAATACTACGCAAGAATTTTTAACGTGTCATTTCTCGCTTCTTTCTCACATTCCAACATGGCCGTGACAAGTACCCAGGAGCCTTGAATAATAACTAAAAGGTATCATAAAAAGTGATACAAAGTCGTTCAGCTTAATTTGGCTTTGAATCTAAATCTTATAACAAAAGATAACGTTTTATCATCCCGAGAATCGTATTGATTTTAATAATTTATCATAAATATACGCGCAGAAGAGAATTTGATTAAATTGTTGCTCGATCTGCCGTTCCTCTCAGCAAAAAAAACGATAAAATGCGCGTGCACGCGTACACGTGTTTGACAACCGGGCGTATCCTACTTCGTCACGCACGATCGCTGAATTTTCCAATTCCTCCCCTCTTCACCCCCATTGCCCGCTCGCTCTCGACATCAGAGGAAATCTGATAGAGGATCTCCGCCGCAGCTGATGCCAGCACTTTCGCAGCTTTATCCTCCGGAACTCCGAAACCTTGTTTTCTGGCGATCGACGAAGACTGTGCTCGAGGGGTGGGAGAAGGAGGATCAAACGAGATAGAGGCCGCGAGAGAAAGAGAGAGAGAGAAAGAGAGTGCAAGAGGTACCTGCAGAGATCGGTGCATTATGCATGAACGGTAGTTTGATAACCTGGACGCGTCGTTTTGCCCAGAGAGAACGTTGGGCGAGAACGTCGCGATACATGGCGCACAGCATTCTGATACAGTATACCTCACGTATACGCGTACACGTGTACACGCACTCATACAGGCAGGACCGAACGACGTTTATGCACGGCGTTTCCTGCGTTCTATGGCCCCGATGCACCTGCGTCACCCCGGCTTATAGCTATGCACCGGCACATCGTCTCTATGTCGCGTTTATACACGCGCCATCTCGCAACCCCCGTCTCTTTCTCTCTCCCTCTCTCTCTCTCTTCTCGGGTGCCACCCTTGCCTTCCCTGCACCCTTGCTACGATACCGGATGACGCCCGTCTCTCCGGCGCGAGTGACTTCCTACTACGCGTAGCAAACGATAGTCGCGGAAAACTCGGTGGTCTGCGGTCGATATTAACGAACTTTCGCTTCGTTATAGCGGGAAATTTGCTAGTGGGAATCGTTAGTCGTGCGCCACGCTAACTCGACTTTGCTAAAAACGCGTATTCACACCTGGACGTTGCACGCGGTCGCAGTTTCGAGGAATTATTTGTACGGTGTATAAGCTCTTGTATAAGTTGCATTGCATGCAGAAGCAGAAGAACTTCATTACGCGTCTTGCCCTTGCCACTTCACTCGATGACATTGCAATTAAACGAATAAAAAATAGCCGTGCAATTTTGAAAACGTATATATGAATTTTTAAATAGAAATTGTTATTAATAGCTTCATGTGGCTTGATATTAATTTTAATTTATCATAATTTTATTTTACTATGTTACTATAATTAATTAATAATCAATGCAGTAAGCGTGCTTCAAGTTACGTTCAAAAAAATGTAAAGAAAGTACGAAATTACTAAGAAAAGTGTTAACATTTCTTTTTCTTATTCAGGAAAGTACCATCTTGTATACCATTGTATCACCTGACATACGTGCGCATGTCATGTGAAACAGCTCGGAAGAACACTCCGAGAAAGCGCATAACTTCCTTTTTGCTGGCAAACATCAAAGAACTCCGCCGCGAGCCCGGAAATATGATATAATCTGACTGACGTAACGTTTGCGCAACTAAATATCCGGAGTACAAACATTTCCCTTCCATTGTCTTCGGCGACATTTTTGTAAGCGGCGATGGTAACCCGCGACAGGGGAATATTTGCCAAGTTTAACCGTGTCTCTATTCCCTTTTCGCGAGTCACCTGAATCGTTCGTATGCTGTAATTCGAGCGCGCGCCATTCCGCGCTTGCAGCATTGTCCATCTTGGATCTCTCGATGTCGCGCGCCTGAGAGGCACGTATTTCTCGAATACATCCAGCGCGTACGGTGTATATTGCGCCGCACATTTGCGTATGTCTCGCGACGTCTGCGACGAAGGAGAGACGCAATTCGGTCGATCATAATAAATTCCGTCTCCGCACTCCGGTGAAAATTGCGATCGGCACGAGGCGCGTTCTCCGACGCGAATAAAAATCCAATTAAGACCGGCAGATTAAACCGCGGCATCTGCGGCCCCCTGATGTAATCGTTCGATTGCACTTCTCTTTCTGCGTACGTATGCGTATCTTGCAATCGATATCTTATGACAAATCCGCAAATTATCTTATTTTTTCTAAGTATAAGTGTGATATACACATATAAATACGTTTTCTTATAATAGTTCTTTGGTCTTAACGTTTTGCGTTAAATCCGTTGAATTCAACATAAAGCGTTGCGATAGCCTATTGCATAATTCTTAAAACATTCGTATGTGTACGCGATTGTAATCAACAAGCATATGACAATATAGTAAATAAAATCTCTATGAATTCCTCCAAGTAATAAAAATTCGTTGATTCGCGTTAGATCAGCCGATTAGATAAAATTGGAGATAAAATCCTTGATCTTCGCTCATATTTGCGAGAATATTTTGGACCGCAAAGGATTAAAATTTCTCGAGAGTTTATGTATACACGAAGTTATTTTCGCGATCACGTTATTTTGGAAGGTCAGCTAGGCCGGAGCGAGTGAACAATGCAGTTTGGAAATGAAATATTTTCGTCACTGTCCGCGCATTAGATACGCATTGGACGTTGCCACGTCTACCAAGCGCAACGTAACCTACTACCGCATCGGCATACAATAATGCACCATTGTTATGTGCACCGCATTTACATATACGCAATTTCGCACGCTCCAGCTCGCCCCCTCAGTTCACCCTTCCCACCTCCCTCCACCACTACCGTGTTCGCGTTCGATGCTCTCACGTGACGTCGGGCAATCTCGCATTTACATTTGCGCGAGAATCGCGCAGCGAGAAAATAAACGAACACAACAATAATCGAATCCCCGCGCCATTTGTGCCCCCCGCCCCCTCTCCCCACTCCTCCCGCGATTCCATTTCTAACACGGTCCGGGGCGCAATTTTACACTAATGGGAAATTAATAATAATGAACAAATATTTTTAACGTTTCGCGTAAAGCGTATGCATGTCACATCGCAAACAAATCAATGCACAAATAATGCCATTTAATTACGCAAACATATTGATTTAAAACGCGAATAAATGTTAATCGTTGACGTCAGCGCGAATTAATCACCCCGTGATCGTAATCAACGTTGATCCCAATTCGTCCGATTCGCGAAATCGCGAATAACAATAATTTGTTAGAAAGATCATTATCCTCGCTCTCGCGCTTTTCATCTTCGGCCCAGTCATTAGCCCGGACGAGGCCGAGAACCATCCCGCGTTTACGTATCTGACCTAATGACCCTCGCAGCGCGGTGCATTATACCGCGATGTTACACTGTCGGCATGCAATGGGGTACGCATTATCCACTCCATTTTCATTCGACTATGTACTGTATGTCGACCTCGCCTTCAGCTACTTCAGCCTCGGGGCGCGCCATGTTCGACCTAAGATAGACATGGCTTTCATCATGTTAATGCCAGAATTGTTAATTCGATATAGGACCAATGCAATGCCGCAAATTAATCCCGAGTCAGTCAATCAATGACTAATACAATATTCGCAAATCATTTTTCGTACCTTTGTACCATGCATTTTATTAACTCCTTTATTTCGAGTCGTTCAACTGGATTATTAAGATTGAGACGAAATTATTGTGAAAGTTTCGAAGGTAATCAAAGCTAAAAGTTGCGACGTCTGATTCACCCCGATTGCACCGTCGTAATGTAACGTTTAACGCGAATTGCGTGCAATTTACTTTGCGATATAATTATACAACTGCGCCCGAGAGCGTTTCGAGAATTGTCGTGCTTCGCGCAAATGAATACACATCGACGCGCCTTAGGATGCTGCATTCGGATGCGTATGTTTTCCCCTGGTATAGACGCACGTGCACTTTCATTTCGTTCCCTTTTCATCTCCCCAGCGTACATGCGAGATAGCCGGTACCTATATATATTCAATTCCGTCGTACATACCCTCGCGTACAAGTAAATGCACAGGATAAACAAGAGTTAATTAATCATAGAGTTCGCCGTTAATTAATGTTCACCATTCCGCCGCGGAACATTAATTAGTGACAATTGAATTTGAGCGTAACGGTTCGATCTTAACATTCAAAAATGTGTTAAGCATTCTCACAGATGTTTTGACTGTAAACTTCATCTTTCTTTGTCATAACAAACTGGAGGTTAGACTGTTTTGGTAGAAATATCATTGATTATAATAGAAACAATATAACCGTGTGTGTGTACGTGCATCTATTGCTCGACGATAGTGAAAAGTTCAGTTTTAAGATTGCGATTAGACTTGATTTATCACATAATTTAAGCAAAGAAGAAGACGAGTGGTAATTTTCTGCAGGCTCTGTACATTATGAGCTCACCGTGAAAGTTTCAGTTCCGAGTGCGAGAAAGTTTCTTCCCCATATACATTGTAATTACGCTGCAGCATCATTTACACGCTGTAGTCACGTGCACCGTCCTCTGATGCATCTTACATCTCCGGCCGCCCGCGCTTATGCCTCTAATAGCCATGGTAGTTTGCAGACTATAGATAATTATGAGCTTAACAAAAAATGTACGATAAAGAAATCTGCATAAAATCTTCTTTTAATGGATGTTATGAATAAAATACTCAAAATATAAAACATTCAATTACGTCTTTCTTTCCCAGTGTCACGTAGATTATTATTACGAAATTAATGTCGCAGGGATTTCGTGTAATTCGTTTTTTTTTGCAAAATTCTTAGAAAATCCAAAAACCGGGATTGTGGAATGAATACAAATTACATAATCTTATATACTAGTGATTTTGCAAAATCCTAGGTTCTGTCAGTGAAATTGTGAATTGAAATTCTTATTAATTGATATTTAAATGTATTTATATATTTATATATGTATATAAATTGACACGAACACCTTGTTACGGCTTTATGCCTCTTTTTCATACGTTTGATTTTTAATCATTAGAGCCATTTAAGATTATTATATAAATTATGTTTATAAATACAAATATAATTACACAAATTTATATTTATATTAATCATTTTTATTCATTCCGCAATATCCCGGTTTTTTGTGAATTCCCAAGAAATTTTGCAAAAAAAAAAACGATTTACACGAAATCTCTGCGACATTGATCCCGTTCCATACATTTATACGCTTATCATCGAAGTCCATCGTCATCAATAATTTTTCATCAAACTAACTATTGCAGCATCCCTTCGTGGTTTTCTTGCAAATGATGCGAAGATCACGGTACATGGACGCGTGCATTGTTCATGCGGAAACGAGACATTGTCACGCGGGCAGGATGTACCACGCTGCATATATCTGTCGATGTGCAATTATGCTCGGAGCTCTCTCTTTTCCGGGGCATCAGCGTTTCGCCGGTACATACATACGTATCCGGTTTCCCTGTCGCGCGACACAACGTCTACACCGCAGGTGCAGGTGTGGATATGCATCCGGCCAACGTTGCATAGGACCGCGTTGACTGTGTAAACGTTGCAAGCCACCACCGCGGCGGGGAGGGTGATCGCCGAGGGGTGGCTGCTGCCTGCATTCTCGACGTCGCGTCTCTGATTAATTACAGTTGCGCGCCGTTGCAGCGGAGGTGCATCGGCCTCCGGGGCATTATCACCGGTATACCGACGGAACCGTCAGTGACGAATTAAGGGACCGTCGTCGTCAGACGTACGCGCCCCGACTATCTATCTATCCATTTTCTCTCACCCGGTCGCCCTTTCTTATCCAGCCCTTATCGCGCGCGTCAACGTCGTCGTCGTCGTTGTCGTCGGGCGCCTTTCGATCTGATATATCGGCTAAGACGGATCGTACCTGACAAGCGTCGTTCTGGAATGACGACGAGCGACGGTTTTCCCAAATGCAAACGTTTCGCAGAGTCGAAGAATTGCGCGGCGATCTCGTGATTTAAGACGTAGTTTTCCGATACGTTAATTTTATTCGAAAGGTACTTACGAAAGATATATTTTAGATGGGATACAATTTTAAAGGACGTCATGAATATTACTTTGAAATCAATTTTTCTTCAAAAATATATCTTTCGTATTGTGCGTTAATTTCATTTGCGTGGTTTTTTTGAAAGATATTTCAAAGTAATCTTCTTGTAGAATTTGTTCAAGATTTCTCAAAATTAATTCACATGCACATCATTTATAAAAACTGATATGCTTGTCATATAATTATACTAAAAATATTTTACTAATCTATGTTAATTAATTTTAAATATTTTCAAGCATTTAGTTCGAACCGAACTTTTCATTATCGGTGAATAATAGACACGCATACATAATAGCCATATCAATAATATTATTATTACAATAATTCTTTTACGAAAATATACTTAATATTCTTTTCTTAAAATAGAGATAAATGAAGTTTACGATTTTATGTTTTTCTCCTTAAAATACACTACATATTTAGTGTCTAAAGGAGACAAGCGCTGAGATAAAATCTTAGGAACGTGATTAAGTGCAACTTCAGCCTCGTGAATTAAGTCACGGAAGGTCTGAGTAATCAGAATTTTTTATCTAGCGTTATGCATATATAGCATCGCGATATTATTTCTAGATCTGCAATGAACTGTTTGCAGAAGCATTCGGTCGGAGAAACTGTGCGGCACGGCAAACCTCGCTGCTGATAAATTAAGGGACGTTAAATTGTAATTAAGACGCTATAGTCGCCGGGGCGCGGCTTAAATTTAAGCTACAGCTACGGAATGTTGACTTAAGAAACTGTAAAGTAAATTGAACGAGCCGCGGCTTCGGTTTCGCGCATGTTTTCGTGTCGAACTTTCGTAATTATCCCGGGGGTAGCACGTATCGTTCAGAAACGTTTACGAAATGTCTTACAAACGCTTAAAAACGTTGCATACGTTCAAATAACATGTGTTTTTTATATTATCACAGTAATTTTTCACATCACAATTAAATAAAAAACATTATTTAAGAGAAATATTTTAAAGAGAACGTGTACATATGTATACAGTAAAATTTAAATGAGAAAGCTCTGATTTGTCGTATAAAATATACAAAACGTATTACAACGTAAATAAAAATAACAGTGGTATAATCTCTTTGAATAAATGGCCTTTCTTTCAACATCAAAATCAAGAGTCTGATATATCGCATTCATGTACGACATGAAATATGTGTAATCCAGAGATGTGATCCAGAAAAATGGCTTTTCGAAAGAATACAATTTCATGACTTGAAATATTGCATTAAAAAAAGAAAAAATACCATGTACCATAGATATATATAGATATATAATATATTTACATATTCATATACATATAGAACATGTAATTTTTGTAGCTGTAAATGTAAAGATTTGTATTGAAGATCTGCGATTCGCAATTCTGAGAGTGGAAACATTGAAGTTAGGACCATCCAAACGCTGTTTGCTTCGTTATCGCTTTGATCTCGGTTTATCAAACCTAATCGCAATAGAAGTAAATTATTATACTCCTTTCTTTATGCAGAGAAAAATACGCAGCGCAATATGCATCGATACGAGTATCTCTGTATACGTCAAGATATTAATTTCATAATTTGATTAATTTCAGTCAGCTAAGATCTTTTTTTCATCTTAATATTACTGAATATTGCCTCGAATATCGATAATGCGATCTATATATAGTTACGCTGTTCAACTCCGCTGATCTTTCTATAAACTTGCATCGCTGGGCAATCACCGATCAAAATTCAACTAAACACGGATCGTCGATCATAGCTGGAATTAAACTAAAGTTTAACTAACGATAATAATCAACAATAATAATCAAAGCGCCGCCCGCAAAAACATCGTACAATATACATTATGGGGTAAGCGCCGATTATCTTGGATATTCAACTCAAGGGAATATTCCGCGTTCGTTCTGTTGGTGTATAGAACTTTCCACATGGTGAATAATTCAATATTATGTAAAGGAATATGAATCTCTCACGATATCGTTTCCCGCAATGTAAATGCTGATAAATCTGATTACGCTATTCCCTTTCGTGTAATTCTCCTCAATTAAATAAAAGTTTCTCCGCAAGAGAAACTATAGCTTATTTTTTCTCCGCACGCCTATATCCGCGCCAAATATTCCTTCGGACCACATTTCTCGAATCCGTAAAAAAATATGTGCTTTGTTATATTTTCACATATCGAATGGTTAAAGAGAATTTCGATATTTCATAAAGCTACACTTTTGAAGCTTCACGTAAAGGTGTATCGAATCTATGATCATGGTTTTCTCGATCGATTTATCACGTTCCTCGGCGAAGAAGATTTACGTTATTACACCTGGTATTTCGATGTTCGTGTCCACATACAAAAACAATTGGATCATTTAATTTTTCTCAAGATTGAGAGCCTTAATCGCACAACTTTCCCAATATTACGCTCTTGGATTGCGCTTCTGCGGTACTTCTCAGATTATTTATTGGGCGTATATATACTATGTGTCGCTCTTTGTGCTCGCGTACGTGCACGTTACATGGCCGCCGCTCTGTGTAGATGTATATATAAATTTGCAGTTCGGGGCTGTGCATTGCAGCTCGGCGATGTCACAGATTAGGATTTTGGCGCGCGCTTAGAGTTTAGGAGCGTTTGATCTGGATCACGGTTAATTTCACCCTCGGTTATGGCGCATAATACCAATCGCGCCGCGACCCCGTTGGCATCGGGAGGTCCGATTGGTCCACCGATTGATGCATACGCATGCATAGGTACACGGTCGGGCTGATACATGCAAATACACGGACACGCAGTAGTAAACTGTCGAATAGAGCCGTGAGGCGGATCAATCCACTACGGAGCCATCGACTTCGGCGTGACGAGTTTCGTTCCAATCTCGTCAAATCCAGCAGCAGCCTGCATCACTTCATAAAAACAATACGGCGACGCCGCGCACAGAGCGAAAAAACGTGTGCGTCCGCGATTTTTCGATGGCGCGGCGACGCGGTTGGCCGATTTTCCGTACCCCCGAACGAACAACCGAACTGTATCGTCGTGAAAAGAGATCGGTCACTCCGCGTAGAATCCAGTTATTCCCTCGAGCTTGAAGATTTCGCTGATACACATACGTAGGTAATACGCGATACAGAGAAAGTTACGCTCGTTAAGAACAAAGAATAGGAATGCACGGATTTGATTTATAGCGGAAGCAATCCCCATTTCACTTGAAAAGTGTTTTGTTTTTTCACCATGTGGAAATTTCATGTTCTGCGACAATTGTTTAACTCGTTGATATCAGAGTTATTTCAAATTTTTTTTATCTCTTTCGAATAGAAACGCCGCAACGCAACCCGTATTTCGTTAAATAATTTCAACAAATTCGGGTGAACCCGCAGCAGATGTTGCCTCATGAAGAATCCACGCGGAAGATTGCCCTGCGCGTTTATTAACATCGCTACGAACTGTATTAAAATTCCGATACTTCTCTGAAATTTAGGACGCAGACGTGCTAAAACAATTACAAGAGATATGCAACCACCCGCGGTACACGCTCTATTTTATCCGTTACTGGGTATAACAAATTCCGATATTCTCCGATATACGCGAAATAAATATCGGTATCCAAACATTGTGTTTGAAATAAATGTCTGACTTTAACGGACAAGTGAGACGGATCCATCCTATCGTTATAGATTTTTTTGTATTTCCGCATAGTAATTAATCTCATTGACATTGTCATTTTTTACTGTTTTACAGAATAAACATAATATTGCATAGAATTACATTTATATATTCTGTTGTTCTAAGAAAAATGTTATGACATATATTTTATTATTGTAATTGAATAAAAAGTCCGACATGGGAAAACATATGCATTGGAAAACGCTTAATGGGCGACACTTTCAATATGAGATAGCATTCTTCGAAAAAAAGCTGCCAAATTACATTTGTCATAATTTAATGTAGCTTTCGCGATATTAAAATACTCTTGAAATATCTTTCGAAATAAAGTACTAATTTCAAACAACTTTTAGTGTAAATGTAGGTTTTACAACACATGGTTATTCACTGACACTATACAGAGCACCTAATTTTATCCAAATTGTTTAATATTTTGCAATCTGAGAAATTAAATAAAAATAAAAATATTTTGAAAACCTTATAGCAATTATTTGATATCTAATAATTTTCATTTGCAAAAAATTGTAAGAATATTTCACGTTGCGTGGTCAGATCGTTTATTCTACACTCAATTCTGCCTGAGACAATCAATCAGTCGTGAGTTCCTCATTGACGATAAACCTCGAATAAGCCGTGGATGTTAGTGTGCTATGGAAGCATCATAACATCTACGACCGTCTTACGCGACTCACATGGAACAGATGGTTCCGATTGCATTATACATATAGACGCTGCATGCATGCACCGCGTATTCGTTCGGATACTACACGATCGAGGTTCGCTGTAAAAACGCAAACAAAAAGGAGACGACGTCGACGATGAAATTAGTTGACGTCGCGTCGCCTCGATGGTTTCGCCATACCACCTGTCCGCTTGTTCATCCGTCTCTCACTATCGCATTCGCGCGTTCCTCGCCTCTATCCTGCGCCAGAGTCCTTTCTTTCTCTCCTCTCTCATACCAAACGTACCAATTTTCCGTTTCGATTCCGCCGATTCCCTTCATCTTTTTCTGTCCTCCTCTCTCCCTCTTTTTCTCTATCGCGAGCGAATATATCTCTCTCGGCAGCGTCTTCATCCGACCGAATAGAAGAATCTAGCGAGACGGCAGCAATATCGGCGGAAATCGAATCGCAAAATGGAGAAAATGACTGCGAGTGCTTCCCCCCATGTCAAAGGGGGTGCGTCAAAGAGAGAGGGTGTACCGAAGCGAAAAGAAGACGAAGACCTAAGAAGAAGTGAAGAATGAAAGAGAAAAAGAGAGAGGGGGAGGAGAAAAGGGGGAGAACGGAGAGAGAACAGGTAGAAGTGTACTCCAGAACGGATTAATCCGTTCAATCCTTTACCCAACCAGCTACCACCGCTTGATGCACGGACACGAGGATGTTCGCGCGCGTATGAGCCGCATTATCATACCAAATAGATTCGTAATATCGCGAAACTCAAAGCAAATGGATCACAATACCACTGGAATGCGTATTTCGACGAATTTCCTCTATCCTTTACGCGAGAAACACGAGTCTGAATTGTTATCATGGAACGGTTCGCAGAGGCTCATCTCATCTGTGCGATCTGTCAATCATCTTGAAATCCTTCCCCTTTGGAAACTATGCTAAACGGTTCCTGAGCTTCCCTCGGGACAAGGCATTTTCGGTCAGTATACCCGTGATGGACGCAAATCCCACGAGTCGCACGCTGTCCGATTTTAGTCCCATATATTTTGCCTTTCCGTTATTACCGTTTGGAGTAAATACCGTCACGCCCATCATTTATCACGCACGTTTCTTTTTCGCACAAAGTATTTTGTCGTCTCGAATTAATTCGGCTTAATTTCTTAAATCCCTGATAATAAATATTTCGAAAACCATTCAAATATATCTTACAACATTATCATTAAGATGGGCACGTTCTACAAAGAGACGGATTAAATTTTTGAATTATCTTATTATCTAATTCATTAATGCAGTTTTAGACATATTTGCGCACTAATGAAATGTGTATAGACACGTGCGTAACAAAGTTGGGTCCAAACAGTGGTCCAAGTGTCTCGGATGATGGTTAGTTAACTTGATGTTCTCCCACTTCCGTTCTAGTCGTTCGCGCTTCACGTCACGATCAAGCGAGTTCCCAAGTTTTTCGACAAGTTCGATGTTACGATGTCAACCGCAGTAAATCGAGATAAACTGTTGCGACAAAGGCAAGTTTCGTGAACCAAACGGAATTCGGTTTATCGGGTTTATCGTTTATTGCCCGAAGATGAAGTTATATCTTATATTGACCGGGCCAATACACAGCTCATTCTATCAACGTAATAAAATAAAATTTAAAAAAAAAACATAATTTATGTCGCTTCACCACCGGCGCTTGCTTTCATTTGCCTTTCATTGTATCGATTATTGATTGTATATCGATTATATTTTACCCTTAAATTCACTATACAAACTTGGGACAACTTGGCAACCAAGGAATTTTTAAAATATACAAAAGACATTTTACAAACAACGTAATAAAAATTACCAAGCAGATTGGTAAATTTTGAAAAATTATTGAAATTTTCTAGATATATTTTAGTAAAATTAATCAAACATATTTTATACTTTAATGTAATAGATATTAATATTTTTTATTATGGTGGATATTAATCAGAACAGCTCGCATAAAATTCTTTGTTATTGAATAAAAATAAATTACGATTACCGTGTATAGATAGACGCGTTTTATAATTAATCTTACAATTATAGTCTTAAATTATAATTAATATTTTAGATATTTCTTAAATCTCGTGCGCGAGAAAAGAAGAGGATTTGAAAGTAAGAAAGAAATAAATATATCATAAACCGCTTATTGACGAACACTAGTACAAGGAGAGATAGCATCTGCCGAACGCTTCGGAAAATCGCCTGAGAGTCAATGAAAAGGCACACAATGCGGCTGATCCTCTCTTAAGAATTCTTTGTTCTAAGGGCGGAACATCTTCGAGAGAGAAAGAGAGGAGAAGAAGAAGAAAAAAAGTTGCGCGCGTTGTGCGGAAGAGGAAGCGTTTGACGACATCGTTGGACCGTTCTTCCGTAAACTGCTTAGCAGCAAATAGTGGCTTTAAGTTCTTTCGCTGCCAGGAGTAACTTTCTTAATCCTCCCTCTTAGCGGAGTTAATCCGCTCGATTAATGCTTTACTAACCTGTGTCTCGAACGAGTTCTTCCGTCTGTCGCTTAACGTTTTTAAGCTTTAAACTCGCATTCGCAAAATGTATACATTTATATATCAATGCGACAAATAACTATAATAGTAAGCATATTAAAAATCATGATAAAACTGTCATAAATAATACATAAAATATTGATTCGGTTTACATTCCAAATGTTCTTAATTTCTAAATTGCAATGGCTTTCACAAACTAAAAAAATCGTCGAGTTTCTCTTTCGCGCGTGAACGCTCATCACTTATCTGTCGCCGCCATCCATGGTGCTTGCTAACATGTTGAATTAGCATAATGCCCTGTGGCTGCGCGAAGCTCTTCGGGAATATTTCGATGCCGCGATACAATGAAAAATCGATCCGCGAAAGCAGCCGCAGTGGCGCGTGAAAAACCACAAGATGGGCATGTCGACGTGCACCGGGGAAGAGAAAGAGAGTTGGGCGGCGGAAGGGTTGTACAACTCGAAAGAAATTCATTACTTACAGGGCGACTAAATGAACTCGCGATAAACGCCGCCGTAAAGGAAATAATAAGAGGGAGCTAGAGAAAGAGGAGATAATTTATTGAACATTCGAGAATTCCCCCAAGCGTAGGAAACAGATCATTGTACATATAACTTAGATATGAGGAAGGGAGGGATAAACGAACAGAGGCGTCCGACTGCCTCAGGTATTATACTCAAACATTTGACAAATAATTACTGGGTTTTATTACTATATATATTTAGCGTAAAAAACACAATATTCAGAGTGTTCTTGAATCAATTCCATTAGGAGGAGAAAAACTTTCGATTACAGTTATCGACTTCCGGCGCGAGAGGATCGGATAACAGATCGGACAAAAGATAAAAGAAAGGAAAGATAAATGAAAATTATTCAGATCAAGGAAATATTTTCTCCGAAGTGTCGATTTAATAAGCGCGCTTGCCAGATAAACTTCCGCATTCATTGATTATTCCAGATAATTTCGAACCGACGCGACGCGTCCCAGATGGCAATTACTTCCAATCGGCTAGTTATTATGCGTTCTTAAATCGAGAAGAATTTCGCTGACTTATCTGGCTTTATCGCAGAAGCTCCCGTGGCTTATTGGAATCAATAATTCTAATCAAACTATATGCGAGCGGACGAACGAGAGTTCGGATACATAAATGCAAATCGACCGGAAATTTTTTACGACGCCCTAAAAGCTTCGGGAACCGCGGGAGATGAGATCGGCGTCTTCCGGGAAAATACGTCGTTATTTGCGGAGAACAAGGTTAGTGCAAAATAATTTTTTTACACGCTACGGTTAAATTCAATTATCACAGTCCGGTTAATGTCTAGCACAGATAAATAAATAACATTCTTCAAAGAAAAAACTAAACAAAAATTCGACATTATTAAATCATGGGGTCGTCGAGCGCTCTGTATGTTGCATCGTGCACATCGAAAATACTGTACATTACACGCGAATTAAAGTTATTATCGCAAGAGTGCATTTAGAGTGGATTCCAGCGCCGGTAGCAAAATTCAATGATGGACATTTTGCAGGCGTTATCACGCCGGGAGTGCATTCGCGTTTCTCGTTTCGCACTCTAATTGGCATTTGCGCCGTGTAACCGTGGCCATAATTATAAATTATTTTCAATCGCTGGACGGAATACAATATACGGGGGGATGGACGGGAGGAGCGAGTAAACCGGTCGTGAATGTGCATTCGCGAGCATCTGTGCCGTGAATATATAGTTCATTAGGCGAGATGCAACGCGTCGTTAATTGCGCCGAATATAATTGAAAGAGCGACCGCGTTGCGCGGGGTGAATTCCTTCATCGCCCCTTCCTTTTTCTATCCTTCTTCCCTCCCTCCTTATCGCCGTGAATTTAATGCGGCGCAAGTAGAGGGCGGTTTTTTATCTATACGCGCGATATTACACCGCCGCTTATTTGTAAAACTCGGCTACCGCGCTATTACTCGGCTACGCTCGCGTGATATAAAAAGTGCGGCGCGATACTCTTTTTTCGTTACCCACGTCGGACTTTATCCCGAATGAATGAATAACGCGAAATAACGCAGCGATGAGGATAGTAAAAGCCGAAACGCACGGTATCAAAGAACATACCGCTGTGTTATGATAACGTACATATATATATGAATATAAAAAGCTAAAGATCAATAAGCAAAGACGAAAAGTGAGATAAAACGATAAAATGTATACGAGGGAAAAATCGCTGTTAGTAAAGCAATCAATTACAAAAAACTACTATCAGTTTAAAATAGATATCGCTCGCAATACCTCGTTCACAAATAGCACAGTCTCTTATTGCGCTTGGGATATTTTTAATCGTGCACTTATACATATAAAGTTTTCAGATCAATTTATTCGATTTATTTGACCGGCCGTTTTCGCGTTAAAAAATAAAGGATAAAAATTGTTTGTATAGAAAACGAAAGGACAATTCGATATCGTTATTGGCACTTGCGCCCGATTTTCTTAGAAGTAGTAGGAGAAAGTGAGAGGCGTAATAAGTGCAAAAAGTCTTTGTCAACGAGGATCGAGCGATAGCTTCCAAATTGCCTCGAAGGGCAGAGAGTAATAGCGGCGGGCACGAGTAATAGAGCAAAGAGAAGTTCCGTTTTACATAAATATATGTCACTCGACGTGATAAAACAGAGAGCACAAAGGTGTCTTTCTTCCCCCAACGTCCAATAAAGCCGTCGACGTCATCCGAGGAGGTGATTTTTCGAAACGTCATACCCTTCGCTTTCGAGACTCCAGCTGAGAACGCAATAAAACGCGCGTTATAAGGATCATTCGACGTCAATTGACAAAAGAATTTTCTCTTTTTCCGTCTCTCGCACGATAAAGATTCTCTCCACGAAATTCCACGCGGATGTCGGGGATAAAATACAAAATGTTCGCGCAGTTTCTCTCGGGTAGATATGGCACGCAAAAAGAGAACAAAAAAACTGATATCGATAGAGTCGCTGCTCAATGAACGATGGAGCCGCCTCCGCCGTGCGCAAGCAAATCACACTATCGCCTTTAAATTGCTGCTCTCTCCCTCCCTCCCTCTCTCTCTCTCTCTCTCTCTCTCTCTCTTTTACTATTTTCTATTCATCTCTCACACTTTCTATTTTTTTCGTATCTTGATAACACGGCCAGTTATTTTGCAATTTAATAGCCGGCTTGCATCTTTCTCCTCGCCGTGAAACGAGGAAAGTTTTCCAAGGACAGGGGCACGAGACGTCGCGTTTTCCCTCGTTTGGCCGCGGTAGATTGCAAATAAAGCGACACGACGTAGATTTGTTCTCGACGCATCGAGAGATATTCCATCGTCGGTGCGATACATTTACATCGCGATGCAGTCGAGCGATGCAACTCGCTCATCCATAACTTCCTGAGAGATGCAGCGCGATACGCGACCGTGCCGTTACACGATTTATCATCGTAAACGAGGCCCCGCCGTATTATGATGCACTGAACGTTATACACTATACCCAGGGCAAATTTGTTATGTAATTACGAGCCGTGCATTTGTTTCGCGGGTTGTTCGCTGTTGCGAATAGACGCGAGCGAGTATACGATGGATGCGCTCGGCTAGATCTCTGTTAAGAATGCACATATTTCTTTAATATCCCGAGTTGCATAGAAATACCGCAAATATTTATCTTTAATGCGCAAAAAAAAACGCAAATATTATTCTGTCCCGTATAAATCTACGGCAAACATTTTTTTCGTTCTGCGAAAATAAAACATATTTTTTCATCCCCATCAGGATTTTTTTCATGCTTTGTGCGATGAAATCATTTTCGCTCGGAATATTCCCTTTTATCGCCCAGAGAAAGTCGGGGAAATATCATCGTCGCGCTCTACCGCGCCGAAACCGGCGCGGCGGCACAACAATCGGATGCTGCGATCGCGAGACGTGCATTTTCGAGATTTAGGGCAAGCCGCGACGATGCGGCCGCTCGGCCGTTTCGTGCCGCCACCGGCACGGAAAGCCATATCCCGGGCTTGATGGATCGATCGTAATTAAATCGATATATAGGATAATCCTCTACTACGCCGCTCTCCGCCGCCGCCGCCGCCGCCGCTCTCGCATGCTCCATGGACTTAACTCCGTATCCAGGAATGGGGCCGATCGAAGCCGTCCATTATCAGGATGCATTATGGAGCGAGAGAGGAACATGCCGGCAGATAAGTGAGACGCGGAACGACCGGGTTATCTCGCGCCTATTTGCACGATAGTCCTGTTTACGATTAATCAGGTCTCCCGGAATTAACGCAGTCCCCTGGGACTGAGTCACGTCTTCCGCACGTATGCATGCTCATTAGGGCGCCCGTGTGCCTCGCTGACCCTGTATCGATCGGAAAAGCCTCCAGCACGCCTCATTTTTTCGGTCTCTTATTAATTTCTTTCCGCATCTCGGACTTCCTTTGTGTTTGCGTGTGTTGCCTCGAGTTCATAATAAATTATTATCAAAATCAACTTTCCTTAATTTACAATACTTATTGATTTTTGCATGTGATAATTAATTATATATATATATAAACTTGAAAATAATATATACATGAAAATAATCTATTTAAATATACATATATATATTTTTTATTCAATAATCTATCGCCTTCAATATTTCACGTTACTCGTTTACCCTATTCCATCGATCGAATCAAGCTCTATGACTCTCAAAAAGCTCAAAGTTAAAGTTAAGTGCATTAACGGATTGAACGGTAAACTTCCGCTGGCGAAACTTTGGCGGATCTCATCATAAAGAGTACTCGACACTCGTTTTAGCGAGGAGCTTTTGTACCCTCTTTCCTCCGTGCCTCCTTTCGAGTGGCCTTGATTTGTCGGTATACCGATGATTACCGGTCACAGGGATCAACTTTTTTTTCCCCCGCGGCTTTTATATTCTTTGCCATAAAGGACTCGCGATTGGACTCTCATTTCGCCAGTCATCGACCGCGGGGAATGACGGGCTCGCGAGAGAGGGCTCTCCATGTCTCTCCGCGCTTAATTGAGATTCAAAAGAATCGATATCGCGGCAACACGCGAGCGGATAATTATTCGACGCGAGCGCAGATTGATTATCCTGCGCCAACATTATACTTTGTAATAAAATCCCGGATTGACCGCCTTTCATAATCAGCGCGATCGATGGCAATTATCCTTTCCATCGGATTAGTTTCGTTATCGTGTGATCGAGCGTAATATAGTAGTTCCAGATACGTGGAAAGATATTCATTAGATAATTATCACTGACGTCAATATTGTGATATCATCTCTATATAACACAATAATTTATTCTCTACTAAATTTACTGGTGTTATATATAGATGCGCAATAATTTATTCTCTAAAAAATTCTGAATTACGATGCATGTTTAAAATATTTCTAAAGAACGTTTTTAACACTAGAATTACCGATGCAATTAAAATAAGTGCTTTGTAATTTATAACAATTCAATTTTAAGATTTTTCGTGATATTATTGCAATATGTAAATAAAAGATTAAATTGAATAATTTACTTTTTCCTCTATTATCGCTTTTTTCAAAGTACATACATATAATAAAAAAATAAATTTCAAACGTATATTTAAATAGTATATGAAAATAAAATATATAGGTATATCAGTTATATTAAAATAGATTAATCGTGGGCAGTTCTAGTGTTAAACGGTCCCTACATTTTTATCTTGACATGTTCCATCGTGCTCACATAGTGGTTTCTCTGCCGCTTGGTCAACAAAGATGCGAATGATTTCACATTCGCACGCGCGGGCCTCGATTAATTCGCGAAGGACGACTTTGAATGCCCGCGCGGCCATGTATTCCGGTTGGATCGCGAATTCGATGCTCACATATTCGGAGGAAGCGTCCGCATATTGTGCTAGAGCCGCGCCGCCCGGGTTCTCTCGTTCTCTGTGCCCGAATCGCGCAAAAATTTATTCCCGTTTCACTCGGGCGAGCCGGCGCCGGCGCGTTATTCCACACCGGACACGCTCCGCGGCGGTTTCATGAAAATTCAGCGTCACACCGAAATCCTATTACCGCGATAAGGGCCGTAAAGCGGTGGCGGCCGAGAAACAATAACCGCCCGGTCACTAAATGCGCCGCGCTGAAAAACGCAGTGCAAATTCAAACGTCGTCGCGGCTAATAGAACGAGACTGGACTTCATCGCTCGTCACGAGAATTGTAACGGGATACCTATATACTGAACAGACAATTAATCAATATTTTTATTATCTAGATTCTAGAGTAAATTTTTCCACAGATAACGACACATAGTTTTAAAGTAAATTCTATTTATAATTATAATTATAACAACATTTACAAAATTTATTTCCACTGTAAATTGCTTTCACATAAGCAAATAAATTATTATTTGCTTTTATGTATTAACGTCTAATGACTTTTCAAAACGCGGAGCGCGAGCGTTCGAAATACGCACGAGCAGGGTATTGTTAAATATTAGCAATATTTGATGACGTTCAGCTCGTTTATTTGCCTTTTACGTTAATTGGCGTAAATATCAATTGTTCTTAAATAAAACGTACGAACAGGAGAAATGGCTGACGAGAGCTGTCGATGCGAATTCTTTCATTTGCGATGTGTAAAATGCGGCAGGATGATTTTCATTCGTTTACACGAATGTTACGGTATGCCTAGTGCGTATTCACCATATAAGTTACAATCTTTCCTCGTCCCATTGTTGTCAAACCGAATGCACTTCCATTTCCGATTTATCCACGATATAGCGCCGAAATAATTCGCGGCTCTTTGCGCTCGTCAACGCATAAAACTGTCCGCGAGCATAACCGAGCTTTGTCGCAACAAAAAAAACGTTAATTTTTACGTAACGTTTAACTACTATAAGAGATACATCTATATTTTTTTAATTAATTATAAAGAAAATTTATTTTCCGAGTCACGGCACAGAATACAGTTACAGTTAACAATAATAGAAGCAAATTTAGCGTCCCACTGGATTTGCATACACAACAAGCGAAATAACTTTAATCTTGGCGAAATTATGTACACGCAGCTTTAATTACAAAGCGAGATGATTATTTCCTTTTAAAAGACCGGGGCGGCAACAAACGTGTATACCGCGATTCTCGGTTAAATTTTGAATTTTCGTGCGACACGATGCGATACAACGGGCGCATAATGTTATGCGCCATCAATTATTGTTGCCATTCCGCGCCCGAATCACATATAATCGGACTTTCGATGGCGCGATCTCCTCTTTCCTCCTCTCTTTCTCTCTATCTCGCTGTGTATCTGCCGCCGGAAATTCATTCCCCTGGAAAACTGTATTGATTTCCACGTACGAGTGTATCATACGATAATACCGGTAGCTGATCATTTTCAAGCCGAGTGCACTATAGAGACATGTAATCCGTGCAGAATGAATTGTACAATGAGGTGTTTTGTGGCATCTTATTATTGTAAGACGCACAAATCTACATTAATATTTAAAATCAATTTGTTTTTTACAGATCTGAACAAAAAAAAGAGTACATTTTAATCAAAACAATTTGATCAAGTTATTAAACCTTTTCCATATTAATATTTAATACGGGATTTTCAACTTTCAATATTTTTTAGTATATATAAAAGGATTTTCATTTAATTATAAATGGTAAATGAATTCACAGAGTTCTCACAATTAAACGCGTAATATATATTATAATTTTCGAATTAATGATATTCATGATGATATTAATTAATTAATTAAGAGTAAAGAAATATTGGATTTGTATTTTAATTTCAGGTCAGATACTTTTGCCTAAAACAAAGATACTATTTCAAATTTCACATACAGCCAGAGATTTTTGAGAAAAGTCTAAAAAGGTAGGCCCTCGCGGGAAGCAACTGCGAAAACGCATATGTTACGTAATACGGTCCTTGGCGATTCCGTTCCCGAAATGGAATCAATTTGCATCGAGATTTGTGAATAAATCGTCGATTGCTCGTCAATACGTGCCGATCGGACTCGGGTAGGTATCTCGCAGCGCGATGCATGCGGTGCAACGGCCATCGATCGCTTTAATTTCGTGCCTGGAACAGGAACGGTGCCTGATGCGCCCCGGCGAAATAATGCACCTACATATCGGCTGCGGGGCATCGGCCGACGTGGGTATTTATGTGCAGGTTATCTGAGAGAGAGAGAGAGAGAGAGAGAGAGAGGGAAAGAGAGAGCGTGTATGCCGGTATACATACGTACGGGAGCTTCCACGCACGGAAAACCGCGTTTATCTCGATGTATCGATACACATTCGTGTACCTAAACATCTCACTCGTGCGATACCTATTACGTTCTCCGCGCTCCGCTCGATAGCGATTGTTAGACGGGGTTTAACAAGGCACCGCGTAAGAGTGTTGTATAACATACGTGTGACACACGTATACCCGTTCTCTCTCTCGCTCGGACGAGTTGCGTTTCACCTCGCCCACTAATACGAGCGCGTAAATATAGGTGCACGTTATGGAACCGGGAGCGTTTGAAAAATAGATTGCTTCGTTAGCCGGCGGTTAATCGCGTCGGCCGGTCGATGGGGAGATCCGCGAGAAAATTCAGGGGCGTTGAATTCATTTTTTAACCAGGCGGGTACACACGAATCGGCGAGGGTAACGTTATTTCTCCGTTTTGCTCCGGAGTAACACTTAAATCCATAGTTCGCGGCAATCTGTCGGTTTTGTTTTTCTTCCATCACGTGATGTTCGAGGATATCTATATCTATCGTTCGCATTCGGCCGATCATCAAAGCCGATCGCAATTATTCCCGCATAGACGATGGAGAACCATCGCTGGCGGATTCATTTAAAACGCCATCTCTAAGCGCGCGGATGGGGTGTTATCCAGGTGCGCAAAAAAGGGGATGCGCATCGGGGTCACCCGGAAAAAGACCACATGCATCGGCATCGCGCACGAGTATTTGCCAATTCTTTTTTTCTCTCTTTTTTCCTCTCTCTCTTTCTCTTGCTCTTGCCCGCGAAGCCATTCCAATAATCTCATATCGAGCTCTACGGGATAAATTGGGTGACGGCTCGGTTATTATCCCTTCGCGGATCCATACACGTTGTAGATTACGCATTCGTGTCGCGTTACACTTCTTCCTTTTTTCCCTCCATTTTTTTGCTTCTATTTTATTTCTCTTTTTCCCTTTTTTTTTAACGAACGCGACCGAGAGAGTTAAACGCCCAGTTACGTCACTTTTCCCCTCGTTGTAACCCCTCGAAAGAGATATATACTCCCGCTGTAATTTTCGCGTTCTCTCTCTCCCTCTCTCTCTTTCTCTCGCGCGCGTGAAGTTGAACTCGCCAAGTTCGTCCGCGGTGAAGATTTAATTTCGACGATTAAACGCGCATCGGCGAAGCGCGCGATCCGCGGAATAAACGGCTACCGGCTCGTTGATTACACGGTTCTTGTAAATCTCGCGGCGAAGCAAATGACATTTCACTCTTGCCGCATCGAGAAGAGAATTTCACGCGCGAGTAAATTTTTGTATTTGTACGCGGGTCGCTCCGCGCAACGGGGATGGATAATGATTGTTAGTATATCTATTCTTATATTTAAGGTATACTTTACAGACGCGTTTTCTCCCAGCCGTTTCCGCGACCGACCCGTCGCGTTTCAGCGCGCGACGAAAATTTATGTCGCTCCGATCGTCGACGACGTGACACAATTTAGCGGTCGAGTCGAGTCACGTCCGTGACGTCCGTTTACTCACGCTCGCGTTTTCGCGCTGCACGAAGACGCCGACGTTTCGTTCAGCGCGGCAATCGCCAATGATGGATCGACGTTAAAATGCGATATGAAATTAATAACTCCGAGGAACGATCTAAAGCGTTTTTTTCGATAGCGTATCGATCTTTTCAATTTATGTCTCGCCGCTTTAGTAACTTTATATCGTACCAGTTGAATCGACGAGGTCTGATTTAATTCTTTTACAACGCAACTTTGTTTATTCAGAGAGGGATATAAATTTTTCATGAACTCTGCTTCAGCGTGGAGAATTCGAAAAAAAAAACATAATTGGTTTTTTCTCCATTTCCAGCGATAATGTGCTAAATAACTGAAATCATAATCCAAAATGTATAGCGTGGACTAAAAGTAACAACTGCAAAACTACACGTTTGCGTATTGCAAATGACGAAAAAATATGGCCGTCATCCGTGCTAGATGCAAAAGGATTAACTCGCGCGGTGAATGAATTTTCATCACGAAATAATACGCTCTTCGAATGAAATACGCACAAATAAAAACGCATCACCTCGGGCAGGGCGGCCGCGGCGTGCCGTAACAATATACACTTTTACGAGGTGCATGTAGGTTAATTGGATTTTCGCACGATACCATTCGCCGCGTTGGCAGTAATAGCTTCATACCTATTCTGCACTATATGACTTTTAGACAATCCCGTATGTCTTAATCATTCCTAAAAATATATAATGTTAAGAATTTTTACCATTCTGTCTTTTAAATATACCTGCATTATAAATTAACAATTCAAGAAACTCTATCCAGTTTCACATCAATAATTTCCATTTTATATTGCTATAATCATAATAATATGCATTGTATAATTTTAAACAATCTTGTATCTTAATTATTTCTAAAAATGTATATAAATATTGAAAATTTTTATTATTATGCTATTTGACTATATATCTGCATTATATTATAAATTCACAATTCAGGAAACTGTCCAGTCTCACAATAATTGATTTTATATTGCTATCATATTATATAGTAGCATGAATTTTGTATGATTTTTAGACGATCTCGTGTCTTTTAATCATTCCTAAAATTATAATATTAAAATTTTTATTATGTCATTCAAGTATGCATGATATATTGCATTAACTATTCATGAAGTTATCTATAGTTTCATAGTAATTTTATTCTGCTACCATAATAGCATGCGACATTGATAGTCGTAAACAACCCCTGAATAGCCTACATTCTCTCAAAAATTGAGTGCTCGAGTAAATGAAAGTTCTAAAGTGGAATGCGCGCGGAGGTGGATCAATGTTAATTTGTTTAACGTAAATTGCGCGCATAAAGAAGATTCTGAGTGGAGGGTAGCAGCTGCGCGAGCCGCTCTTCGCGAGATGATTGCAGTCGACTGCTGATAACGACAAGCGCAACGCGCCGCTTTATGCGACAATTCAGTCCGAGCCAAGCTATATTTTCCTGCCGTTCATTTGTACATTCGAACGAACTCGTTCGGTATATAACCAAGACAAATGGGACGAACGACCTGGGCAAATGACATAATCAATCCCAACGACGATGTTGAGGAAAGTCACCTCGAATTTCGCACTGCGAGCGAAAATAACCCCCGAGATAGTAATCGATCGCGCGATTTCAACAATGTTTCCTATAAACTGCGGCAGAAAGTTAATAGCGATAATGAAATAGCATGCTCAGATTTTTCAACAAGATCACAAAATATTAAAAAAAAGTAACGAATTATTCGTAAGTTCGCAATGTACTGGCTATATTTCCCATCTCTAAATTAAAACGCTCTATTTCATGTTTATTTTACATTCCGCATCCGAGTATATAAACGCGGATTGTATACATCATCATCATACATCGCGCGCGGTTTGATATTTTCCCTGAAAAAGGTGCAAATTGCATTCCGATATTTCAAATTTTCCAAGGTAAATTTTGTACTCTCTATCGTATTAAAGTCAAATACGATGCGCGCAGAAATTAATTTGTTCAAATAGTATATAGATATTGATAGATATTGATATTTTTATTTACAGTCTCTCTCTCTCTCTCTCTCTCTCATCCTTTTTTCCTAGTTGCAGGTGCATTATAGGGTGAATTTCGAAGAAGGTGACTTACAAAGCCGGTCGACGGCCGTTACATCGCACTCGGCTATCGGAAGCCCGACGCAGTCGGCCCTTCAGCGATGAAATACAAGGCTGTTAACGCTATGTTAGAATGCGCGACAGCTCACGCAGAGACTAGAGAGACTATAAGCCGTGCACACGACGTTCGCCTGGTCGGCCAGGCGGGGCAAAGCATCACGCCCGCACCGTTGCGTTGTAATCACGTTTGCTCACGGCTACCCAACTTCCCCTCTCGCTACCCCCGACTTCCGATTTTGAGCACCCCGATATATCGTGAGTCCCGATATCACCGCGCGAGATCGCGTTTCATCGGTACAAACGTCATCGCGATATGCGATGGACGAGCGTCGTCGTTCGGAACGGCAAACTCGCTCGAGAGACTGATGTTAACGCGATGATTAAAGGGCGGGAATAGCTTGTGTCAAGTCAAGTATATATATATGCAGATACATTTCGACATGCTCGTGTGCGATAGAGTTCAGGATAACTGCATTTATCTCTGTGTTCAGAGATAACAGGTCTACGAGATAGGACACGCTTAGGATGCCTCTGTGAGGACAATACAATGTTATCTGACTCGATTGATACCCAAGTGATTTCTAAATATAATGCAGTTGAACTAAAATCTTGGATAAAGTTCCGAAAACGGCGCACCTCCGATTTCGATGAAACTTTGTGAAAAACTTTATTTTGGGTTAAAATAAAAGCCCTTAAGAAGAATTTTGGCAACTCCTATGATAAAGCCATTTTTTAAGATAAAATGATAAAAAATATAGCAAGACCTTCATAATTCTACGGGATGTTATATAAATTGAATATATACTCTGTTTTTATTGAATAATTTTATGTTTTTATCCTCCCCCGCAGGCAGGGGTAAGTAGAGGTGGACCTCGGTTCGCGTGGAAAGTGTATGCGTGGAGGCAGTAGGTTCCGCCCCCCTGCGGGGGGCTCCACATCTTTTAAACTAGACACATAGTGTGCCTTACAAAGTATATTCTTCGTATATTTTTTATCATTTTATCTTAAAAAATGGCTTTATCATAGGAGTCGCCAAAATTCCTTTTAAAGGCTTTTATTTTAATCCAAAACGAAGCTTTTCACAAAGTTTCATCGAAATCGGAGGTGCGCCGTTTTCGGAAGTCCACCCAAAATCTTGAATACTTAATATTTAATGTTATTAAATTTTTCGGAATGTATGAAAAATTTAGACGCGTGAATCTAAAAATTGTGTAATAATTAGATCTAAATTAATCGAACGTTTTAAAGCTTAAGTCGTCAGAAGAACTCTGTTGTTATATATTGACAATATACGATTAAGAATGTCCAACAGAAAAAATCATAGTTTGTATCTATACAAAAATAATTTTTAATTCTATAATTTTTAATTCTATAATTTTTAATTCTTTAATATAGAAAGTAGAAATCAACGTTATACAAAAGAGCATATTAATTATAACGTTCGTCGCGATTTACGAAAAGAGGGTGATCGTGACATTTTTCGGCAAAACCGTCATGAGCTTGCGTTTTGATTTGGTCGAAATAACGATCCAGTGCGCATTTAGCCGTAATTAATTTTGCATCCAGTGCATGTAGGTACTACGACGCGGCTTTAATGGCGCCTACCTACGGCTGCTGGCGCGGCTATACCATTCGGAAATTACGGAATATCGGAAATCCAAAGCCCGACGATGATGGCGCGCGATTGGCGCATTTCCGCTCTGCGGCCGTTACGGGCGGGGCGGGTATCCGGTGCAGTCTCATCGAACGCATCGCGCGCGCGGTGTTTACGCGCGTTTAAGCTCGGCATTGCGCGATGCGTTACGATGACAACGCCTGCATTATACCGGGGCGATACCGTGATGGGGCAAATAAAAGAACGCCTCGCCAATTTCCGCATGTAAATGCGACGTAATTGCCGAAACAGCTAAATAGCTTGTGTACGTGTGTATACAGTTTAATCAGTATTAAAATTAATACCGCACCATTTCGCCAACGGCAATTATGCGATTATCGGCGGTCATTCGAATTAAATCGCTCGTAAAACGTAATTATCATTTCTTATATGTGGATGGAATAAAAATTAAATTCTGCAATAACCAAACGCGGAATTAAATAGATATTCAAAATTCTGTCGAAGCTAAGTTTATTGCAAATTAAATGCGGCTCGTAAATTCTCTCCCAAAATCCTATAAATTCTGACTTAATTTAAAAAGTATTAATGTAAAAAACAAATTAATCGCTTGACGCCTTTAATATATCGCTTTAAATTGTATTACGTTCTCAAGTTGAGAATACGGCAGCAAATGCTCTGCCAAAAGTAATAACGATGCCGCCCTTTGTGTAGTCGAGCAACCATTTTAATCACACTGAATGCATCTCGAACACACCGTCGATCGGAATGCGCAAAATCGACAAATGGATGCTCGACCGCGATAGTACACGCAATGATTGGGAGCTCGGTGGTTTCTTCGATTCATCGAGAGAGTAGGGTAGTGAAGGGAGAAGCCGTGGTAGGGCAAGTAGATGATGGGAGAATGGAGAAAGAGAAAGAGATAGAGTGGGAGGAAGGGAAGTCGAGCTTTTACGGTGATTACTCGACATCGCGGCTGCGTCCGCGCGCGTATTGCATCGGAAATGATTTCGCGCCCAATTAAACCATAGGAAACTCAACCCTCTCTGTAGTGGCAGAAATGAGGAACGCTGTGGGATCCCCCCGGCACTCCATCCTGCGTTATCCGCGCGCACTTATACTCTTAGCACAGCCCGGGTTCCACTCCTCGCTCCCCCTTTTCGCGTCCTCTCTTTCTCTCGAGCCTTCTCGGTACAGGCAGAACCAAATTTACTCGTTATAGTCGCGGCGGTTAATTCTCACATCGCGTGAAAAGCACGACCGAACGAGAGCATAACGCGAACAGCCGTTCGCTCATATCAACGGCTAATTGCTGAACCAGGCTAATTATTTGTAATTAAACGTCGGCCCAGCTGTGCACGTCAAGAGATAAATCACGCAACTGTACATAGCTTTGATAAAAGTCGCTTATAATTAACGAGACGCGGCACATTCCATTCTCTTGGGATATCGCGTTAGGCAAAAAATATTCTCGGAGTGTAGCCTGGGAATATCATTCGTTCTCGCAGGATATTCTCAGAATATTTTGCCCCCTTGGAGAACATTTCCGGAATATCGATCAAGATATTTTCAGGACATTCTCGTTTTGGAAAAGATACGCTCGGATTATTCCTTCCTGTATATACACTGCCCGTAACATTTTCCAATATCAAAAAAGAAAAGTATATAGATAGCAGATAAGCGATATGTCGCTCACATCCTAATTTAATTGAAAATGATTTCATCCTCCTTACGTTTCAAATGTTGTGTGATAACGTTCCTAATTAATAAGTCAATTGTCAATTGTATTGAATTGACAGCGTCAAATTGAATGTCTGAATGAAGGGAATGTATATACAGATTGCAATTGCGAGTATTTTTAAAAAAGTTGCAGAGCTTCGCGTTTGATTTCAGTAATGACAAATTCACGTAACAACTTTCAGTTAAAATCATCCACTCATCGTGTCGCAGATAATTATTCTTGTTTGACACAACAATCTCGGCACAGCGAGAGCCGACGCGCGAGTCGGAAAAAACTTGGTGTTCCAATTAGTAACAATTTCGAAATAAACATTAAAACATCGTCAGTTGACGACAAGAGCGA
Source organism: Temnothorax ravouxi (assembly GCA_030770255.1). Classification (NCBI taxonomy): domain Eukaryota; kingdom Metazoa; phylum Arthropoda; class Insecta; order Hymenoptera; family Formicidae; genus Temnothorax; species Temnothorax ravouxi. Next base: position 259,182 of record JASTWP010000490.1, on the reverse strand, counting down.
CAAACGAACATAAAAGGGAAACAGGAGAAAACAGGAAAGAGGAAAAAAGGAATTTATTGTATTTAAAATAAATCCCCTCTACAGCAAATATAATTATATAGCACGAACATATAAAGAGATTGCAATTAAAATTATTAACTCTAAATCTTAAGCAAAGTTTAAATAAAAAATATTCATTATTAATGTAAAACTAAAATAAAGAAAAAAATTAGAGAAAATAAGTATTTTAAAATGTATACGTATATGTATATAACCTAAATGTTTATACTGCAGATTATCGCAAATTCAGTATTATTGCATTCTCCTCATCTTTCTCGCAAATAATAAATTCACGATAAATATCAAACTAAAACTATATAACATATTTCTGATAAATGCAATGAAACATTAGTTATTCCGAAATCAAAGAGGCAGAGATTTAAAAAGAGAGATTGATTGATAGATTGATAGATTTATTGTGCCCAAGCGTAGGCTAAAGGGCAAAGTAGAAGTAAGCATGAATAGAATGCAAAAGAGAGAGAAAGAGAGAGAAAAAGAAACGGCACGTAAAACGGATCACGTAAATCGACGTATAAACAGTAGAAATGAAGAGAAAGAGAAAGACCCGATTGTTCGTACTGTAGCCAACACATCGCGTCGCGAGGAGAGATCGCTTCGAGTACCGATGCGGAGTGGCAGTGTATGGACGGAGGGAGGGGGCGAGCGAATACCTCGCGATGAACAATACGTGAGTCGATACCAGTCGGGGGTGGACTAGAAGGGGGCTCGTAAAGGGTCGAGAGACACGGTCAGCGGTGATAGCCCGGCACGTGACGTTTATTAACGTGGTCGATCGAACTGCGGAAACGGCGAGACGGGTACCTTGCCTGCCTGCTTGTCCGCCCACCGACGCATTGATAGTATTGAGACACGTTCGCACTTGTAAATGCAAACTTTTCTCGTTAACAATTAACCTTTGGTGTAACCGTGGGATTGAAACGACGACGACGACGAGAACGACGGCGACGATAGCGGGCGACTTAAGTGACTCGACAGCGGGGGCTTGTTAATTATCGACACTACGCCATGAGGGAATTCGCAAGCTCACTCTTCTACCGGGGGTTGGTGCTGGCAAAGCTTGTGCACTCCCCTTTCCTAGATCTAATCACCTTTCTTTTTTCAGAGCCCTCCGGGCCCCTTTGTTCCCGACGCGTTTCATCTCGCCCATCGACCCCCACCGTCGTCTCGGAGAGAAGAGGCGACCGGTCTCAAGATGACTGCGGGCAAGCGTACTAGAAGGGTAGTTCTATAGAAGTCGAAGGGTTAACGCTGGAATAAGTCCTTCAAGCCTTCAAGCCAGACGATCTATCGGTCACAATCGAGGAATCGATTGCGGCAATATATCTAATTAATCACGCACGATATTTTATGAAATTGAAAACATTAAGTCTATTAGAGTCGATATGTCACGAATTACTCATGAAATAAAATATCATATAAAATGCTAATTAATTAATAAAATAAGCTAAAAATGTTTCACAAAAACTAGATGTTTTATTCAAAAGATTAAGTAATTTTCTTTTAAAAAATTTTTTTATTTTCTGTCCATCTAATTTCACTGTTAAATTAGACGGCAATTTAAATATTAAGTATGTTAAATATCATGGACAGTCATTTAAAAAGTTTTTCTCTTCTTTATTTTTCATCACTTAACTTTAATATAATTAATTGCATTTCGAGATTAACAAGCAGAACAGAAATGTTTAAACGAGTACTTATAAAAAAAGTTTTCTTGCACAGGGATAATCGATTTCAAACTGTTTCTTTGTAGATCGTTTTAATCAATATCGCGAAACTTCCGGAAAGTAACGAGTTTGGAGCGGTATTTTAATTTCATGCGACGTGAGAGTAAAAAGTTTGCCTTTAATAAAATGTTATTGTTTCTATGGGAATAAAAGAAAGACGCCATGAGAGAAAGAATTTATCGAATTGGGATAGTAGTTATTCAATTAAAGAAGTTTTTGAGAGAACAAAAGAGGTAACAATAAATTAAAAATTTCGTATTGCGTTCAAGCTATATACAAGATTAGGTATTCTTGATGTGAGATTAAAGTTTTACTTTCGTTTCGCTTTTCAACGAACACTGCACTTATTTAATATTTCGGAAAACCCATTAACTACATATATAAAGAATATATAAAAATGTAAATACATATTTATACAATTTTTTTATCGTAATGCGCTGTATAGTTTAGAAATATATACCTTCAAAATCTTTTGCATGATGATATATATAATACATCCGCAATTCTGTAACAAAGTTTATTGAGTCACAAACAGGAAAACAGCTGACTATGAAAGTCTGTAGCTACTTAGGATACTACTAAAATTTTCTGAACAATCAAATAAAATATAAATAATATATAAGGTAGATCGAGGCGAATCGGATCCACAGGGCGAATCGGAAATAAGTTTTAAGACAGTTTTCGTTTGAAACAGAACATATTAATTCTACTAAAATTAATTCTAATAAATATTAACTGTGCATATTTATAATAATTAACTGCATATTTATTATCGACTCCTCATTAGTTTTTTATCATTGTTACTTTAAAATCCCTCTCTTTTTCCACGTAGTATCTTTCAGATTCTTCTTTTTATAGGTACAGTATTTTGAAAATTTGGCAATGTTGATGGCGCAACTTGTGCTCCAGCGACTCGCTGAACGAATTCACAGTGGTTTTCGCCGACGTCGCGACGCTCCAGTACGTTACCGGATGCGTCTCTTAGGCGCCGGCATGCAACCGGTTCGCGATGTTTCGCGTTCGGTCACAATGGCTTTAACTGGTTAACAAACACTGCCGCAAACGGCGGCCACGCGCACACCGAGGCACCGACAAAGTTAAAGGAGACACGTAGCAGTCGCTACATACGGAACGTGTCAAAAGTCGAAACTCCGCCGCCGAAGACCTCGGGAGAACGATGCGACGGTGGTAACATCCGGGGTGAACGTCGCGACGACGACGACGACGACGAACGCCGGCGAAGTTTTCGACTCCGCGACGCGCGCCATACCCAGACTGTGTGTAACTCGATTTCCTGCCGGTCTCGTTTGGAGAGATCGTAACTTGATTGGGAATTTAGCACGACGGCGGCGCACCCGACGATCATCGACGTCGCGAATCTTTCACCAGCGATTTTACACCCGGCGGAATTCGTCGAAGTTTGCGAGAAGTTCAGCGTAATTACACGAAAGTCGGTATAACATTTCACTTGCACCGACTGCTACGTGTATAATATCTATATATAACTTATTGTCATTGATTGCAAAATCGAATATAAAAAATCAATCGGATCGTTTAGAAAATGGAGAAAAAAATCCTGGTTCTTTTGTGTGATGATATAACAATCCATGATATTTCATGACGACATTCTGTCACAAAGAGAAAATGGCTGACTATAACAGTCTCTGTGACTCCTTGCGACACCACTGAACTCATTATAAATACGCGAACTCATATATGTATTAGAAAAAATATATATATATAATAAGGAATATATTGAAGAAAATTGAACTCACATGCCGAAAATATTTCACAATATCAAATTACTGGAACGGAAATGAGTAATTAATGTATGCCCACTGGATCTCACGGGCGTGTAATTCATTCATCATACACATCGCAACGATATATGGGCTTACTACAATCGTCTTTGTTACGTCGTGAAGGTTTAATGACGCAGTCGTGTGTACTTCAGCTCGTTTCCAATAATTTCGCGCCACAAACAATGCGCGGAGGAACTGTTCGACGTGGCGCTATATACGACGCATCTTCAATATTCTGTACAATGTAGCATGATCGGCATGGTAATTGGAGCGGCAATTATTACGAATTAACAGAAATATCAGCCGACCTGAATAAGTCATATTGCCGTTTTACTTCCCTCTTCGCCGGCAATATTTTCCTATCTCAGAGCTTCGTGCAAATAAACTTGTTTTTCTTTCAATCAGTATATAGATATCGTTTTATAAGTGGAAAGTATTTCCAATAAAATTGTACTGAATTGTACTGAATTGCAAAACGAATACTTAATAATTATATGTCTTTCATGTAATGTACGTATACAGCAGAATTATGAGAAGAAAGATTAAACGTCAATTTAATTATTATACTAATTGCTTCATTTTCTGACAATGAGTACATAAAACCGAGAGAACAGCGTTTAAAATCTTAAAACCAAGCAAATGTCACATCTAAATAAAGATAAAGTCAAATCTAATTTTTTACCCTTATAACAATTTTACCGTATAACAAAAAGATTTCTGGCGTGCGATTCGCGATGCAGTTCCGAGACTTAAAAATAAAAGTACTGTCGCGCGCGGCTGCTTTGCCAACGTGCGTTGTGCGTCGAATAACTCCGCGACTTCCGCGAGTATTGTTTTTTATCCGTTTCTGTTGGCAGTCGCTAAATTGAGCGGCACGTTTATGTAAATTCACGCCCGGAAATCTCGACCGGGCAAACTAAAGAGAGAACGTTCTCTCTAAAAGTTTAAAGCGGCACAGCGGCGGCGCTTGATATTTCTCCCTCTCTTTTACTCTCTTTCTCTCTCGCCACGTCTGAAAAAGAAATACGTTGACCTCTATGCTTTCGAAGACCTCGCGATTTAATTGCGAAAACAATGATTGAAACCGGGTCTTGTTTTCGCGTGAAAATTAAGAACGCGCGCGAATCCGCTGCAGTTTGCAAAATTATACAAATATTTTGCAATTTGTTAAAGTACATATTTCGCAACTGCACGGTCCGTAAAAGCGATTCGTAATTACGAGAGTAATGCACACAGGAATATAATCCGCTATTTACGTCACCGACGATAAACACGCGCAAAGGTCCTCCTCTTCATTTACGAAAGTAGATAAAACAGATATTGGTCAGACGTAATATTCTCTGTATTCCATCACGTTTCTCGGTAATTGCGCGTATCTAATTATCTAATTCTCGCACGTTTGCGAGTTAGAATAACAAATAAATTGATTAACAAATGGAATATCGTTTATTTTCTCAAAGAGTGAACGGTCTCTTCGCCAAAAGTCGCGCAATGTGTCGATAAAAAATAAAAAAGGAAACGATCACTGCAAATTGTCGGAACGTGTTCTTTCTACGGCCATCAGGCACGAGAATATAAGTACCTTCGACTTCCTTTGATCTCGGGGATCCTATCGCGAGTTCCTTTAAATAGAGGACGAAGAGATGCAATGGGGATGCGAGTGGTAAAAGACCGACTCGATTTTTACTTTTAACCCGGTAAAAATGCGGCCAGTCATTTATCGTCGCCTCTTTCAGCGGCGCTTTCGTTAAGCGTCGCTTGAATATGAAGATCGCGAGTCCGGCAATCGACGCGGGAACCGCATTCCTTTTTCACATTGATACCAAAACATTCCTGCCTGGTCCAGAAAAACTCCTGAGCAAATTTGTCGATTTAATATTCGGCCGAAGAGATTAACATGTTTAAATACAAATATATATCTATGTGTTACGAGAGGAGAGTGGCAGATGTATAGTTTTATATTTAAAAAAATAAAAACTTGAAAAATGGAACTTAATCTAAATTTGATTAAAAAAAAAGAATAGAAAAAGTTCAGTCGAGCTTTGTAGAAAGTTTTATGAACAATTTTGTTACCATGCAATAATGAGTTTATGAAAGAGTTAATCGATTTCCTATAATTGCAATTTCTGATATAATAATCAATAATAAAGAAAAATATATGTAAATATATATATATATATATATATATAAACTTATCGATATATATATATAAACTTTTAGAAAGCGCAAATAAAAAAAGTTATTGAGGCATGGTGATATAAAAAATATAAAGAAATTTTTAACAAGATTAACGCTTTTCATATCAGTGTATAATTTTTTTGTCCATTAATATCTGCTTTATACTAAAAGTGTGATTTATACATTTGCAAAGGTAAAAAAAACTGTATATGCATTTTCTAAGTAAATTTTCTTATATGTGCTTCGATCGACTTGATCCAGAAATTCTCTCCCTCGGTTCGTGCATCGTGGATCCATGGCACTCGTAACGCAGACAACGTGCGCAAATTTAATTAATCATGGTCGGCGCTAATCAATATTGATGCATCCGACGATACAGCGGGCAACAACGACGCGCGTTTGATAGAGATAAAGCAGCAAAGTTGCAATTGAAGTTGCGATCACTTGAGAACGCTTTTCTCCACGCTACAGAAATATAAATTGTAATTAATTCGGGAGAGCGCAACGCGCTCTGAAATTCGTTGTGGGAATATGACGCACAATCGTTTTTCACCATAGCGCGCAGTCGTCGCCGCGTCGTCGTGTTTATCAAGTAAAACTAACAGAATTCGTATTATGTAAACGGAATAATATTCACCGTTGAAACTGTCGCGCAGATAACACGGTACGTTTCGCGATACTTGTCCGCGGCATCTCATCTGTCGTCGGAGAAACAAGCGCACGATGGAAACTTGTTTACCTAACACTTTGTGCAAAGCAGAGCAAACGCGCCGCGATGCGGCGATAATCAACGCGCGTCTACAAGCTGAGATTTCCCCGGAAAATGCATTTTCAAAGGGCTTCTCGCGGGAAGAGCCGCCATTGATACGAAACGCAATTTCTCATATATAACTTTCTGTCATATAATCTTTCAAATATGATGTTAATAATGTCGTCGACAATGGGACTTGTCGACTGATTTACATTAAGAAAGGCAAGAAAGTGATTAAAGAATATCACAATATGTATACCTCGACGTCTATATATAGATTTTTCAGAAAAATATTATAAATTTTTAAAATGTGTCGCAAAAATATTTCGAATACGATAGCGAGTAGAAAGTATAAGTGTGAACCGCGATCTAGATAATTCTGACATTAAATGACGTGACGTATTTATCAACCATCAAATGCACATGTTGCGCATGCGATATGTTTACCCACGTTTTACGCGAGAAGAAACGCGCAAGTACGTGTCACGTACAAGCGCGTTTCGTCATCACCATATCCTAAGGATATCCCGGCTGCATTTCTTTAGTACACCTATAGTAAAAGCATATCCACGTTCGCACATAGAAAATTGAAAATTTTCAATTATCTTGTCATGTACAGAATAGATTTGTTGAAATTATACTTTATATTAATGTGTAAAATTCGTATTTGTATAAAAATAATATTTTCAACTAATCGCAAGAGTGGGATTATAAAACGTTGCACACACATTTGGAAACTATCATTTTTGCCACGAAAATAATTTAATTACGAAACGTTACATTGTTTTGGTATAAACTTATATCCAAACGAATATTAACGTTGGGGCAGAAAACAGATATATAATAGTTAATGTTTTTCACCAATTATATATTATTTTCAATGTTATAAATAATTCAATGTTTCTGGAATTAAATTAAAGCGAAAAGAAAATAAAGAAAAATGGAAACGTTACGTCTTTTACGTTTGTCAGAACTACACCGTATCCTCATTACATTTTTTCTCTTAAAATACGATTAAGTTTGTCTTCTTTTCTTCGTCAGGTCTGTAAATTAATAGGTTGCGCACAAGGGAAAGAAATAGCTTCCGCGTCGTCCCTGCGAAAAATAAAAGGACAGCGGATCCTATTTGCCGGATTATCCGAGGAAAAATCGATCGCGTCGCGGGGCGCAATTTACTGAAATAATTAATACCGTGTCGGTGGTGTAAGTAGTGTGAGCAGGTGACGTGCCAGGCGCGGCCATCAGGATTAAAGCGAGAGTACCATCCTGTGTGTTTAACATCCTGTGTATATACGTACGACGAGAACGAAAGCTCGCGAGAGCTGAGAAGGAATCGCTGAATAATGCAAGGTCCGTCGTCAAAGCGGACTAAATCGATAGTATAAAAATAAGGCACACGTCGACTTCGATCGGCGATGGAGAAGCACAGGCGGACGCGGAGCGGAGGAGAGAACCGGAGCGAGCGCGGCGAGTTCAATACTCCGAGGCGAAAATTTCATCAGTCAGCTCCCACCGACTCGGGAGAGGGGGGTATAGTTAAATTCCGACGTGGTCGGCTAATTTGAATTCTTTTATGAAAGTTCACCCCGGCCGGAAGGTCCGGATAAAGCGGGATAGACCGTCCGTTATCGCGAGAAATCACCGAATAACGGATCGCGAGCGCGGCTTTGTTTGTCCCGATCGATCCGGACGTCACGTGAAGACATGGGGAATAGTGACACGCAAGGATACGGCATTCGTGTCATCAGGCTAATGTCGTCCAAATTAAACCTGTACGACCTAAATCGATCTCGACGAATGGACCATTGTTAATTTTAATTAGAAAATCGTTTACCATAAATGAGATTACATGTAAATTTGGAAATTGTTTAGATATCGGTTGTTTTGAGATAGATATATAAGTATCATCGATTGTAATAATTGTTTCAAATGATTTCGAAATGGATACTGTTTTGCACAATATTAAATTACACGTTGAACAGATTTTTTATTCGATATGCTCCATCGAAACGTGATAACTTCTAACTTCCCGCAAGCGCGGAAACATCAAGAAAATGCATTGTCTGAGATGGAAAACCCGCGTTCGATGCAACAATGCATTTTCCAAGCTACGCATTTCGAACGAATAAACAGTCGCCGTGCAATTTGTAACGACAACATTTGACGTGAATGAGCGTAAAGAGAGGAAGAGAGAAGGGGAGAGAGTAGATCGGGAATATTAATCTTTTCTGTCTGCATGTATGAGTCCGTAAACATTATTAGTTTTGACGGCGGAAGCGATGCATTGATATTGGAGAACATATTTTCAGCTGCCAGCCGGCGTTTACATGATATTTATGCTATAGCAGAACGCTCACATTTTTCAATGTCAATTAGCGTATTAATAACGACCTGGATTAGTTACCAATATTAATTGTAATACAGCAAATTAAATAAAAAATAAATGTTTATTTGAGTTCTGATATGTATAATAAACGTATCTAATTAATTTTAGACTTTACCTATAATGCTGCAAGCTTTAAAAGAATCGATTAAATTGAGCTAATCGAACTAAACATAAGCAACGACTAAACAACTAATTGACGACGAAAAGATTGCGACACTCAAAATTTTTTAACTTTATTTTATTTAAGGATGTTTTATATAGTTAGGCAAAATGTAACGAAGTTAATGAAAATTTAATATCATATTCTGTATACTCTTTCAAAGTTCGGGGTCAAATTTCAAATCGATTCACAATTTAGATAAAAAGTTATCAATTCTTGAAAATCCGTTTTACAAAGGGTTTTACAGAGAAAAGTGTAAACATTAAAAAATGTAACCAATATAATAATATTTTACACACAAGCAGATCATCAACAAACAAAAATATAGCAACAAAATTTGAAACGATTTACAATTTTTTTTTGAAAATTTTTTTTGAAAAAAATAGTAACAGTTACTTACATTCACTAAATTTACGTCTTTTACATTCTATTAGATGTTTTGTAACTATTTATATACATTTTTTTGTCTTTTGATCTCTGGAGAATTAATATCAGAGTTTTTAATATTTCCTACATACTTTTGGTTGGGACTGTGCCTATAAAACATCCTTAAAAAAAAAACAAATATACGCGCAATGTGAAAATTAGAGATACGCTTTATAATTAACGCTTGGCATCATTTCGTCAAACTAAAAATGGTGCAATTGCAAAAATTATATTTACTTTTTAAAAAATTATATCTTTCATGCATCATTGAAATCCACGTCGCGTTATATAAATGACGTCACAAAGAAGAGGAAATCGGCGACGGACGATCGTCTGCAGAGTCGATAAACTTTCGCGACAGATAATTATATAATACATCTCGCGATTGGCCGTATTGACGTTTCTCACGCGAATGGAAATCCCTGCAAATATCGCACCGGGAAGAGCGTCGCAATTACGAACTTGTGGATACAATATTATCCTCATTCACTGTCATCTTTCACTTTTTTCCAACCCAAATCGACTTCCTCCTTGCTCTCTTCCTCCTCCTCCTCTTCGTTCTCTTCTCATCGACAAAGTCGTGTGCCACCGCCGAAGAACCGCGATAATCTTGAAATCAATAAAGTGTCACCGCGAATTTCTCTCGTGATATACGTAGTGCGCAAGCCCCGCGTCATCCTAATTTGCGACGCGTCCGCCGTCGCATTATATAAACGAAGCCGCAATCTGCAGTTCTATAGAGCGCCGCAAAATTGGCGATAACGCAGCCATGGAGTGCGCTCGCTCACGGAGCATCCCTTTACGTTTAAAAATGCGTAAGGCATCAATTCCATCACGCTCTTGGCATATCGTGTGAAATATCGCAAAGCAAATCCGCCCTATATGATATGAAATTGTGAGACGTATTTCCTGCGCTCAAATAAATCCCATAAAAATAAGAATCCCATATAAATAATAAAAATAAATAAAACGTATCCCGATGTGTCCACATGCGAAAAAAAATACGCACGTAACTTCAATATATGTAAATTTAAATTTTTTTAAAAAAGATGCAGAAAACACGTTTATCGAGATGTACCCATGGTTAAATCACTCAAAATGCACGGGTCTATCGCGAAAGTAGAAAATGTAATCCCGATTTTATCTCGCGCGATAATGAAGGCCCGACGCGAAAGGATCGTCCGCTGTTTGATAAACAGGCACGGAAGTGCTATTATCACTCGCGAGCAAAGGGCTTGTGGGCAGACGGTGTTACGAAACAGAAGCAAAGAAACGGTGGCGGGGGCGGGTGAGGAAAGATAAAACCCGAGGAGAGCGTTCCTCGGTGAGATTTTTCACGCGGACGTAGTCGCATATTTACGAGAAGGAAAATCGAGGCGCTCCGCTTGCTGCGATATTTATAGCGCGCCGGTTTCGCTATCAGATAGATTATCCTGCCTCCTTCCCCCCTTCCCTGCGATGAGAAAACGTCGATCCTGATCGTATGTCGGACGAACGGAAATCAACTGACTGTCTCAACGTCGTTTCCAAAATGTCAACGCTTTTTCCTCGTCCTCGATCGTATAACGTTTGATTTCTTCCACGGAGGCAAGCAACGAAATCTTATCATACGAACGAATCGTTTTATTTCTTTCCCTCAATGTAAGTTCTTTATTTCTTTTTTTTCTCTCTCTCGTGAAGAAATAATTATTTTCTCCATTTCAATGTATAACAAAAGTAGCGCAACAAAAGGCAGATACATAATATAAGCGTGTCAGAAAAAAAAAGAATAATGCAATCGGGCTGAAATAAATGCGGCTATGACCGTAACATTAATTAAGATATCTATTTGTGAAACAAAATACGCGTACCGTGAGTTTTGATATTTAATATTAATTAAATTTAATTAATTTTCGTGGAAAAAAAGGGGAAAAAGAATATATATTAACTGGAAAATCGCGCCCGTGTTCAACGACCTAATTTATCTTCGCCCCTCTTCCCCCCGCCGCGAAAAACGTCATCATGCGCATTTAGTCAGCTATATATTCGCGACTTCTCTTCCGTAATTACGCGCGCGGTGCAACATCGCGTGAAATTAATACTCGCAACGCGGGGTGGATTATATACCGTCGAATAAAGATTCGCGCGCGGTCGGGTAAAACGAATATAATTTCGAGAGGAGCGAGGGTTAATATCGGTATATCGGAGACCCGCGGAGCTATCGATCAATCTCCCGTCGCGCCTTTGACAGAGGACTTCCATAGAGCCTTTATATCCGCAAGGAATCCCAATAAGTTTTTCCGTCGAGGCTCCAATCCAATCGCCGCGACTCCCTGATTCTATCTTGGCCGCGCGGAAAGTGCCCTTTCCCCACGAGGCGGTTCATCCGCACGATTCTTTAAACGCGCGGAAGGAGGTGTGTGCTTTCGCGCACATGTACGCGCACACGGAGACACACCGTACGTGTCTGATAAATAAGTAACGTGGTGAATTCTCTCGAGCCGAAGGTTCAATGGATCGCTACCGCACCGCGGGTAACTGCAGCCCTCTCACATCCGCCGCGCGATTAATAACGTTGAAAGCACGGATTCAGCTGGCTAGAAAAGGCTCGATTCACTTTAATGCCTTAAGGTCGCCACTGCGCATTGCAATTCTAGTCCGAGAAGATAGTTTTATCTAAGATAACTTCAGTCGGAATATACTTACTTCATTATTTTATTTTGGTTTGCGAAATACCGGAGCATGTGTTTGATTTATTAATACCAAATCTTTCTCAGTACAAATATTTAGTATGTCAGCATGTAGTCGTATTTAATATGGACAATTAAAGTTTCGCGATATATATAATAATAGTTTTAATAGTTAACAGTTCTCTCACCACAAAAAGCTCAATTATCTGACTTGTCACTTAAAATCCGACTCCTCACTTAAAAATCGACTTTTCTCATATACATTTCTAAAATACATCAAAAATAAATAGAATGCATATTAATGCACGTGCCAAATAAACCGGCGAGGCTTGATATCGAAAACGGATTAAAGATATTTAACTGCTAAACCTTTTACCTTTTTGCAATCGTATAAATTAAATCGCCAATTTTCAAGTTGTATTTGCAATTTGAAAATCTCGAAACATCTTTGTTATTCGGATAGATGCATGTATTAAATATTAAAAGAACGTAATAAACAATGCGTAACATAATACAGAAGTTGTCATCTCGATTATTATTATGAGTATCGCACGCATAGAACGTAAATTAGAAGGAAAAAATAATTGCGCTCCATGCAAAACAAGTCCTCAATTAATAGAACGTGTATCTAGCATGCTTATTGTTAGTCAATCAACCAAACCACACTAAAGTAGGAAATTGAACTCCAATAATTATAAAATTCTATTAATCGCCAGGCACTAATGTGATGTTTACACACATACCGCGGTTACATATTTTACACCGCAACAAATTAATTTACGTACATTACGACACAATGTGTCTCAAATTCACTTTACGATACTTAAATATCTTGCAGGAATTAATCGGAGTCGAAAATTTTAGTATGCAAAAAATGTCAAACTCGCAATAGTTTTCGAGTTATAAAGCAGTTGACTATAGCATTTAGTATTTTAGAATAAATAGTATTGCTCCACACACACACACACACACACACACACACATTTGTGCTAACGTACCGCGATTTGTCATATACTTTATTTTCTAACCTCAACTAATATCGATTTACCGTTAAACATATCGCAAAAAGAAACTTTCCTTTTCCTGATATTTTCATATCTCTTAAAATACATTCAAACGAATAATTTCGCTAGTAAACAATAATGAATAAAGAGTAAGTTACTTGTCGTCGTCACTCTATTGCTCCGCTATCGTCCGATGTCGCCCAGACCCCAGACTCCTTCTCCTCCTCCAGCATCTCTCTTCCTCTCTCTCTCTCTCTCCCTTCTCGCCGTTTCTTCACGAAACTCGTGCAACACTCACTCGCGGAAGGACGATTAATTATGTTCTAAAGCGTTTTAAGTACCACGTTCTAAGTCTCAACAAAGGAAAAGCGCAGAATACTTATAGCTTTGACGAGTCGCACCGAATGGCATGCATGCTTGTGCGAGTCGTTAAGGCCGGTTCTACAATCGGCCGTGTGTCGAAGTCGGGTGTCGGAACGCAGCCGATGCGATGGTCCAATGAGGAAAATTCGTTCTCGAAAAAGTAATTCTCTCATTGGGCCATCGGCTGCGTTCGATATCCGACTCTGATATACGGCGCTAATTGTAGACCGGGCCTTAAGTATTCGTCGCGCGATCGTGATTCACAAAATATGGCACGCGGAGAAGCACACGGCAGCTATTATGCCCGATCTACAATAGCTTTAGTAAGCTGTAGTAAGCCTCAAGATGTAAGAAATTGACCAATCACAGTCGATTATTCTCCTCACATTCGTCTGTAATTGGTCAATTTCTTACGGCTTGAGGCTTACTACTTACTACAGCTATTGTAGATCGGACATTATGGCCATTCTACATAGAAGTCGTAGCCGTAAGTTGTAAGAAAAAATTGACCAATCACATTCGAAGTTGAGGAGAATATTCAATCTGTGATTGGTCACTGTTTACCGAAAAGATACGCAGGTATGCGATCGCGCGCTCGACTCGTTCATCCGAAGGAGAATCGAAACGACACGGCGATTGACAATTGCAAATTATTGTCTCGTGGCGACATTTCGGCAGACAGTTATCCTCGACGATCAAATTGCGCGGTGGTGCGAGTGCGTGCGTGGTGCGTGAACTCAGATTTCTCGAATTGTCGGATAACGCGATTCAAAACAGTGTGAAACTATATAGTGATATATCGACTATCTATTAATTATCGCATATATGTTCGACGGGTTTTACGCGTACGAAATGTATCGCGCGTATTTGCAGTGCTGCACGACGTCGAATTTATATTTTAAGGCTCAGTCACATTGAGAGGAATAAGAAATAAGATAAAGGAATAAGGGATAAGGCATGTTGCATCTCACTTTAATGTACATGTACTGAAGTGAGATGCGACATTCCCTTATTCCTTATTCCTTTATCTTATTCCTTATTCCTCTCATTGTGACTGAGCCCTTAAGACGGTCCGTCGCGTAGGTGTGAAGTTGACTCGCGTAGTATCCCGAGGTATCGGGAGTGAAAGTGCCGCCCCCCCCTCTTTGTCCGGCCGGCGATGAAACGACGTGGGCACGAACGGGTCGCTCCGAGCTGCGTGAACGTCGCGACGCGTTTACCTCGGTGAGTACGGTGTCGTAATTAGAGACGCATGTAGACATCGAATAGACCCGTGTTCTCTCAGATTCGTTATCTTGCGCGGCACGAACTCGCGGCGTGCCAGTGATCACCGAAATCGCACACTGCGCGAGGTATGCTCGAACGAGGTTCGTTCGCCCGGGGCCGGGGGGGGAGGGGGCGAGATCCTTCGCGGCGAAGCGACGACCGTATTTCCGGATATCGCGCAGCGCGATTTATTCTTGACTCGTATTCACGTGCCCTTTTTGCCGTGACAGTTGCCGCTCTGTGAAGTGCGTGTATCGTTTATCCGCCACGGCAATTTTTTGAATTGAAGCCAGGCGTAACAGGTGTAGCGGTGTAGCGTCGCCGCGGCGCGGCGCGAGAGCGCGGCGGCTACCACGTGAAGTTGGCCGCGCGATATCCGAACGTTCCTCGTCTCCCCGCCGCGCGCCGTTGCGGATTTACGACGCCGCGGCCGATCAACGATCAACGCCGACTGCGTACATGCCGCGTTAGCCGCGTGAATTCGCGAGACGTCACGAGTGTGGACTGTACGTGTGAAGACATGGACGATAATAGTAAGGTAATTTCTACGCAGGGTAGTTCCTCCGCGTTGCTTTTCCGTCTTGACATAAAAGTGTGCGCGCGACCAACGTCGGTAATGCTGTGTGCAAAGTACTGCGTGACCATTAACCTTACTTCCACGGGCCGACACTGTGCGAGCATCGGCGTGAAAAAGCGCGAGTGTACGAGAGGGAAGAACGAGGAATTTAACGAATTTTTAACGCCTGTTTGATTTTATTTGAGACGACAGTCGCATTTTTGATATTTGAATTCGCAAAATCAGCTCGTGACAATTCATGCACGTTCGTCGCATCTTAATTGATTTTTATTTCAGGAGTGCCGTGCAAAACGCGCGATCGTAGCACGCTGGTAAATTAATTCGAATGCGATCGTGATTTAACCGTGTATATTCGCGAGTGAAAATTTGAAGGAGAACGAGAACCTGATATTGAGAGGATGGGATTCAACGGATTCTGAGAGGAGGAGGAGGCTCAGGAAGGTATCGGGCAACTGCGGAGCAACTCTAGGGTGAGTAATATTTTATTTTATTTAACATTTGATACTGTCTTACATAGAATTAATCATTTATTTTCTAAATATCTTTGATATTATATTGTATACAATTTTTAAGTATCAAAAGAAATAAATTTTTTAATTTATAAAGTTTAATATCTATCCTATAATTAAAAATAAAATTTTTTGGAAGTTACATATAATTACTTCAATAAATATTGATTAAAAAATGAATACAAGAATTCAATATGCTTAACAATATAATTTCCTTGTTAAAATAATTATTATTTTGAACGCTTGCTAATAATGTGGATATTATTTTATTTTACAGATCAACGTAGCTATCGAGGAATAAAAATCGCGAATGGATATCGGGAGTGTCGAAAGTCGGGAGTGTTGAAAAATGTCGAGTATTGAGAATCGGAGGTCTGATTCTCGGGAGTGCCGAAAATCGAAAGTATATATATTGAGAATCGGGACTCGGGAGTGTCGTTAATAGTTTCTCAAGATCGTAATTAGTTAAATTTTTCCGGTCGATATATTTCTGCGAGTGTCTTAAAAATGGAGCTGTTTTCGACTGTCAACTTGGATGCAGAAGCTGGCAAAGTTACTCAACGAACATTGGCTGGTAAATTTTACTTTGGTTTTTTTAAACAATTGCTAGAGTCTTGTCTTGTTATTAATACTTGTGGAATAAATAACTTTGAAGACTAGTTTCTTAGCCATTAGTAAGTCTTTTTAGAAAATAATTAATTTGGGAAATAAAATGAAAATATATTTCATTTTTTTATATTTAGTAAGAATAACAGATTCTATTAAAATACAAATATTTTTAGAAATTAAGAAAATAAAATGAAAATATAATTAGAATAACATAATCTATTATCGTACAAAAGATAATTGTTGAACTATAATATAATTAATATTCGTATAAAACTTGTTTCAGGTGCAGCATGTAGCACGATGCCGATGCAACTTGGTGAGTGAATTTATTTGTTATGTGTAGAGTAATGTCCGAATTTGCGTAATATGTATTATGAAACTCGTGAATCAGAATATTCGCGAGCGATAGATGTCGAAAATTAAATCGAACGAAACCGCAGTCACATCTGACATCACTGCGTGTACGTACCAACCTTGAATTCCAGGAAATAATAATTCTTAGAAATATTTTGACATACTACAGTTTAATTAACATACTACAGAAAAATATTCCGTTTCTTAAGATTTAAATTGTTTCGATCAAGAGACCGTATTATAGCATGTTAAATAAAACGTTTGTTCAAATGAAAACCAAATCTATTATTATTACTTTTCGTTAATTTTTTTATTTTAAAATTAATTTTGTGTTTTAACGGATCGAAAATTTTTCTTAAATTTTATTTAAATAAAAACGAACATTATTATTACTTTTCGCTATTACATTCCAGATTAGTGAAATTGTGTTTTCACGAATCGAGAATTTTTCTTGCATTTTGTGTAACAAATTAGAAAAATGAAATTAAAAATCCTCAAATATAACTTATTTTTTATTTGAAATTAATGTAATAAAATTCTTAAATTAACATGCTTAAATTGCATCAAGTCTCTTTTCTCGAAATAAAAAAAAATTTAGCAAAATAAATTATATTAATTTCTATTTTTTGATTACGCAACAAAGTTTAAATGGTACACCTTATCTTTTAAAAGTTTAATTTAATATTAAATTTAATATTGAATAATTCTCTTAAAATAAAGAGACAATTTTCCATTTTAATAAACGGATTAAATAATTTGCATATAAAAATTAAAATTTGTTTTTAGTTGGTTATTAAAAATTAATATTATTTAAACTAAGAAAATTATTAATATGACAAATCGATACGAGAACGCATATCCTATATTATTCCATTATTAGCTAATTTTAATCGTCTGTAACTAAAAAATAAATGTAGCCTTTTTTTCATAATTATCAACTCTCTAATTAATCTCCAAAACACGATATTAAAATATCGTATATAGTTTATGAGACTTCTAATAAGCACATCGCAACAAAGTTAGTGAGAATTTTTTCAATCTAGAAACAAATTATTAATTCATTTGAGTCATGACTGGTCCAACTTTCTCGTAGTACATTCAGAGAATAATGCATTATTGTGCATGAATAAAAAAAGACAATTACTCGATCAATGCTAAGTTGATAATTCTCAAGCATTAAAGCGCAAGTGATCAAAGGTCCATAAACGCCTAAAGAGAAATCTTTGCACCGCGCTGTAGACCTTTACTCCGCGGATATTCCGCATCAACGATGCCGGGTGAATCGTTATTGCTCGTTTGAGCATCGATCGGGGGCGTCTTACAGAAGCGTAAGGTGTTTCGCGAGGAATTCCAATAAGAAATCACCTTTCATAATTATCTTTATGATATCGCTACCGACACTCTCGATCGTTGTCGAAAGAAGTATCTTCAGTATCTCAAAATGTCCAGAAGTGGAGACGGAGAAGAAACGCGAGCAAATCGAGTAAGTGGGTGCCGAATACCCAGGACAGGACGTAACGTCTTTTACGCGTCCCCCACGTACACGACGGCTGGTAAATAAATAACGCGGGGTCGGAAAAGCGAAAGGGGTGGCCGCGAGCTTTCCGGTCAGGAGTCGGACGGCAGTAAAGGAAAAGTAATGCCGGCCTGTGAAAGAGAATCAATTCGATTCGCACTCATTCCTTTCTCCGCCCCACTCCTTTCGCCACCCCGGCTATCTTTCCCGCAACCCCCGGGTGAGTGCCGCACCGCCCCCACGGTGATCGTTTCTTTCCACAGTCTTCGCAGTCGACTTTCTCCTCGCCCTCCACCTCGCGACGCAACAAGTGCCCCGACTCACATCTTTAAGAAAGCGGTCTCGTACCCTTCCCTACCCTCGAGTCTCCTCGTCTTCACCGCCACCTCTGCACCACCTTCGCTTCCAACTTTGGCTCAAGCCACCGCGTCGCGTCGCCACCTAACACCACCGTTTCACGACACAGCCGAGCGTTTGCCTCCTCGTCTTTTTTTTCTCCGCGTCTTCTCCGATCCCGTTCCTTCTCTTTTCTTACCCTCAGGCATCCTTCATCCTCTTGGCCGAGCCGCGACTGCCTCCCAAATCACTCCGCACTCTCCGCCTCTGTCTCTTTTCTCTTTGTTCTCTCTTTCTCTCCGTTTGTCGTTTTCCTGTTTTTTTTTCTGCTATTCTTTTCTCAGAAATGGCTTACGCCTTCCATATCTCTCCCTCTCCCGCTGATTGTGTCGTCTCTTATTTCTCATATTCTTTTCGTCTGATGGTACGTTTCACACCTGCACGCTGCGGAGAGAGAGAGACTGCGGCGCGAACAGACTCGGCAAGCAGGGGTGGCGAAGATGCGAAGAGCTGAAAGATAGACTTCGCGGTTCGACTAACACGAATTCGAGGCGTCGGCGTCGATTCGAGAACTTTTGCAAGTACCTACCTCGCGGTTGCGAATAATATTGCAAGGTCTGGAGAATGAAATGCTTGCTGTCCGATCGTTAAAGAGAGTGTATATAGCGTAATCGAGACAAGATATGAATTGATGTGAATATTTCGGGAGAGAAACGCTGCTGCTTATCGCTGATTAAATCGCTGATTGTATCGTTTTGAACAGTTTTATTGAATAAATCGAATAAACGATAAAATCGACAGTCATAGATCTTATTAACCCATTGATACCGCACTAGACAAAAATTGAACTTAATAAAAAAAACTTTTTATTCTTTAAGGATGTTTTATATAGTTAGGCAAAATGTAACGAAACTGATGAAAATTTAATATCATATTTTGTATACTCTTTCAAAGTTCGGGGTCAAATTTCAAATCGATTCACAATTTAGATAAAAAGTTATCAATTCTTGAAAATCCGTTTTACAAAGGGTTTTACAGAGAAAAGTGTAAACATTAAAAAATGTAACCAATATAATAATATTTTACACACAAGCAGATCATCAACAAACAAAAATATAGCAACAAAATTTGAAACAATTTACAATTTTTTTTTTTGAAAATTTTTTTTGAAAAAAATAGTAGTAACAGTTATTTACATTCACTAAATTTACGTCTTTTACATTCTATTAGATGTTTCGTAACTATTTATATACATTTTTTTGTCTTTGGATCTCTGGAGAATTAATATCAGAGTTTTTAATATTTTCTGCATACTTTTGGTTGGGACTGTGCCTATAAAACATCCTTAAAGTACATTTATTTTTATATTTGTATTCTCTCTTAATAAACATTTAGAAATTTATACTCGACTTTCGTCACTTTTCAGTCTTTTAAATAATGCAAACTGACACTTTTAATAAAATTAAATACGGAAATAAAAATAAATACGGTTTTTATGGGTTAACTTATAAAATCAAAAAGTATGCGAGGAAATAAAAAATAATACTCTTGCAGTTACTCCATTTAGTTAAGAAGAATTTCTCGGCGTCTCGGAGAATTTTTGTTTAAAGGTTTATCTGCAAATCGTGAATCTCACGTAACTAAATTTAAGATAAAAATTTATTTTTTTGAACTGTCTTACCGGATTGTTTAACTCGCGATACTTATATTCACATTCAATACTGCAAAATGAAACGTGAGATTTGGAAACTACTGATAAATGAGAAATTTAATGAATACCGGCACGTGGAACACTGCACGTAACTAGGCGGACATCTGCGACCCTGTCGAACGCGACGTTGGATCGTCATTCGATGAAACACGCTGAATTTATTGGCGGTTTAATGCCGCTCGGGACGTTTATAGGAGCGCAATAAATAAAGTCGAGCTCGATGCAGCCGACTGACATTTTTCCCTGACATAATTGCAACATACTGCAATTAATACAGAAACGTTATCATAATTTTTTAAATACAACAATATCTAAATAAATTACCTAAATACAATATCTAAATAAATTACCTAGATACAATATTTAAATAAAATAAATGAAATACAAATCTACAAAATCTTAAATAAGCGACTGTTGTTATATTGCAAAATAAGTCGCCAATATAATTCTATCCGTTGAACGTTCGGTTAATTTATCTTGGCAAAATTACAAGGAACTAAGTTAGGGGTGCTCAACTATATCGCGATCTAGAAGCGAGTGTAACATCCAAGGAAGCACGTTGACGTTGTCGTCTTCGATCCCGAAGACGCGCATTAACTTCTCCGAGAATGGTTCTTGCCGTCACGATGATCGACGAAACGCCCGGGCGGACATGCCAGTTTAACGATCAGGAAATTCGACGAAAAGGAAAGTTATTAATGGCTAAAGTTGGGCGACGTTGCTGGAAACGACGTGTGCGCGCGCGAACCCCGGCAGGGCGAGACACCCTCTCGATTACAAAGCGCGCGAACGAGAAGTAACTATACGGCGGCGGAGGTAGGGTTACAAATTGCGTCTGAAAGTTGCCCCGTTGCTCCAGCGGGATAATGGATTTCGGAATAAACGAAACTGCCGCCGGGGCCATAATTTAAACGGATGTCGTGCCGCGTCGCGTTGAGCCGCGCGGCGCGGCGGATCCGCTTTCGTCACCGTCACGCGCTTTCGAGCGCCGCCGGGCGCTCGACATCGAGCGAGCGCGCGAGAGGCTGCGAAGTGGCAGAAAATCAATCGGACATCCCGGGACACTTCGGGGGCATCCCCGCAAAACGAGAGAGAATTCGCGGCCGCACCCGGTAACCGGTGCTCGTGTCGAAAGAGAGGGCGGCATCGTGTGTTTGGAAGGTAACGAATACGCCTGTAAGCGTCTGTAAAGCGAGCCGTTTCGCCGACGGCCGCAAAAATCGAGGGGGAAAAAATACGATCAGCCTGGTACGAGCCGTTTGCGCGAAACTGCGACGATTCGCACGGTGCATCAATTGCAGCGCACTTGCGAAATGCTCAAATGCATCGTAGGTAATCAATGATAAAAACACGCGTTCTTAAATAATTTAGATTTAGTTCAAATTCTTGGTCCGAATGGTTGAACGCGTATTTCTATCCTTTCTTGTTCTGCTATAACCTACGCATTTCCCTCAAAATAGAACATTCTACGTCTTTAACTATTTGCGAACAATAATCTAATCTGGGTCTATCTCTCTTTATTTTTATCTTCAATATGTCGCGAATTAATCCTTCGTGTCTCAGCAGGTATTCTGAGATTTAGTTTAAGTGTTATAAAGTATCTTCAAATTTTTATATACTATATATAGTTTCTATCTATATTAACAACCTAGAAAATATACAGACTTTCCTACATTTTTCTGAAAAAAAAAATTAAACAATTTTATGTCATCTAGTTATTGTAAATTCTTATCTCATTTTTTTTACCATGAATACGCCTGATGTATAACTCATACAATGATTTTTACATAATTCATGATTCTTTGCTTAATATAAGGTATTAGGAATCTAATATATCACGAACGAGACGACATCTTAGAGATCGCATTTTTCGTCGGATGTTTTGCATAGCACGCTTCGCATTTATTTCCGCGATGCGGAAGAAGCGCGCTGATGTAATCATAAATTAGTCGAAACTCGTTACAGAATGTAGAAAGCACGTTGCGAATGCATTTGAATTGTAGAACGCAAGTAATAGGCCGGCGCATTTATTTCCGCGCGAAAGCAGCCGTATGCGCATCCGTGACGTGGATTACACGTAAAGCTTACCATGCAAACTACAGTCACATAACACTGTTAAATTTTATGTACGTGTGATCTAATAGCCGTGTTACGTTCACCACCGTAGAGAAGCGAACGCGTAATTCCCGGTGCAGTGCTTTGTCATTGTGGCAGATTTTACAATTCCACTTTTTTTGTCGAATTTGAAAAGCTTCCAAGATAAATTTTTTATTCAAACCATTCTCATTAATTGACCATACGAATTGTCATAAATTACTGTCGCGCTGCGGCACAGTCTTCTATTTCACGTAACATCCGTGACGCAGTAGATTCTACATTAATTTATCAACACGAGAACATTGCTTCCTAGCGGGCTACCATCTCCCACTTCAAAGATTCATTAAATTCAACCATCGAAGCCGAATAACGCGATGCCCGATGGTAACCCGAGCGATTTAAAACCAAAGAAATTGATTTTTTAAAGAGCGCAGCCGAATTACCATTGTAACGAGCACGCACGGGACGGCACACGGATCATTTGCATGGGCACGGCCCATCCGATTGGATTCGTCCGCGGCCTAGAGGCACAACCCTCTCATGTTCTTACTTACCGCGAACAAGGATGAGGATGCTGAACAACAGCGCGGTGCTGAACGGCCAACCGGCCATCCTGGCGTAGAGCGTTACGTCGATTCAGCTTCCTCCTGAAACAATACAAGCGTGCCCAATCAATCAACCCATCCGCTATCCCGCTATCCCAGAGCCAACTCCGATCCCTGCCTTTCCACTTCCCTCTCCCTCTCCCTCTCTCTCTCTCTCTCTCTGTCTCTTCCTCTTCCTTTCGCGCTCTCTTTCCCCCGCATCCCATCGTCCCTCAACGCAAAACCGTTGTCTGTCCCCGTCCTCGCTGCCGTGCGGGCCTCATCCTACCTTTCGATTCCTCCTCAACCCCCCGTCCTCTTTCCTGGCAGACTGCCCGTTCCACGTCCAACCTCGTTCTCCAACCACGTCCCCCCTTTCCCCCCTTGATACCAGCCAACCCCCATCCCACTTGCACGCCAATCCTCTACGCCCCGTATCGACAATTTTTTTTTCCTCCCTCTCGAATCTGTGCCTGGGGGCTTGTCCGCTCAATGAAAGTCCTCCCAGACGGTGCACGTCGAGCGGCGTACATAATCGTGAAACATGCGATGCGTGCCACAGCAGCTTGGCGCTTGGAGTATCGGAAATGCCCTCGCGTTTGCGCGCGCGTTTTTTGCCGTTCGACGCGAGCCGCGGAGGTCCTCGACCTCGCCGAGGTCCTTGAACAGCACACAGCCTCGTTGGATCTAGGCTTTCGGCGTATTAACGGTGATTTGTTTAATATAAAGAGTCTTTTTTTTATCTTAATGCAAGATAACAGTTAATTGCTTGATTCTCGCGTCAGGAAATATTATACTTTCGATAACAAAACAAAGATAACATTTCTGCATACAACCTTTCTAATTATGAAAACCATTTTCCTTCGCTCGTCGTAATACATAGTACGCGGTAATAATTTATTTATTATTATTAATTTGTTATTTGTTAATATCTTTTATAATTAGAACGTTCTTTATAATCGTAAGTAATAAAAATTAATTGTAGATTAATTATAAATTACAACACTCGATCGTAATTTAAAATAAAGAAAGCTTGAATCTCAAAACTACATTGTAAATTCAAGTGTTATTTCTACATGCACAAACATCTATAAAAAATGACACATTCGACTGAAGCTCTTCTTACATGTCACTTGCGTGTCAAATAACGTCATAACGTCATTTAACATGTTTAGTCGTATTAAATTAAAAGTTAATACGTTCAACCGTGTTAAATGACGTGTTTAAAAAAGAAATGTGTAAGAAGAGCTTCAGTTAAAATAGCACACTTAGATCTATAAATTTGCAGTGTAATACACACAAAAATTCTTTGAATATTTTTAACATATCCACACAATATATCAGCTAAAAACAAAATTCACAAAAAATTAAATTTCTCTTTCTGATACAAAGACGAAAGATAAAGATAAAATGAAATTTTTGTGCTGTGAAATAATGTAAATTCGCACCAAATTTATCAAATCGTATGTTACGTGAACATCAGATGGTTTCGATCGCTACGAGAAAATAAGAGAGAAATTCTGAACGTATTGTAAGCGACAGTACAAGGAGATAAACGCCACGTAAGACATATCGATAACCGTTAAACAGAACGACGATCTACAATCGCGAAAGTGCGAGTTACTTTTGATGCTAAAGGTGTTCATCCTTGTATATTGAGCAATGTTCTTTTTATAGAAATGCTCGCGTTTTTCATCGTGTCCTTTACGGACTTCATTCAAAGAGACCGAATCTGGAGCATTCGATTCGCTTCACGGCACCGCGGTTGCATCACAGCAAAGCCAAAGGGTGACCCACACCAGCCCTTATGTACTTCATTCGCGTGTATACATGAGCGATCCGCGAAGATGTAGTTCTTCCACATCCGCTCGTCTCTCGTTATTTCTTTCCTGAATATTTTTCGAGCTTACTCGTGTACGTTGTCAGGCAAATATAAAAAAGTGCACTTACATTCCGCTCAATAGAAAAAAAAGGATTAATTAAAAAAGGTAACGCTTCCTCGAGTGAAAATATCTGAATTAATTTATGCTCTTGCGTTTCTCTCTCTCTCTCTCTCTCTCTCTCTCTCTCTCTCTCTCTCTCTCTCTTTCTCTTGATTAATAGTCTGCTTCCGTTAATATTGCTCCGTGAAAATTAATAATATATATTACGCTGTTCAGATATGCAATCAAATATAAAACATAAGAACATATCTTTCGCTTTAATTAGCGTTTTGCTCTTATTTGCTTTAATGATATATTAATTGCATCAACTCGACACTGAAGTAATAACGTCATAAAAAATGAAATAAAATCATTAATTTCTATTTATGTAAAAATTAGAAGGACTAATTAGTTTAGAGTCTGCTAGGGTAAAAATATTTTTCTAAAAGAGAAATAGATTAACTCTAAAAAAGTCGCTATTTTTTATTTTAATCTTTTACGCTCGCTAGTCGTGATATATGTATATGCTTCAAAATGTTTTGAATATTCCTTGAATTGCCAACGCGCGGAGAACTAATCTGAAATTTTTGAAATTCCCGAACGAAGGAAAAAATTCACGAAAATATATGTATCCAGAAAGTTACATTTAGCTGAGAATAATTAAAGGGAAAACACTCACGCATTCCTTCTATTATGCGAAACTGCCCTTATCCGAGCGCTATCGATGAAACGGACCACCAGAAAGCAATTCCGCCCCGCTCACAATTAAGTTTACGAACGAGATCGAGTGTGTCCGACGTACCATTTCCTCATGGTGAGACGCGATAGAAACGACAGGCGAAAAAACAGACGAGGGAGAATCGATCGACCAAATTGGACTTAATAATACACAGACTATGACCCAGTTATTTCCAAGCAAAATGTCGAAGTTGTCGAAGATACTCGAACAGAGATACTCTTAAATTGGATACGATAAAAAATAAAGAAGTAATGCGGCTGATCTAACACACCCCTAATCGGATTTTGCGATAAAATAACGCGATTATATTAGTAGTTGATTGACTATAATTAACTCTCCGCCTGTATACGTTTTTTTTTTGCATTTTCGGAGTGTATACGTGGTTCTGTTACATTTGACGCTATTTTTCCCTACTTTGAAGTATTTAAAACAAATCTGAATAAATTCACAAAATGTCTGCCTATAACATTGTAGTTGACGATTTTATAGTCATTTAGATAAACATCGTTTATTTAACCCTCCGAGAACACTCCTATTTTTTCATTCACGCGGAGAACACTCTGGGTCAATCTGACCCTACACACATTTTGATCGTCCACCATTTTAAATTGACGAGTGCGATCAGCTTGAAAAAATTTCCAGATGTACTTGGAACATTGTTAAATCAATTGATATAAATAAAAAGTGCCGTTGGAATTATTTACATATTTAAAAAAATTCAAAAAAAATTATTTTAAAAAAAAATTTTTTCTATTTTTGAGTTTTTTTAAAAACGTAATTTACAAACAAAATCTTATTTTTTATTAAAAAATAAAAAAAAGAACGGTCAAATTGACCCCGTGTGTTCTCGGAGGGTTAATATTTTCTAGCAGGCTTGCAAGTTTTACAGTTACGAAGAGATATTTTGGCTCGGACACCGTAGACCCACGTATACAGACAAAGGGTTAGGATTTTAAAAAGCAAACGTGCTAAGAAAATATTTTTCTTCACTATATTACGGTTCATATTACGGTTTATATTACGGTTCATATTACGGTTCATATTACGGTTTATATTACGGTTCATATTACGGAGAAGAATAGGATATTTTTTTCAGCAGTCAGCAATTATTCGGTTGAAAAGTCAAATTAAAAATGTAACGTAATCTTATCAAGATTCTACGATATTATCTACGGGAACTGCAGGATCCTACGCATATACTCCGATACAGTTTCGCGGCGTTCTACGCGCAAACTACGAAACTAATTAACGCGTTACGGTTTGCGTAAGCGCGTAACGCGATATTAAACGTAACGCCACGGCGGCGTTTCATGTTTAAAGGCGCGGTAACGTGGATGGGGAATTAGGTGTACGTGCCCGAATGCGAGAGGAGTCCGACTCGTGTATAATTCACGCGGCGGCGGTAACAAAACGGCACCGTAAACTCGCCTTACTAAATCACTTGTTCGCGCCCGGGGGGATTCGGCGAATATTCTATAAGGATCGACCTTAGGTGCGATGAATCAAATTGCGGCGGCGCGGCACGTCGAACGAATAATCGCGAAAATATCGGCTGCTCGGTGCGTTCCGATTTAGCGCGGATGCCCGCCCGATCTCAACGTATCTCGAATCTCCTTTTGTGAGATTATTCGCATGAATAATACAGGATTTCCGTGCCACGAGCCAGATGCAGATCCCGCCCTCATAAGCCGCGGCGAATTCGCGGATTTGCGACTTGTTTTATAATTTTCGGCTCTGTCCAAATTGTCGCGAGATTATATCTGCGCAACAACACGCGATTCGTGACGTTAATGCTAGTAACGCATTACAGAGGAGTTGAAGTACGGGAGGGCGACTGGGTAAAATACAATTACAATGACATTCCGCTAATGTGAGAAAATATTTTAATTGTTGAGTATACTCGGTAAGTTTTCAGATGAGGATAATAACGGAAATAGTCAATAATGTCGAGAGCTCTGCAAAGTTAATTCCGAACTTTCTCTAATATACTATCCATGTTGTTAAAACATTTCTCGGTGCGAGCAATTTACAGCGGTATGAAATAAGTTTACAAAACGAAATAGCTATATACACCGTATATAACTAAATAAAAAGCTGAAGGAATTTTCCCCGAGTTTTCAGCCCGGATCGTTTTCGCACATATTCGCGATGGGCAACAAAATGGTGTGCGCGACGCGGATCATTAGCGCGAGTAGTCAAGGATATAATAATATTTTTATGCGGACCGCGGCCGCATTAAGCCAAGGTTCAAAGGTTTCGGCATCTCGCGCAGGTGTATTCATTCGCTGTCGCGGCTACGAAATTAATACCGGCCGGCTTAATGGAAGGGAAGGAGACAACGGAGCGCGCCGCGACGACAACAACGAAAAAAGACGGCGGCGGTGGCAACTACGCGGCGATGGTTTTATCCCATCCCGACGACGCCGCCACCACCATCATCGCCGGCATCAAGAGTGTATTCTTCCACCCTGCGAGTTCTTATTCCCCGGCTTCTCTCGCTCCCTCGGCTCCTTCTTCGCCATCGTGCTCATTCATCTATCCACGTCTTCCCTTCGCACCGACGATGCTTTTTCCTCTCGCGTATCCTTATACCGTCGCTCGAAGTGTCTTACGACGCAACGACACAATATTGGACTTTTGCATCGTAAGAAATTACGAGGATTATAACGATTGCTAGACCGTCTGTGTCTCGGAGAACGCGGCAGACACGGTTCGAAGACAAATGACGAGGGATTTCATTGTTACGACCCGTCGAACCGTATTTGTCGGATCAGAGTAGTACAAGTCAATAATAACGAGTCGTAATAATTTTCAGAGAGAGTATAATGGATAATTGTTTCAGCGTAACATAAATTTTCTTTTATTTGCAAACAACAGAAACGGTATCTCCGGCTTTCTAATGTACCTGCAACATTCAATCTTGATTTCGCTTTACGTTTTAATCGTTCTCGTTTTGCAGCATACTGTGAACTGTGATATTTGTGGAATATAGAATATTACATCGGTACATCGAGTATTTAAATAGAGGTGATACGAAACCGTAATACGAGACCTTTTTCTCCGTCGATTTGCTGACAACGTTGAATTACATAGGCGGAAAGTACGCTTTGAGAAATTATTGCTGGCGGGATCTTAATTCATCAAGCGGACATGAACAAGCAAAAACCCTATGACGCCGCCGAAACGTGTGGAACTTCCGCGGGGCTCCAGCTGCCACCGCGAGAGTTTTGTTCCGCCTCTCTCATATTCCCCCGTCATAGCTAACGTAAACGGCGTGCTAAGACTCTCGGCATAGTAATTCCACATTTCATTCCGCGCGTCAGGAAAATTTCTGCTACACCTCGCGAGCTATAAATCTTGCAACGCCCGCGGTTCGCGAAAGGATATTAATTAACGCGCGAATCATATACGCTCTGGAACACGGCGAAATATTCTCATACATCGGGCCATGGCAAATGCACTAACGTAATTATTTCGTAGAGGGGGAAGGGAGCGAGAGAAAGGAACTGGAGCTATTATCTCGACAGAATTAATTGTAAATGCACGAATTAAACGAGCGCCCGCTATGAAATTGCCATTAAATGACTGTGCGTGTATATAACAATGAACAGTCCGGTGGATATATTCGTTATTTTGTAGTTGCTGGTTGTCGTTGCCGTTGTTGTCTGCTTAATAGTGAATTATTAATTTTGCCAATTACGGGTGCAGCAAGCCGATACGTGATGGTTCGGAACGAGTCGAAATTTCACTCTCGCAATTAGCACATCGTTGGCGAGGTTCGCGATCGATGAATTTAAATCAGCGTCGTTCTTTTGTGAGAAATTTTCGTTACATGAAAGATTATTAAAATCCAAATTTGCCTGAATTTGACATTTATTTACGATCTGTTCAAAATTTCAAATTTAATGTTTCAAACGTTACTCATTCTTTATTTTTTACTATGGAATTTCGGTATGACGTATAGTAGAATTATTAAATCGATTCCGAAAGGATTGCGGTTTGGTCTCGATTTTGTTCCGTTTTGCATTCTCTAATATGAATACCGACGTCGTTGCGCGTCGATTGCATAAACCCCATGCTTCGAACTTACCCGCCGCGCGTCCGCACGCGACGCGCGTTTATCTCTCGGCGAAAAATTCCTATTATCCCCCGGGAATTTTTATCCGTCGTACACTCCCGCCGAGCGCTATTTTCTGTTTCGAAATATTTCGTTTTTTTCTGGCGTGCGCCATTTTGACCGCGTTCCTGGACCGGGGAAAAATAAAATATCGGCGGCGTCGTAGGTCGTAGAGCATTCTCCGCAGCAGCCTGCTGTGCTGTGGAGAGCTGACCCGTTTTTTTTATAAAGAAAAGAAATTCGGAGACCGCGATGTGTTCCCAGGAATTTCATTAAAATTATGGCTTGGATATTGGAACGCGGCTCGGCATCGCGCGACGGATCATCTGTGATGAGACATGAATTGACTGCCTTGTCACGCATGCATCTTTTACGAGTGTATACAGATTATAGTTCAAAAACATCTGAAAATAATAGCGAAACGAAAGTTAAAGATGTAAAATATTTCAATACAGGCAAAAATTAAAATAAACATTTCTCAGATGCAAATTTCAAATATTTTAACTTCTGTAAGGAAAAAAAATGAAGTTGCTTCAATTAAACGTCGACGTCACGGGTCGCCACAGACATAAATAGTTAATTTAATTGGATATTATTGGACCAAATATTTAAATTATTAAAACAATTATCTTATGTTGTTTGTTCATTAATACTGATGTTACATTAATATAGGTTTTATCTCAATTACACTGAGGCTGTTCATACATCTTTTATTTTTTTGTGTGTGAACGCGGATGATTAATAAGCGCTAAGTTATAGTAAAAGTTCATTCGGAAGATATCTCTGTTCTTGTTCTTTTATATACATATAATCCGTGTGGTAATAATCATATTACAATCATATTCTGCGTATCATATTACATTCTGATTTATATCGCATTTGCATTCTCTGATTTTGACCGACGAGCGCGCGCTTCTCATAGCCGCGCGGAATATTTAGTCATTTATTTGGCTCTCAGTCAGTCTCGCGGCAGCGAAGTTATGGCTACTGTTGGTTTCATCGGGTATGCGCATTACTCTTGGTGCGAAATGGGATAGCGAAACAGGGACGGCGGTTGCTTCGTATTAGTCGCGAGCTCGAGTTTTCGCCGACAAGAAGATGATGGATCGCCCCCGCGATGGAGCGACAACGCGCAAATTTAAAACGCGAGGAGAAACTTAGCAACACGTTATATGTCGCTTTGATCGAGTGCTCCTCAAAACGGGCCTTCAATTTTGACTTAATATCGCCAGTGACAAATGAGAAATTTCGCCCGGCCGCGGCAACATGCCTGAATCCTCGACAAATTAATTCAATTATAAATATTTAACAGACAAATTCGTAATTATAACAAAACTTTTTATAAAACATTTTGATTAAACTGCATATATAATATTTCTCGTGCTCGAGCCAATCTACGATATTACGAAAATATATCCCAATTTAAAAAAAAAGTACTTTTATATAGTACAATATAATAATATAATTTATACTTAATCTTTTGATTAGCTCATAAAAACTTGTGAATCGGGTTCTGTAAAGCACGATAAGAGTAATCCCATTCTTGCAACTTATTCGGTATTAAAGAAAACTTAATTTTGTAATTAATGAATTTTTCGTGAAGATTGCAAGTTTTTAAATTAATTGCAGAATTTACTCAGTAACTTCTACAAATAGCAAAAGAAAATTTAGTAAATAATAAGAAAATATTAATCGCTAAATAAATTAACTTCACTTTTAGGGGAAAAACATGATAAGAGGAATCTTATATCTTCCCAACTTGTTCAATTTATTCCTGGTAGCTTCCTACGTAGCTTCCCTAATTTCCGCTATAATCATGTTTCATGCCCTAAGTGGATCAACCTCTATACGTGCGCGCGTTAAAGGGTAGGAAGACTTGCTTGCGTCTCTTCATGATGGAGGAAAATATATTTTTTGCCAAGAAGAGAGAGAGGAAAAAGTGAGAAATGGAGAAAGAGTGAGAGAGGAAAAGATTATCGGTGACGGTAAAAGCGACGAGACCCTCGCGGCCATTTCTGAGGAATCCACGCCGTTTCACTTTATCGCCCTCGTCGGACCGTCCTGAAAATACGGAGACGTCGCCGTGTGTCCCCGAGGAATAGCAGTTAGTTTTGCAGTCGATCGGGAAAAGGGCACGCAGTCGCTTGTGCCCGAAGAAATTCGCCGTGAATCGCGTTTTAAGCGGTTCCGTCGAGAAGTTATTTCAACGTGAATGTGCAGTAGTTTCGATTTATTGATCAGACGCAAAAATGTCCCGCGGTATCCAGATTTAGAAACTCGTACGACGTTTGGAATTGATACAAATCTGTGCGGAAAAGTTATATTCTTAAATAATGAAACGGAAAAGTATGAAAAAAACAATATGTCAACAAAAATAGACGGCGATACGAGTCAGGCGCGGTACGTGTGGTGCGCAAGTAAAGAAATTAAGAGTTACAGAAGTAACGAATTAAAATGTATATAATATACATATACATATAATCCAACTTAATAAACTGCAACAATATGTCAAATTTTATCAAATAGAAGATACTTCAGAAAACAAACACTTTGGAGTTCTTAAAAATATACATAATACAAATTATATTAAATATATGTTATCGCCTACAGATACGTTATTACATATTTTCGACATTTCTTCTAAAGCATATCCAGCCGATTTTTTTACGATAATTGGTTTTCATATAACGTACTTATTAATGTCTGGTAATATTATTGAATATTGTCGCTATGTATATAGCTATCCGATATTTCATCGGCAAAAGTTTGCGATTCTTATTCTTATATAGAATCTTATGGGTTAAACGCTGGAGTGGCCAACTTCGTGATCCTTTAATGCGCTTTTTAAAGAGCGCATTGAAATAGTTCGATGGAAGGGTACTCCTCCGTAATTCAATCGATTTGGAAAAGTATCAGCGCCGAAAGTTTGCGCAGAAAGGACCGAAGTTCTGCAAAAATTGCGTTTCGACCACTCCATCGGGAGTTCTTCTCGCTTTTATCGACTCCGCTCAAGAAAAAAAAAAAAAAAGAAAACCCGGGGAAAAAAGGAAATAGGAAATCTCGCTGTGCCCGTAAATTGCTTCGCAGCTTTACCAAGTTTTTTTTGTTAATATTCCGCGAAAGGGATAAAATCGCGAGAGAATTGTGAAACTTGGAGGAAACTTGCAAAATATATACGGCACGCTACGCTGTTCAACGCCGTGCATGTATGTAAAGAAGATGGAGCAGATAGAAAACTATCTTCGCCCTAGACTTGCCAGATGTCTTAGCCTTAGCGCAACGGTTGAAGATGAGCCCGCGAATATAAAATATGCTCTTACAAACGCTCCGCGCCGAGAGATTCGTAATCTACTGCGAAAACAACGTGATTAAATATCGGCTCGCATTAATGCATTGCAAAAAGTTTGGCCGTCGACCATTTAAACGTGTATTTTGAGAGAACTTTGACCACACTGCGACGAGAAAAATGAAAGCTTTCCTAAAAACCGTGCGGTCATTATTTATGAGAAATTATCCCGCAATAAGAAAACGGCAAGCAACCGTATGTCTGTCTTCATTACGTGACTTAATTGAGATTTCTGATTTTTTTTCTGGACTAAAACTTTTGTCGTAATGAATTTCACGATGTTATTATGCGAAAGGCCATATAGTTCAAGAGACTGCCTGTTTTTGGCGCGGTACCCATCACACTTAGAATTCGTAACGACGGACGAAAGTAATACTAATTATTCCTGAGAAGTGCTTTGAACGCGTTTCTTCGTGTACGGCGTTACACAATTGTTGCGATTACCGTAAGCTTCGCCGTGTCGAGCCGCGAAACTTCGGAATGAAATTTTAGAAGTAACGTTAATGAAGTTAACGCGCCGTAGTTAACTGCGCCAGTTAGGCGAGTCGTGTAGCCGTTTCGAGTTACGCACGCAATGTCGAAGTACCCGCGTCTCACGAACCTACTCTCTAAACAATAACATTCTTTCTCGAAATGTATTCTTTTTTCCCATTTTACCGGAGCAAAACTGATGAGTAAAACAACAAGTTTTCAAGAGTTTTCACGCAGGCTGCAACAAACGATAATGTCTCCACGGAAGAATACGGAATTGGAAAGTTATAGATGCATGATGTACATAATTTTTGGAAGAGGGAGAGCGCGCGAAATTGGATAATATTGCATCCGGAGAAAATGATTTTGTTTCTTGTTTTTCTCTGATAAATCAAAATTTAATACTCTTCTGATGCATTTCTTGAATAATCATGTTTTTATGATACATTTATCATCCTTAACAAATTAGCGTTCCATAACAAATTAACGATTGATAATCTTTAAAGCAATTAACAATATTATAAACATAAACATTATATTTAATAATGTTCATAATATTTATAAAAGTATGGTAAACATATATTCGGCATATTATACCTAAAGTATTCGAGTTTAAATTTTGCGAGATGCAGGAAACGTATTACAAGAGCAACAGGGTACGCTATCTTCCTCCGTTATTTATACCGCTTGCCTAAGAAACAAGCGTCAAGCATTGCCTGATAAGAAATTAATCGCAAAACTGATGTTTCCCACGGCGGCAATAACCTCATTGTATTTGAATTACGCAAACGAGATGCACCGCGACGATATATCTCTTTCCCTCGTGTTCTGCATTGGATAGAAAAGGTACAGTCGCCGTGGCTTTCGGAATTATTTATAAATTCCGATATCGAGTTTGCCGAGGCGCGCAGGCGAAGTTGCGAAACGACTATATGCTCGATGTCTGTAAGTGGTCGCAGCTCAGAACATGCATGCATGCTGGCGAGTATAAACGTGAGAATGGATCGCCCTCTGTTCGAGGATTCCGGTCATGTTCAAAACCATTTCAAAACTCGCAGAAAGCCTCCGAAGCATTTTTACAATTCTCATGTTACGCCGCGTCAGAAATATTAAAATGACGACGCGATAAGTTTCGGAAATAATTTCCATTTCTCGAAGGGGAAAATGTTTCTCGAAACTAAAGAGAGATTGTAGAAAATCCCTTTCAATTAAAAATAAACAACGCTTTTCTAACAAATATTGACGGTTGATTTAAAAAAGAAATTAAATTTTGCTGCATTTAACGAACAAAGCTTCGATAATAAATTTTGTAATTTGGCACAATAACGTTGTATTTGATTAACTTTCTGTTAATTTCGGTTTTATCGCGTGTTTTTTCGTGTATCTAGCCTCTAGCCGGTAAATATTGACAATATCTTTGTAGGTACTATCAGCAGTTAAAACGGTCCCGGTTACATCAGAGCTCGGGTGTTGAATTTTCTAGGAAAAAGAAGCGAAGCGAGAGCAGAAGAGAACATACATCGCTCGGCACAAATATGAGCGGGTGACGACACGAGAAGCAGGCGCCAATAAAAGGTATCGACGTATGTTCCACGGCCATCAACATCGCAGAGTGAAAATTCATTTCACTGTCTCTCACGTCGGAAAGGAGGGACCTTGGGTATCGGAATTTGCCCGTCGAACAAATATCACCGAACGAAAGAGAAAGAAACAGATAAATAATTAATAGACGTGACTATATATAATCCCGAGATTGTGACTCGTTGGAGTTTCCACTTGTCGCGAATTAATGGATTAAATGTCCCCGTGCTTTTTAATAACTAATTTCTGCATCACGTGGATATGCCAGCGCGACACACGTATATGTATAGGTATAAAGTCTGTACATTAAAAACAGTGAATCCGAACAGAACGGGATAGCGAAAAATAACTCGATGGGGAGATATACTTTACTTCTAATAGAAATTTTATATTCTCTTATCCTGTATACCATTTCTCTTTATATTTTTCATTACGATATAAATTCGCTTTCGGGCTCCTGTTGAGTTTAGCATAAAAATCGCCCACGATACTCACGACTGATTATCCAAGAAAAGGAAAACCATTTTCTTCGTGTTTTGTGCGAATATATTAGCCGCGTGCAATATCGCTGGCTGCTCGTCACGGTCGACGATTGTGGG
Organism: Temnothorax ravouxi; assembly: GCA_030770255.1. Lineage (NCBI taxonomy): Eukaryota > Metazoa > Arthropoda > Insecta > Hymenoptera > Formicidae > Temnothorax > Temnothorax ravouxi. Next base: position 223,325 of record JASTWP010000490.1, on the reverse strand, counting down.
GTGAAAACGAAGCTATATTCTAAAGCGCGATCCTCGACGACAAAGGACAAGCAGCCAGCATACATCCTCGAAGCGATATTCAGGCTTTCGCAGCCCTGCTGGCGGGCGAATTTATTTTCCTTTCACCGACACGTACGAAGACGTGATGATCCATTGTCGGGGAAAGTCGCGCAATTCCCGACGGCGTCGGTCGGCTCGAGGGAGGAAGGGGTGTAGGACCGCGATATGGTTCGAGATAGAGTGTGCACGGGGAGAACGCAATAATGTCGGCGCGTTAATGCTCGTGGAAATAATGTATCGGCCACGGTAATGTAAATTTCACTACCACCACTACCTGGCCGATACGGCATAAATATGCGTGAAGAGCACCAGGGGGTGGGCGGTTATACGTACACGGAGGCTGGGCGTGTGTGTTTAGATGGCTGCGTGCACCGGGTGCATGCGCGAGTACTATATGCAACCAAAGAGAGGAGCGAGGGAGGCTGCGGGGATGCGTGGTGTAATGGCCTGCTATACCGAGGGTGCATTAAGGCGGTTTATGCGCGCGAGGTGGATGTGCGAGGGGGTTACTTTTAACCCGTCTCGAATGCCGCTCTCATTGAATGCGTGGCAAAATGTCCCGGCGGGGTCCAGGGGGACGTTCGATAATCGACGCGGCGTTGAAAGCGCCGGAAGGATTCGCGCGGCTCTCGAGTTAATGGAAGATTAATTATGGAATTAAGAAGTTCCGACGTCGGAAATATATAAAAGCGCTAAAGGAAACGCACGCAAGGGTTAATGAAAAAAAAATTAGAGATGTCGAGTAACGCCCGATATTTCTAAATGATCGTCACTTTTCGCGATTTTCTCCGCGACGCGCGAAATTAACACTCGGGATCAGAGTGAAAAAGAAACTCAAATCGTTTGCCATGAAAATCCACTTACTATTCGCGATTAATTCGCCTGTATATTTCCGATCTGACACAGAACTTGCGCAAGCAGCATATACGCGCGCACACACACCCGCATACACGGAAACGCATCCGTGCCAATCGATTACCGGGTTTCAGAACGCGCGCTCATTGTCGGTGCAATTACGAGCGAGCGCAATATACGGTTTCAAAGGTGGGTATCGCGTTTCAAAGTGACATAGCTGCTCTATATGCATCGCATACAGATATTACAATAAATGGTAGCGCGTTAATTAATGCAACGCTGGTGCCTTTCGCGATGTAAAGAAATAACCGGGTGAGCGCAAAGAGAAGACAGAGATGAAACGTATTATTCAAATCGCCAATAAAATTATAATTGACGTATGGTAATCGCGATTGGCGCCGCCGTTCACTTTTATCGTGCGATTCGCGCGCGTTGAAAAGGACGCAGGAAATTAAGAATCTTCGTGAGGGAATCGCGAAGAGGTCCAGCAACTACGATGCTCGGGGAAAATCGCGAATAGGAGGAAAGGGGTCTCTCTATTAAATCGTTAAAGCGCTTTTGTTGCGCGCGACGGCACAATGGACAAAACACGGATAAGAGACGATGAATGGCGGAGATGTCATTTGCAGAGAGCGATGATACACTCTCACGGTAGGTGCATTAAGGCAGTTTATATACACGCGAAGCGAGAGGAGCATACGCTTTCGCGGGCCACTCACAGCGATGATAAGGTACTAAAATGTGCTTTAATCAATAGCTGAACTAGAGACAAAAATTAAGGATATACCTGACGGCCGAAGTTACGGCGATTATTCAATGATTTTGCTGTACAACCAAAATTATCGTTCGATGGATTTCATAACATATAGAAAGGTTGAAAAGATAATTTCTCGATAACTAATAATAATTCTAAAATAAGTAATACCAGAATAATCAAATAATTTTAATATACATTTCATTAGTTTTTAGCACAAATCCGAAATTAATTAATCTCTTTTCAAAAACTTTACGAGGCTAAATTGTTTTTATTTACGATCGAAACTTGAAGACATAAATACATATAAGAAAACGATGAGAATGTTCAGGTGAAGGATATTTACGGTGTAATTAGGACTCTGGAGTTTTCCAAAAGTAAAGAATTAACTTTGTGCGTGATTCTCAGAGGAGTTCGAGAGTGCAAATACATTTCTCTCCCAATCTATTTTTAACATGTTTGTGCTAGGATGCATTTCACAGATTCTGCCATATTTCAACTCTTTAGGTTGTCGAACAACTTTCCTCAATAATTCATGTACAATCGCACATCAATTTATATCGTAAAATATAGAATTTTGTTCTTTGAAAATCGCATTGACGTCCAATTAACGTTAATTGGAATTAAATCTTTTTCCCTGTTTGCAAATGCAAATGTCACCCGACAATAATCTAACGATGAATTATTCAGCTGGATTTAAATTGTTCACGCTGACGCAATTCGGCTTTGAGCCTGGGTAGTTGCGTAACGAGGCGAAGAGAAACGGGGGAGAGGCTTTAACAGATTTCAGATGAGAACGCACGTTCGCGACACAAGCCGAATGAATTATATCTCCGGAAGCTTATCAAACGTGACAAGCGCACGTCGAATTCGTATATGCACGGCTCGCGTGCGTCACGCTGCTAAAGAATTATCGCGCTGTCTCCTTCGCCGTGCAATAAATTATGCTTCGAGAGCGCGAGCGCTATCGCACGCTCGCGTCAGTTATATATGCACGCGGTTACTCCCGGGAGTCCCGGGACACGAAGATCCTCTCGGACAGTCTCCCCCTTCCTCCTCCCGTCGGGTTTATTCTAATTTATATCGGCGTAAATTAAAGGATTACGTAATAAACGCGCTGAATTATGGAGTCGGATATGACCGCTTCGATGTATCGATCCGGCCGGTGCCGCGGTGCAGCGCGGCGCGGCGTGCATGGGAACGACCGGCTATACGAAATGCGTTCGCGTTGAATACCTCCGACCGCGTGACCTTATGCAATTATCCCGCGCTCCCACTCGCCCGGAATTAATTCCGTTCTACGTCGAATTTATATATTAAGAGAGAAATCTTAAATGTATTTTCATAATCCGTTTCTATTACGTGACATGGATATTTCAGGAATTTTTCAAAAACTTCAACAATTTTGACTTAAATTGTGAGCTACAGAGCACATTCATAAACTAAAGCAAGAAAATTGAATGCGTATATATAAAATAATATACAAGTGAAGGATAAAAGGTATAATGTGTAAAGGTGGTTCAATGTGCGACGGGCTTGAAAAGAAAGGGTTAAAGGCGGAATGAGATGAACCTTTTCTATCGACAGAGCTTTCGCTCTCCTCAATTACTCGTATGCTCTCAAGATAGAGAGAGAGAGAGAGAGAGAGAGAGAGAGAGAGAGAGAGAATAAATTGAAAACAAATTAAATCTCCGAGATTGAGTTGCGTCTGCGTAATTAATGTAAACCGGATACGTAGTCCTGTAGTTGTAAAATCCCGCATGCAGATACGGTCGTCATTGCAACCGACGACGACGAATTTCATAAAAACGTAGGCGAAATTACGTCTCTCTTAATTTTCAGAGAGTTCGCACGCTCGTTAATAATCGATCGGTTGATTAAGTACGCTTTGATACGTTTCAATCGCATCGTCACTTCTTTCATCTGTGAGTTTTGCGTGAATTTATAGTCGCTTTTCCTTCGACAAAATTTTGATGCCGATTATTTTCGCACCATTTGGACGTTTCACTAATTTGAAATTAAATCAAAGATTGTTTTCAAACTTATTTTGCATTTCTGTGTAGAGCACGATACATATTAGAATTGCAAGTATATTTAATACTAACAATAAGTGTTAAACAATTATAATAAATAAAAACTTTCTTTATAAATTTTAAGAGAAAAATCAACTTTAAATTCAAAGAATCTATCATTGAAAGTAAAATTGAGATTTTTAAGGCGCTTTTTGTAATGCACCGTCAAATGCTAAAGCTTTATCAAAGTTTTCTCAGTATCAATCACTTATAAGGTTTACAGGATTTACAGAGTCGATGCCAGACCATTTCCGAGCAAGAATCGGAAATTGCTGACGTGATCTTCACCTACGAAAAGACTTCATTCCTCATCCAATATAAACGTGCTTTCCATAATTCGCCAAATTGGATCGCGAGATGCGTCGCGATGATGTACACGCTTTCACGGTATCAGCAGCTACGTTGCACATGGCATATGAAAAACGCGCACACGTGCCCGTTTGCACGACCCCATGCAATTGAAACGCGTTAGTTATGCGCGCGCGTACATGCGAGGAATCCGCCCCGGGCTCGGCAGCCGGGCGCGAGCAACAAAACGCGCGTCGCGTAATTCCGCGCGACCTATATTCTAACAAACTATTCGTTTGACGTATCTATCCCCCTTTTTTAAAAAGATCGTCTCTCCCTTTCTCTCCACCTCTCTCTCTTACCCCCTCTTTCTCTCTCTCCCGCTCTCTCTCTCTCTCTCTCTTCCTCTCTGTTTCGCACCGAGAATGTAACATCGATCTGTCTAGCACGCTCTCGGCAAATCTCTCGTCCATCTGCGCACGCGGCTCGCTTTTAATCCGCGCGACAGATCTCTCGTCGGGTATTAATGGATATCCTATTGCAAACACTTTTTTTCGTGGAATTCCTTGATTCGCGTGTTAACGAGTCCGACGGTAATTGCGCGCCGCGCCCGAGCGAAATTTTTTTTAAGAACGTGACGAAGAAGGAGTCGTGCCGCGGGCTCGATACGCGGATACCTTGGATGTTCACGGAGAAATTATTCGGATATACCCGTTGCGACACGCGCACTATCAGAATGTTTCATTACGCTGTTAACGCGCTCTCCTGATAGAATTTAGCAACTGCATAGTTAGATACCCTTGTTCTAATGTTCCGCTGTCAAAGGGAAGCTACCGCGCTCTCGGATTCCACGGCGTGGCTTAAATTTTAGGGTGTCATCCGTAGGAAGAGCTTGAGCTTCCTGCAACTTAATCCTGATACGTTTAATCCTTATACGTAACGTATTGCGATAAATAGTATTCATACGGTCTCAATCTTTTTGAATTTAAACCCTTTGCAACGTAAAAGAAATAAAATAAATAGAAGCACACACACAGATCTCTCTAATTAATAAATACAAATATTTCGGAAAATATAACCAGGTTACGTAAACATAATTACACTTAGGATTCCATTAATTTTTATTTGTCAATCACAGTTTGCGTACGTAATCATTAAACTTGGAGTTGCCCTCACGGAGCAACGTTCGATGATTCCTCTGTTGAATTTCATGGTAATTTCTTGGATTATTCATACTCTCCGTCGTGAGATTCGTATAAACTTTCCGTAGTAAAATTCAACGGAAGCGGATACGGGGCGACGGTTGAGTCTAGTGAAACAAGGGGAAACGGAAACGCGCGGCGAGAGAGAGAGAGAGAGAGAGAAAGAGAGAGAGGGAGGGAGACGGAAAGAATGAATGAACGAAAGAGGGCGCAAGTTTCGCTTACTTTCTCCATTTCTTATGGGACGGACAGTAAAAAGGAGCGACGAGGAAACTCTTTCTTCGAGTGGCTGGTTAAGAAGTTTTATAAGTTGCCGGCGTCCGCGGAATGCTGAAAGGTCAATCAATTTTTCGCAGCCTTCCGTTTCTCTCCGCGATACGTTTTTCGCTCTTTTCACGATCGCGAATCCGATTAGGATAATATGAAAACGAATTGTGGGTAACGCGTCCGATGTATTTATGCATCACTAATTAAGATCGCTCGAAAAGGTATTGCTCTTTCAAGCGAGAGCGGGAGGGAGGGAGCGTTTCACTCCGCGGCGACGATTCACCGGCGCGCGGAGAAAGAACGAGTTTACGTGTTTTAAAGTGGAATCGATACGCCGGAATCGTTTCGGATCCTTATTTCCACGCGAGAAGAGCCGCATAAGAAATTTCCTCTTTTCGTAGCATGCAACCGGAGAATCCGGTCAATCCGTCGATAAAGTTCTCAAATAAAACCCGTTGCGAGAAACTCTCTGACGTTCGCTACGTTAAATGAAACTGATTTCCACGCCGGGGATAAAGGTGCATGAGCTTGCGAAGTTTTGCGATGCAACGCGGCTTTGTCCGATCGCTCTCAAAATGATTTATCTGGTGTAAGAGCCACATACACAAAATGTGCCGCGTTACTTTTGATCGAATTTTATTCGGACGAGTGATATTTCATTCTCATTTTACCTAAATTGGATTCCCACGTATATTTGATATACTCGCGCGCAAGGTAACGATACTCATTCAAATTGATTAATTTTGCAGAAAACAATGGACACGAAAGTAAAAAAAGGGATAAAAAGCTTGGCGTCCGCGCATTTCGCGTCAGAAGGCAGGAGAGTTGCGGATATAATAAGCGCGAACGCTGCGAGACCGTCAATTGTGGAAAACGCGGACCAGTTAAAGCAATTAGCGTGGGACAGGACCGCCGCCGCGCCGCCGCGCCGCCGCGCCGCCGCGCCGCCGCGGCCTCTAATTTTTTTTTACCGCTGAAAAACAGCTAACGGAATCCCTTCCGAGCTCTCGAAATTCGATTTCCTTGCGCGAAGCCGCACCGCACGGGCCGCAAAATGTTATTTCCGCATGGCATTCGCGCGGACCATCTGCGCGTTCCTATTTGAGTCGAATTCACGTTTAATGAAAAAATACCTCGAACGTCTGCGCGAACCTATATATCCCTGTATATAACAGCGATAAACAAAAAATACTTTACGGGCTTTGCAAGCGAGAACGACGGCATATAAATGGCGAAACGTTACAGGCAAATGTTACAGCGAGGCTTTTCCGCGAAAAATTCGACGAATTACACGAAATTTCAGTTGACATATGACATTTCCGTCGATTTATCACATGTGAAATTTTTGCGAGGGTTTTCTTAAAACGATAGTCTTTGTAGAACAATGTAAATTACGATTAGCTAAGTCTTCAAACACATCAATGAAATAACAATACTAACAGTAAGGAATATTTCAAAATATAAGGCTGTATATTTGTATATTATATTATATTATTTGTATATTTATTATTTGTATATTATGCGTAACATACAAACGACTAATAAAATATAATCAACATGAATCGATACATTATCCTGAAGTTGACCGTTTCATTAATATTAATTGAAATGTTCCTAATGATTTGTATACACAAAGGGGGGTTTTTTAGATACAAACTAATTAAATTGCTATCGTTGTTTTGCCGCTTTTGATATCTACTTGCTAGCTTTTCGATTGATACCACTGCTAATAAAAGTTTTATAAGCTCAAACTTTATAAGAACTGTCTGTTCTGATAAATATTCAAAATATAAAAAAAATTGTGCTAATTACAATCGTACGTATTAATTAACTAAATGCTCTGCCACTATATTTTGTGTGATGTTTTTAGCACTCATTTTGCGCGCTCAAGTCATTTCTGCTGAATGAAGAAAACACGTAAGAAAAAAAATGCAGAACGATGTTATTTACACTTCAAATTCAGTTTACCGTGACGCAAACTAAAACTAATATAGCGGGGCACGAGTGTGAACTTATGTGTTTTACGACTTCTTTGTATTGTCCGGCAAAAATACGATCTTTGCTTTTATTTCAAATCGTCACGGGATTGAAGGTTCAATTTGTAATGAAATGTCATTTTAACGACGCAGATTATTAAAGTTTTAACAATTGGAGTTTCTGATGCTGAATCGAATAAAATCTTTGTTACTGTAATACGGCGAATTTGCCCGCAAGATAACTAAATTTCTGATATAACTATACATTTATTACATTAAAACATGAATTTATCCTTAGCAGAGATATAATAGGAGGAAAACAAGAATTCTGTAAGATAAGAGAATTTCCACGCATTAGTTTCCACCAACAATGTGATCCAGTAAAGCCGGCGGCGCAGATTCCTCTTTGCATTGTTTATAATTAATGAGTCTCTCTCTCTCTCTCTCTCTCGCTCTCTCTTTCTCTCTCTTTTTTACTTGACGGCTAACATTAAACGCACGCTAGAATGTTTCTCTGTCCCACTGACACGTCACTCGAGTAGTTACATGCAACCGACGAGAAACCGGGTTATTGAGTTCGTTCCAGTTTTTGGCGCACTAAACGGACTAAACGGACCGTGGATTCGGATGAGCTCATTTTCACCGCACACGTATGCGTGCTTTACTCACAGACACAAGGTAAGAAACAAAGAGCCGAAGCAAAGATTTCACCGAGCGCAAAAACCAGAAGGCGATTCCTCGGGCTACTCGCGCGTTTCGACGGTAAATAACCGTCGAAGGTATCGACGCCGATCGTAAAAGCGTGCGAACATACGAGCGAAGTACGCGATACCTTTAAATCGCGCGAAGCTGAGGTAGAGGATGGATGTTGGGGATTATTGATAGATAACTCAACTTTCAGGTCAACCGTTAAGTTAACAGACAACTTTCTAGCCGCGAAGTCTGAAACCCGCGCTGTTAATCTCACACGAGAGACGTATTGTTTAAAAAAATAAAATAAAAGAAGAAAAACGTGAGATGATCGCTAAGTAACGACCTATATAAATAATGTAATTAAGACCGGCTTAATAAATAATGTAATTAATTTATAATTACATAGCCGCTATCGTTATGTTGTACAACAAATTGTATTAATTTATCTTACTCGGAGGCGTAAATTTCAATGAGTGGTCAATCATTAAAACCACTGCTATTCTCTATTCTCATACATATTCAACTTGAAAGATAGAATAAATTTATAAAATACCACGCATGTAATTATATATCTCAATCCCATAATTTGAAATTAATAAATGTAGCCGCTTAACTTTTTTATTAGCTTTTCTACAATTCTTTGAAAAGCTCTTTTTTCGATCTGCCACAGCATGGCAAGGTTTTAAGAGCGATTTATTACTTTTTCTTCGTACTTTCAAAGTTCTGGCCGTGAGATCGACGTGGCATAAATCGCGAAATAGTGCCGGCCGGAATAATAAAAATTATCGAACAGCTATCACGATGGTTGATAGAGAGGAGAGAAAATTGGTAGCGAGAGAGGGAGCGAGCGCTTGCCTCTGAACATTAATTAATTATTCGCGGAAAGCGGTCGAGTTACTCGAGTCTGATGAATTATCGCCACCTGAGGAACCTGCCTCGCCGCGCCGCGCCGTATCTGCCTACAATAATTCTCTTTATTCAAGCGCGCCGCAGGATAAATTCGCTAACGATGTTCGCGTGGCGTTATTAACGTGGAATATCGCGACGCGCAAAGAGCAAATGTTTAATCCGCGTGTCAGCGCGACGAGGCTTTTTGGCCGACTTTTTGAAAGCACGGAACCCGCATTTTCTTACAGAGGAAATATGGGCGATTACTTAATATGATAATGAGAAACCCTACATGGCATGAGCATCAACAGAAAACGCTCGTCGAGTATGCTGGTGCATGATATGCGAATGTCATTACGAGATCTGTACTTCACATCTTATATGTACTTGATATGGTTTGATTCAGCGTCTATGAATAAGGTGTTTAATTGTGGTCTCACAGTCGATACTAAATTAAAAAATAAGCTTTTTTCTCATTTTTAGACATAATTGTACACGTAACACATGTGAGATATAATTTAAAGAAGTGATCCATGCAATTTAAATAAAAATATGTCGATATCATATTTTTATCTTCTTAAAAATAACGTGACTGATGGCTAAAAGACAAGACCTCGGGGTCAAAAATAATAAATGCATAGGGTAGATGCAAAGATGTGTGCACGAAAAATACGTGTGAAAAAATTTAATCTGAAAAAATGGCCCGGGGAAGATAACAAACGCGTGGAAAAATCTCGCACCTCCATTTGCGTTATTAAGCATGATAGAAAATGAGAAAGGTAGTATATAGACAGCGCCTGTAATAATATCGTGGTGCAAAATTCGAACTGTGCGGAATACAGCTCGTATAGACATATCGATATGTCATAACACCTGCTACCACAATGTGCAATTATCGACATCGCGAGCACAATTCTCTCAGCATTGTGCTTTGTGGAAGATATTGAAGGAATAAAGACCGAATAATACTTGAACGAAATGCGAAATGCCAGATGCTATAATTCGCGCTCGATAACGTATCGATACACGATAATCGAGACGTGACTGGTCGCTTTAATAGTTCACTGAGAACGTAAATATTAACATGCATTTATACATAATGTATTCGTTATTTTATGAAATAACATAAACTGCCATTAATCTTCAAATTAATACCAGAATATCTATAGAATGATAATTTGTATTATTATCTTATCGGATTGTTCTATTGTGTCAACTTATAAATAAAGAAGAAAAATATTGATATATTTTTATCTTCTAAAAAAATATATTTCTCATACAATTCGCAGCATCGATATTGCTCGCAATTATTTTTACCGAAATGCGGACTTCACAAGTCCATTAGAGAGCACTGAACGATCTAAAAGACGATCTCGTGTATTCTGGTATTAATGCCGCACATCTGATCTTGTTTCTCTCTTCTTTGATAGACACGCTCACTAACGTCACCCTTTCTCTCTGATTCCACGGCCGCGTGCACATCGGCAAGAGGGAAAATGCAATAGGCATGCGACCGAGGCTTCCTACCGCGAGCGATTTTTCACGTACATTGTTGCCCTCGAAGATCCCGGCCAGCATGATAGTCGTCGCCAGCTGAAACGTGTCACGTGCCAGGCTCGAACGTGTGGTTTTCCCTGCCCGCGTCCAGAAGATGGGGACCCTCGAGTTTTTCACTGAGAGCTCCGTTTCACAACAGCTCGTCGTTGAGTCGCGGGAGGAAAAAACGAGGAGAAAGAGCGGACGAGAGGGCGATCGGAAGAGGAGGGAAGAGCCGCGGGGGTGTGCGTGTGTGCGTGCTTCCGATCGTGCGTGACCACTCTGGCGAACCACGTTAGGATAGAACGCGAACAGGTTGACACCTTCAGGGAGGAGATCGCGCGCAGAACTGACACCTTACGCGCGCGGTCCAGCTACCCTCAGCATCCAACGGTGGCGGCGGTGGCGGCGGTGGTGGCGGCAGTCGAGGGGGATGAAGCCGAGCACGCGCGAAATTCCGCCCCCTTTTCCCTCCCGGTTCGCCCCTTCTCTCTCTCACCGATGGGCCGCAGCCACCCAACCGCCCATCCGCTGCCTCTCCCCCTCGTCGCTTTCACCCACCGCGACCCTCCTCTCCTCGGTCAACCTCTGTCGTTGCCGCGCTAGCACTCCACGCTCTTCGTTTCGTGCTGAATTCGCGCCATCGTCCACGAAATTTGACTTCACCCTTTACTGCCTGCTGGTGTCTGTACAAATCTCTTCGTCCCAAAAGTAGAAAACTACTGATACGCGTATTACTTTTTTTCTTTTGTAAGTAGGACACGGCAATTTAATAAATGTGCAAATGTGTTTCAATGGTAAAAAGCAACTCTTCTTGAAAGAATTATTGTAACTCACAATCAGTCTTTATTACAGTAAACGTGGTTTTTTTTGTTAGTATTAACATTTACGATATAGGAAAACTATTTTAAAACTTTCTGCAAATTTATATAAGCGTTTTATTTAAATATATTTTTAATATTTTATGTATTTAAATATAGATACTTTTTTCATTAAAGAAGTAATAGAGTCAAAGAGAAAGAGAGAGAAAGAAAGAGAAACAAAGATTTTTAAAGAACAAGAAAAACGGAATTGTGGCAATGTCTTCGAGCATTATGTTACATAATTATTTCACTGCACGGGCGATTCTGGGTTTTTAAGCTTCTTCCATGTCCGCTCCATTTAGTTGTCTACCTGTCGACTTTATTCCGCTTTAATTAGCAAACTGTAGATCCACAGAGTTTGAGAAAGGCAAAATTACATTTTTCTTTGTTATGCGATTATTTGCAAAATTTGGCCGCTTTTATGGAAATTATTACTGCAGCATGATATATTTTTCGCAGAGAATAATTTCAATAATGAATACTTGTACTAAATGTGCAATCAGTGTCTGATTAATTATTAAAGATTAATGCATTATAGTGAGAATTTTTGATATAATTTTTTCAACATTATACTGCAGAGTGAGAGAAAATTATTTAAATTCTCATCTTTTTCGCTATAGCGTGAGCTATTATCTACCGGAGTACTCGACATTTATTACGACCTCTTTGCTATTGTCCAGAACGAGCACGCAAACTGCCCAAGCGAGCAAATTCTGCGCCAAGTAATTATATCGCACAATTGCATGAATATTGCACTTCGGGAGAAAAAGTAATTGCTCCGAGTTTTTTTCGCAGGACAAAATTTAATTTCCACCGCAAGCTGTTTAACGTGCTTGTCTTATAAGTTTCTAATCTCGTAAATTAAAAGAAAGATGTAAGTTTTTCACGCAATTACGATTGTATTAACTGGTAGTACCTAATGTTAAAATAGTTTTCATAATTGTGTTATTCAAAATGTTGGACAATATTTATATATTTCAGGAAATATTTCTGTATCACAAATTAATACCGATTTTAATTCAACATATCGCGTTGTTGCAAAAATATATAATCCGCCTATAACTCTCTGCGCTGAAGTTGATCTCCACCTTAAACATCTGGCCGTCGTACCAAGGTGTCTGTATATGGGCTCGAAACACGCGCGAAATTTTGCCCCTGTTCACCCCCTTCTCAACGAGAACAGCCCCTTTACGGCCCTATTTCGTCCGAGCGAGCGCCTCGCACCTACAAAGGGGCGTCGAGGGCTGAAACCCTCCCTAATAATTATCAGGCAATGGAGGCCATATTGCGCGAGCCGATGACCCAGCGGTAGGTATGGAATATTCAAGCGACACCGGCGCGCGCGTAAACCAGACCACCTCAGAATCTAATTAAAATATGCAGCGGGAAAGACGTAACGTTAACGCGCCGCCGTAAAACATATAGAGCGACGGAACGTAAAATTTTTAATTTTAAACAGACTTGAAAAAACGACGCAAACGTTTAAACCCGCATCGCGGTGGTTTTATAGGCGTTATTTTCTTTTATCTATAATTTCTTTTTGGGAAAAGATTAAATACAAAAATGGATAATGGATATTTTCAAATAACCATTTTACTTAAAAAAAAAATAATATTTTTAGTTTCTAGTTTCTGGTTTGGAAAGTAAAGAAAACTTTTTCGAGATACTACGACTTCGCGCAGCCCTTCGAGAGTTAAGGACCGTTTCGATGGAATCGGAGGCTGTGAAATCCAGCCCCGAGTGATTTCGTCCTCGTCATACGTATCAGATGGCTCGCTCGCATGCGCACGGGCGTAGGTGTGTCGCTCTGTAATTAACCGGGCGCTGCCGACCTACAATAATTACCCGGTAACGCCGGCGGGGGATGAAGGACCGCCGAGCGCGCGTTGCGTTGCGACCGATAACCCCGGCGCCCGAGATTATTTAAACGCGCAATCGCGAGTGTGTCAGTTTCGATTATGTTTCCGCAACGCTATACGAGGCGACGAATAAAGCCCGACCGCGCGTCACTCCGATCGCAATTTAACGAGCTCGCGAAACTCTTTATTGTCACCCTTATCATCTCTCTCCCTATTGTCGTGTCCGCGTATCCGTTTACGTGATTGTAAAAACATTTAATATTACCGGCGATAAAACACACACAGCGTGTACCTGATCCGGTGCGGGATCGTAATATCGTTACGCCCCGAAGGGCGTAAACAATCGTAATGATCCTTCAGAGTCTAATACGGGATGCGTTCGTGCGCCGAACTTTCTCCATAAAGCGACGAGCCGTAAATCCCTTACCGGCTCTATTCGGAACGGCTACTTCATATTACTGTGGGATTCGACCGGCGACACGTTTCCGGGATTTCGGTACTCTTCGGACAACAGCAAGAGACACCTAGACACCTAGACATCAGCGAGAAACGCCGGCAATTAACGCGGCCGGGAAATATTAAAAACGTCATTAACACGCGCGGTAATTGCGCGGACGCGAACGCCGCGACGCGCGTGTCCGCTTCTCTCTCTCGCGAGCTTTTAATAGCTCTTTTCCGCGGTGCAATTTATAATTTCTCTCCGCGAATGTCAATACGGCGAAATTATTACGGGATAAAGTCTATTTGCGTGATGCTAATAAGCGATGTTAAACATTACAGTCAAATCAAGCTCTCCCTTTGCGTACCGGAGGAATGCCACATCGATCCCGTAAATTTCCACCTCGCGGGTTTTTATGACGATTTGAACTCGCATTTTGCACAGCGAAATTTGTTGCGTGCATCATATTTTCCTCTTATAATTGTAAAACTTTGATTTAAAGTTTTTTTTTTCCCAAAATGAACAAACTGAAATATTTGGTATGTGCAATTAAAATGGAATAATCTGCGTGCACGTGTGTATGCAAACTCAATGGTGGAAGCTAAAATGTGGCCGGTGCAAAATCCTGTCAGATTGATGTTGATTGAGACCGAAATTGGTCGGGCTAATAACGCATTCGCGATACGTCATTAGTCCATTCAAGCACGAGCAATTTTAGCATTATGTTTCCTCCGCGAGTAATAAATAAAGCTGTGCAATTTCGACACGCAAATAATGCAGGGACAGAAAAAAATTGGGAATTGCCTATGTGAATTGCATCATATTAATGTATTCGTAGAAAAACGTAAAATAAGACTAATATATCTAGAATGTAATATAAAAATGATGAGTGCAACATTTTCATCTTTGTTATAAATTAGGCGACATTTTTCTTATTTTATTTAATTCTATAATATCCAATGGTTGCTCATAAGTTCTTAATTAGACAATCAATGCTGTTTTGTATGCCTAATCTTTTATCCGCGTTCATATTTCGCAAATCTAGATAATGATCTAAAAATAATCGCAGGCTGATTGAGTTTCGGATGTCTCTTGCTTCTGAAAATCGCCGAGGAGAATAAGACGCTCGCGAACGACGGTAGAAATCCGCGCGAGTATCGATGCCGAAAACAATGAACATCGAGAAAATCCGGGGGATCGAATCAGCAAGCGAGTCTCCGAGGGCCGCGAGATTAAAATGCATTCGTTTGGCCGCGGAATCGCGTCTGTCTGCAAAGTGGAAGCGAAGGCTCCAGCAATTATCGCGGAATTCAACCGATCGTTACCCGTTTCCCTCCGGAGGACCGAGTCCGATTGTCTGAAACGGACCGGATGCGGAAAGAGGGGAAAAAAACACGGTAAAAAAGGCAGGGAGATAGAAGGAGAGATAAAGAGAGCGATATCGCGCGACGGAGAGGAGAGCAAAAGAAGCGATTCCGACGGTTACCCGCAACGGAGACACCTAGAAACCGTCGACGGCAGGGTGGTGAGGGTGGACGAGATAGAGAAAAGCGTCAAAAGGAATAAAAGGAGAGCAAAGACGGAGATGCAGATAAAAAGGCTGATGTCTTTAAAGCATAAGCTCTCGCCATGTGCAACGTCTTTTGCACGGAGCAGGAAATATATAACTTGTTTTATACATTTTCAATGCATTTGCACGGCATACAGAATAGGAAAAAGCATATATACAATTCATAAACAATTGTAGTAATCATATTTTACCTAACTCCAGACAGACGTGTTATATAATATACGTATATGTGACACGTAATTTCTTCACAGCGATATGTTTGTTACCAGTAGAGACTCGTCTAAAATATTTTTAACAAGATATTAAGCAAGTGCCGACTTGAGTTTTCCCTCATCGAATATCAAAGCTATCGGCACGTTTCTGCGATAAATTATTTTCACGAGTTTCGATAACAATTAATCGCACAAAGCGCGCGACGTGATCATTCGAAATGGTATAGTTGCTCGATTCAGCCATTCTCTTACTATCCAATTACACAATGTAATTGGAGGCTTGACCGGAGGCGATCGCAGCAGCGTTGTTTCCGCGCAAAGTTACATAGTTCATGCAGTTTACTCGCGGAAGCTACGAGCGGTGGGCTTCCTTTGTAGCACTTCCGCCCGTAATTGTGAAGATAGTATCTCCCTCGTTTCTTTATCGTGATCAAACGAACGGACGCGGACGTACCGAATAATTTCAACAGTCTGGCTTAATCGATATGTAGGTTGTATGGACAAGATGCAATAAAATAACGCTATTTTATACTCTTGGATTCCTGCATAAACTTAGCCTCGATATTTTTTCTTCATTTTTCCTTCATTTGCTCAATATTAGAGTTTAATTATTTTTAGGAGTTCATGACTTGTAAATGAACTCGAGAACTCTTATTTTAATTAATTTCCGCTAACTGAAAATTAATAGCCAAATAAACGAAGATTCAATAATTAAAATTTAATAATAAATATACTATTACAAAATCGCGAAAATAGTGAAGAAAGATTTTCCCCATGTTAATCTAAGATCCCTTTGATAAAAAATTTAGAATTATTTTTCCTTTATCACGTTATACATTTACAGAACGCTGTCATTTCCAAGTTAATTAGAGCAGGACATCTTTCGCGATACTCTCATTACTTTGCACACAAAATGCGCAAAACAAAACAAATCGACGGAATATTCATGAGATTATCGCAAACGCTCTGGCGCTTATCCGTTCCTTTTTTTTTTATTAAAAAGGAAATCTTTGCCTCTTTACTCTGCGTCCCTATTGAAATCCTAACGAAACACAAGACGAGTCTGTCGCGAGTTTATGCACAGCGGGCTAATTAATCTCAAGTTTTGTTTATTAATATTCGCATATCAGTAAACGTCGCCGTCGCATCATTCTGACGGAGACATCCTCGCTGTCTGCGTACCGCCGTACCTTCAGGACCCTTCCGTCTGCGTGATGTTAAAGCTCGTCCTTTGAGAGGAACTGCCGCTGTGCCGCAGTCAAACCCTTGTCGTAGCAGGAAGACGACGGCAGCGCCGACGGCGGCAACCGCCTCCTTCTCCACCCGCGGGGCCAGGATTTATGGCAGCCCTAATAAACGCGGCAGCCGTAATCATTTGCATACTATGACCACGCTCCGGCGAATGCATCGGATGGCGAAAAGACGAGAGAGCCGGCAAGATATCTCGGCGAACAAAGGGCTTCCATGCGACTACCCCCGACTGCATCAGCTCACGCACCTCCGCGTACGTCTCTCCCTGCGCTAGTGTTGCGCAACAGGGACAGTGGTGTTTTGTCTAACGGCGCATCAACCTTTACGAGGCCGTGCGAATATTTCGGATGCAAATTTGCAAGCCGTTTCCTCGCGGAGATGACGATAGCTCGGCCTGCTCGGCGCGACCAGGACGAATTCGAGATATCTTCGACGATATTGTGCCTGTGGTGCCTGTGCATGTGATATATATTATTACTTTTAATATAAAACTTTATATAACCTGTTATCAAATAATAGTTTTAAATAATCAATCGAAGAAAATGGAGCATCGAGCCATAACTAGGTGTTGGTGTTGAAATATTCTATATTTAAGTAAAAATTCTAAATTTAACTACAGACGTTTCGGATCTTTATAGGACCATCCTCAATGTCGCATTACAATTAAGTCATTCGGTAAAAAAGTTAATATATGTTACATAAAAATTAAATTAACGCAACAGTTGAATCGCTGTATTAGGAGTGGGCGGTAATCAAAATTTGTGTCATTCTGCCGTGAATTATGTTGTAGGGTCGACATTCCCGTTACAATGTGTTTCTGTTAACAATAAACCGACAAAATACCTTAGTTTTAAATAATGATGATAGAAAATGTCATAAACATTAAATTATACCTCTATAAAGATTAACAAAGTATTGTAAGAAGTTAAGAAAGTATATTTATAACATTTAAGTTTGATGAAATCACTTGTCAGTCGATCTCATATTATATTAAATTCATAAAATTATTACAAATTAATTAATTTAATTATTGAGAAGCACGATTCTATAAAAATACTATAAACATTTTATAGAAATACTAAATTGATGCAAAAATTTTATCATTTTTCCAAAGCTTTGTATTAAAATTAGAAAATCGGAGTTCTTTGAGAAAAGGAGATTGAAAAATTTCTCTTTTATAGATGCGAAAAAGAATATATCAAAGCTCGTGTCGCAATTTTGCATTAATTTCGCGGAAATTTTGTTTTTAAGTTCATTTGACAAATATGACGAATCTTTTATACTGCCTAACAGTACCGAAACGTAGCAAATGCGTAATTAAACGGTGAAAGATTAAATAGTTTCAATTTTAATCGACTTTCAATTTTTATCTACTAAATCATGCATTCATGCAATATTACGAAAGCTTCTCCAGTAAGTAATTTATTCAAGGATTAATGTATCGATAGAACTTTAAGCTGAAATATCCAAATAATAGAAAATAAAACACATAACCGGTCTTCTATAATAATTTTACGTCGATTCTGTAATCTTCTTAAGTGAAATGCATAAACACCGTTTTCGTGATAACGCTTTTCCGAGAAGCTGATACGCGCGTGCAAGAAAATATATTGCGAGATTACAGCGAGTTTTTTTTTAGTAAGGTTTTGATAAGAAGATGATAAAGAAGCGCGCGGCGCGATAGGAAAACGCGCAAGAAGAAGTTCATCGGCCGGAGGTAGACGAGCAAAAGTTCATCTTGAACAGTGCAGTTGGCAGTTGCAGACAGTTCCGCGATGCGCAGAGCGATCCGTCGTGCCCAAAGTTGTTATCACTAATAACTATGAGTTACCAGTTGCCATGAGTTATCAGTTGATTTTACATCTGTCGTTCGTCGTACACTCGCAGTTCAAAATGTGTCCCGATACGTTCGACGTAAAGAAGATAAGATACAAAAATAAGGACAATACACGTGAGAAACGTTGAAACATAATCGTTTTCAATATTTGTTCGATGTGTTGAAGAAATATTTTCAGAAAAAGAGCGAATAAATTAAAGTAACGTTACATTTATCGATTGGACTATTTCTAAATAATGCTGATCCAAAAAGCAGCCTTAAAACAACGCTTCTCGATTAACGTCTTAATAATGAGCAGTGAGAGCGCAAGTTTGCGCGCAGCAAGTTAAAGAGCCAACACAGGTCAATATTTGGTGGCAAAGTCGCGAAGTAATTCCAGATGAAATCAAAGTCAAACATTATCGGCGGCACGGAAACGAGGCAAGATAAGCTTCTCGGAAAGATACTCATGGTTGCTCGGTCTCTCTCTCTCTCTCTCTCTCTCTCTCTCTTTCTCTCTCTTCCCTATCGGATGGAAATGAAGCGCGTTCGATTAAATTTAAGTGCGCGAGCCAGTCCAAACCAATCACCCCTGCACAAGTGCACCCATTGCGCGAATTCTCCCCTGGATTCTCGGTTTGCGGCCTGCGGTCTGCGGCTCACGATATTGAACATCGCAAACTATGAGACATATACCGACTCGATAATAGAACGATATCTGTTCCACATACGGAAAAAGTCGGAAACGATCTGCAATCGAACGGTTTATAGCTCCCTCTCTGACTTTTCTTGTACTGTCGATTATTCCCGAAAAACATCGTTTGTTATTATTCTCACATCCTGCTCGCAAAAGTTTACCGCTGCGAAAAAGAACTGCAAATTTCGTGGCGAGAGAAAAGGATTGCCTGTTATTAACGAGGTGAATATTTGCGAAATAAAGCACGATTCGAGGCTGCTCGAACACGTAATATTCCCAATTAATGTTGCAAAAACGAAGAGAAAACTTTGCGCGGGTACATGAAACGTAATTATTGTTATCTGCGGATTTACAATCTTTTTAATTGTACGTATATAAAACGTTTGCGTAACAAACAATCGTTTCTGTGCGTATCGCATTACAAAATATTGAGTTTTTTATTTCAAAATTTTGCGCGTAACACTGGAAGTAAATCTGCTAAGAAAGAAATTGTTTTTCATACTAAAGATTTGCGATAAGTATTGTTTTCAAAGTTAAAATGTCTCGATATATCGAGAATTATTTTAGTATTAAAAATACCAATATTTCCATACAGAAAAAAAGTGTCAAATAAAACTTTATATAGATATTCGTATATGTGCAACAATCTATAATCTTCTTATGAGAATTTACACTTTTTTTTGTTTTAACTATACAAATAACTTTATTTAAGCAAGTTTTCTTCGTTTAACGCAATATATATCTCATTTCAAGATTACAGATACTTGTGTATATACAATATACAATTATAGCACAAATCATAGTCGTGCTATCAAGAATTGCGAAAAGAATACGGCCGCATCTTTCCGTATAATATGGACTTGTTTTTAATGTTAGCGCAGAGTGGCCAATAAAAATCGTTATATTATAATTTACGCATAGAATAACGCATGTAAATAACTTAAGCGAGCTCTCCGCGTGGTGAGATACGATTCTCGGAAAAGGAAATAATATTTTTTTATATATATATATAATAATAATATTTTTACGATTATATAAGTTTTGATTTGACATTTCTTACTTTTCTGTGCACTTGTGCCAAAGTCATCACAACTGCGATTATTTTCTTTGAAGAATCATTTACGTAATTTTGCAATCAAACTATAGATTTCTCAATGCAATTTCGCGAATATTGCAGTAAATATTTCAATAAAATGAGTATTGCAATTTATATGAATCACTCACTGTCTGCTACATAATGTTTCTGCGATATAAGTCTCCTCCATTACTTGTACCTTACACACACTCGCGACGTGCACACGTCACGATATGCAGATATAGTTTGCCGCAAAATAAAGACTGCACAACTTCTTCGCCTTGGCACTTTGCGAATATAAAGCGAAATTTTTGATAATAGAAATTCTTGTGGAAACTCTCAACGTGAGCAAATCTAATTATGACGCTTATGGTCTTGCACGCGATCGAATCCGCGACGTGATAATATGAACAACACGTAGACTCTTGTGAGCGCTCGCATTAAACGATCTCATTAATCCGACAGTATATCCAATATATCAGGGCACGTATTATGGAATTTTTCGGAATGGATTCCGATCGAAATTGTTTAGTTATTTCCTAAATTTTCATTAGTTTTTTTTTAAAGGGAAAATAGAATAATTCCGAAAATTCCACAATACATGCCTAGTATATAGTGTAATCGCAGCGCATATAAGAGCGACCGATTCGAATGAGAACTACGACTGTTCGGCTTTTAACAGCTCGCACATTCTATGAGCCTTTTTGTATCAAAGTCTTTTGGCTAAACGGTTCGCATCGCTATTTCATACACGTGACGTAGGTTCGCGAAATATTTCTGGTTTGTGTAAAGTATATAAACCACGAGAGAGAATTAAATATAAAGACGAAAGTTTTCGCTTTTAATGATTATATAGAAGGTAAGAAATGTAACGCATTATCGGAACGGCAACAAGCCACTTACCGAAAGTAGCGTCGACTTTTCTTCCGCCAGTAATTCATCCCGAATCAATTGGCCGATGTCTCGAGAAAAGCGGAATATTGGAAATGGTGGCGATGCGGCTCGGGCGCGGAGCGAGGAGTGAGGAGCGGAGACGGAACAGTCTGGCTGATTATCCGATTATCCAGTTCTCCGGAACATTTGCAATTTACGTCTCAGAGTTCCACCCTTCTCTCGAGAGAGGTCGTTCCTTCTTCTGCCGTCTCTCTCTCTCTCTCTCTCTCTCTCTCTCTCTCTCTCTCTCTCTCTCTCTCTCTCTCTCTCTCTCTCTCTCTCTCTCTCTCTCTCTCTCTCTCTCTCTCTCTCTCTCTCTCTCTCTCTCTCTCTCTCTCTCTCTCTCTCTCTCTCTCTCTCTCTCTCTCTCTCTCTCTCCTCCCCCCCATTTACCCTCGTCCTCGTATCGACGAGTCGTGGGGAATTTTCCATTTCCATCTCGCCGAAGTCGTTCCCGCTCTCTCTCTCTCTCTCTCTCTCGCGCGCGATCGCGCCTTCATGTCGCGCGTTATTCTTGATCAAGAGTCCTCGTGGATCACGGCGACTGCCATAGTTGACCTACACGAGTCGGGAGATTAACTCTCGAGCGGAGACTCTCACCACTTCGGCTGCAGGCGCAAATCCTATTAACATAATAGAGACGACCTAATTAAGGATCGCTTACGGGCAATGTGTCGCGTCTTCTTTCAAAAGATATCCCCACGAGGGATTTGACGGCTAATCCTTCCAAACGCGACATTTTCCATTAAAATCTTTCGAATCTAATACGCGCGTACGGGCTTATTCGGGCTTTAATGACTGCCTACTTTTGATGGTCGATGGATCGCACGTACTGAAAATATCACGAGAGATGTTATCACTACATTTTCGTCTCAATCAAAATTTCTTTGATGTATGTACCATTTCCATAGGCAACTTTTTTTCTGGAAAATTTGATAGGACGTTGTCATTTATCGTAATTTGTTAAAAAAACAAATATCCTTGTAATTGAGAAATTATATTAAGTTTGTCATAAAACAAAATCTATTTAAAATAAACCAAGTATATACGAATAAACCGGGCTAACTAAGAACTAGCGCGGTAAATGATGCGCGAAAGTTTTTTATTTATATTTTTATTTTACATATTTTTCAACCTTTGACTGCGTGCCGATTAGATTTGTCAGACTTGAAACACAGCTCCGGTTGGAGTATAATAAAATGGAGTATAGTAAAATCCCCCCTCTTACACCTAATTAAATCAATTTGATATAATTTTTTATGCTTTATGCATCTAAATAACTCTGTAAATGTAATAACTGTATACTTGATTTAATTAGGTGTAGAGGAGGGGGGATTTTATTATACTCCAACCGGAGCTGTGTTTCAAGTCTGACAAATCTAGTCGGCACGCAGTCAAAGGTTGGAAAATATGTAAAATAAAAATATAAATAAAAAACTTTCGCGCATTATTTTCCGCGCTGGTTCTTAGTTAGCCCGATTTATTCGTATATACGGATTTTCCATTGGAACCTATACTTCGAATTTTAAACCAAATATATACTTTCAACGCATTTCTTTGCGTTTACATAATTTATCCACGCTATTTAGCTTTCCATCTTGAACATGCAGTCAAATATAGTTTTCCAGATATAATTACATTATAGTTTTGAAGAAACGTACAATTGCAAAAACCAAAAACAAACTTATAAATGTAATATCTTCGAATTTTAAAACAATATTATTCTAAGCATTAGAGGATTAAATACTCAACTCATCATTGTACCTCGTTAAATATCTCTTTATCCTTAGTTTCAATTTATATGAAAGCAATTTGTGTTTCTCATTAAACTTATCAAGAAAAGGGTTTGAGTTTGAGGGTAAATCGCACTTGGAAATTTCGACACTTCCTGTCACGAACAGCAAAATGACAGTTTCGACTGTCGTCGTTGTGGCCGTTTTCAGTAGTTAACTTCGCGACTTCGAGACGCGTCGAGTTACTGATTATTCATCACTACAACCTCCACGAACTATCAGGAAGAGCAGAATCGAGAGAAAGAGAAAGAGAGAGAGAGAGAGAGAGAGAGAGAGAGAGAGAAGTGAGAGGACGGTTTCCGCAGGGAGCAACGACGGACAGGACACCGTTCTCAGGATGAAGAGAGGCAGCGACGAGAGGGAGAACAGAAGAAGAGAAACGCGGGAGAGAACCAGGACAACAACGTATTCTGGTGTATTCTGTGTTCCCTCGTGTCACTGATTATTCCATTTACGAGCCATGCCGCATGATTCTGAATAGCGGTACGCACGCCACGCAAATCTGCCGTTGGATTCACCCTCCGCGTCCCAGTTCCTCGCCTCTCAACCAGTACCCAGTACGTTGTCATCGCACACCTCCATTCTGCTCTTGCCCCCCCCTCTCTTTCTGTCTATCTCTCTTTTTCTATTCCTCTCTAACTTTCCGACCCTATGGTCGCCCGTAGTTCATCATAGGTGAGAGGGGTCTCGTCCGAATCGGAAATCGATTCAATCTGCGCGAGCCGCGCAGAGCCGGGCGGCGGTTTCGATTCGCGAACGCGAACGACGAACGATACTACTGCCGAAAAAAATAGCCGGTCGGTACAGCGCGGCACAGAGATCTCCGCTGTGCAGCCAGTGCGGCGTCCGCTGCAGAGCAAAAACGCCAGAGCCCGCGCCGTATCGGCGTTTTAGTACGGCCGGCACCGTCGAAGCGGAATGTTTACGCGATGTAGGCGCGCCGCCGAACGGATTTCCGATTCGCGAGGAGAACAGGAGGGACAAGCCGATGAGGATTTTATCCAGATGAAATCCAATCCAAGTACCGCTAACGCAATAAAAACGTCAGATTCCGCTTTTGATGCTGTTTCTTACGCAAATGAGAAGTGTATCGAGAAGTGGAGTTATATGTCGTTCCTATTCGCAGTACGACTCGCGAATCTCCATCGAATCGCTATTTCAAACGTACTTACTTTGCCGTGCTCACTCGATAAATATTCGATCGGCGTATCGGAGCGTGAGACTCCGGGAGCGCTGATATTAAATCCCGCAACGCTACTTATGTTACGTAGCACCGATAACGTTGCAAGTCTTCATCCGAGCGAGACCAGTTACGTTACATTCGCCGCTATCGTCGACCGGCAGCGATGAGAAAAAGAAGATGCGACTGGTGAACGTTAACCAACTTTGGCCGCAACCGAGATGCGTATCGCTGACGGGACATTATTGGGGCGCATTTCGAAAGTTGATGGATGGTGATGAGTTCTATAGATACGTTGACCAAGATATTTCGAATATATGACGAAAATCTCGAACCGTTTCGAATATTACTCAACGTCAAAAGCTTTTCGAAGCGCTTGAAACCCTCAAACATCTCGAGAATATTAAATGTGTTGAAAAATCCAGTTTCAGATCGTCTTGAAAATGTATCTTTTTATCTACTTAAGAGTGTATTTTCTTTTATATTGCTTTAAATTATAATTTTAAACCACGTTCAGTTTTATACATATAGACATAGGCTGGTATTTATAGTCAGATCTTATATGTATATGAGATCGTCTTAGGTTTGTCTTCAGATATCTACTCCGTAACTAATGAAACGAGTCGTATATACAGCGCCTGAAGATGAACTTAAGACGATCTTGAAAAATGTTTTGGAAGTTTTGAAATCCTTGAGAGTCTTGAAAGTCTAGTCTTGAAGATCTCTCCTTTGAACGTCTGAAAACAGTTAAAATTCTAAAAATAGCATTATTTTCTATGGGTCGTGTTCAAATCTTATACTTAAGATCGTCTTAAGTTCATCTTCGAATCGCATAGCGTCTAAAGATAAACTTTAGACGTTCTTAAATTTAAGATCTGACTATGAATACCATCCATGGAAAATAATGCCATTTTTCGGAATTTTAATCGTTTTAGACATTTCAAAGGAGAGATTTTCAAGGCTAGACTTTCAGGACTCTCAAGGATTTTCAAAACTTCCAAAACATTTTCTAAGACTTTAAGAAATCTCCGTTTCTCAAATAATAGATATTCGAAACAATTTGAAACGTTACACGACTGATCTCTTTTAAAATTTTCAAAAGAAGCAAGAGATTCGAACGCTCTCATCATCGCTACCGCCAGACATCTCCCCGCTTTTCTAAATGCGCGAGTACATGCTGGTGGAATAAAAAATTCTGTGGGGCCAGCAGTGTTCCACCGCTATCGAACACTCCGCACGTTCGCAAACACGTAGATCGCCGTGCTTGCGCATGCAGATTTTCAGATGCAAGCCAGCCGGCTCTGCGCCGCGTCGGAGGAGCGCATATCCCCGAATTAGCCAACTGAGAGGGTTAGACGCGAGATGGGACGCACAGAAGGGTACTTCTGTCCTTGTTCATGCATAATATCCATATTCTTCGAAGGAGACAATGCCCCATCGCGAGGTAAGCGACGACATAGCGGGATTCATCGTGATACAATCGAGGCAATACCCTCCCTTCGATCCCGCTTCGCCCTCGGGCTACCCTCGGCGATTGCGCGCGATCCGAAGAGATTCTTTGCGACCCTGACATTCACGCGAAATATCAGGGAGGGGGGGGAAATAAGAGATTTATCTTTTATTTTCAATACGTCGATTTCACATAAATGTCAGAAAGAAAGAGAGAAAGAGAGGAGGAAAATTTATAAGATCAAGATGCGATTTTGATTCTTTTTCAAAGAGATCAAGAGACACGGCAGTGTCTCGCGCCAAGTACACGCGGAGCGAGACCGACCGTGACTCTTTTACGACGATTTGCGAGTACTCGAGATGTATGAGATTTCGATAACGAGTGATACAGAGTTTCTCGAATTTATATACGCGAACGTACGTACTTATAAAATTGACTTTGGGCAAAAGTCTACCAGAAAGGACCACTCTTCACACTTTTTCGTCCGTAAAAGCACTTTAATACTTTTTTCGTCAATGCACCGCAAAATTTGGCCGGTTATTTTTAATGCGGTTTTCGTTTTACCGGCGGGTGATTAAAATGGCATTGCCTCCGGGCCGTGTTTTCCATATTTTACTTCTCGTTTCATTTCAGCTTAGATCACGCGCTCATAACGGCGATTGTTTTATAATTGCATTAATGCGGTCAGTAGTACGTCTATTCAATTTCGTTGCGCGATTTTAATAGCGGATCCGCGAAACGCGCCTCGCGTACTAATATCCGCGAGCGGCGCGAAACATTTCATTCGCTGATTAATCGGGGAATGAAATATATTTAATTACGCGAAAACTGGTCGCGCGCAATTATTCCGCGATACCCTCTCAATTACATTAATGAACCGAGAGAAATGTTACGCTGTCGCGGGCTCTGTCGGTGCACTGCCAAAGGACCAGTCGCGCATTTCATTCTGTCGTAATCTCGCCAATAATTAACACGATTACACGAGCATCTACTAATGAAATATACAAAGTGTCACATATATGAAACTAAATCTGGGCGGATTATTCGGCCGCATATCGCGTATATGGATGAAAGAGCGATATACCGAACCTGATGGGACATATCATTTCGAGCTATCTAGATCAATACCAGCAATTGCTCTATATCTATATAATCTATAACTGCATAATTTATTAATAACAAATGACTAGATTGCTGATCTCATAATAAATATGATAGAGTAGTACATATAGTCCCTGGTGTATCTGTACCCTATTTCAAACTTCAAGCTATCTAGAGCAATACCACCAATTGCTCTACACATTCTATAACTATAATATAATTTATTAATAAAAACAAATGAATAGATTGCTAATCTCATAATAAAATAGGACAGAGCAGTATAGTCCTGGAGATAAAAAGATTCTTTAAAGACATTTGTATAAAAGAGGAATGCGCAATGTTACGCTATATTATAGCATGTTCTTTACACCTGTATCATATCTCAAATTCCTTACAACAGAAAAATCTTTACTCTATTTAATAAGTTATTAGAAGAGCGGGAATGAAAAAAAATATAGAGAGAGAAAGAGAGGCGAGCTAATAGTTTTCGAATCGACTAAAAGAATCCGCGAACGGGAAAGAAATGCGAAGAGCGTTGGGGAAGCGATATAATACGAAGGGTGTTAGAAACTTCCGACGCGACAAACTGACGGGGAGGAATACTAATACGGCGAAGGATTGGAACGGCATCGGGGCACATCGCGGGAACTTCGCGACTCTATGAAGCTCCCCGTCTAATCGTCCGATACGGGATTCCTGCGGTACTTTATTATTAGAAAAGTTTGCGGACGGGGAAGAATCGAGCGAGATCAGGCTCACGGGTCGCGCGGATTATCACGGTTATCGACTTCGCGACTGCCACGACGATCCAAGACGGTGAGGGGAAGAGGATGGGCTCATTCTGCCCATTACGCCGTTCGAGTAACAAGATATTGAATTTCTGGCACGATTGAGTGAGAACCGACCTGTTTTCGTCTCTCCCTCCCCCCCCTTCTTCTTCTTTATCTCTGTCTCTCCCCTCGAGGCTGGATTCCGCGCCTTGAGATATAATGGGGCGCCTTTACGCGTCTCAGGACTATGTTTCGAGGCGCTCTAAGGAGAGAGAGAGAGAGAGAATGGGAGAGAAAAGGAGAGGAGACGCGACGGCGGAGGCTGTACACGCTCTCCAACAAACGCCCATTTTCAGACAATGAATATTTTAGCGCGTCTATGAAAGCCCGCTTTTTTTTGCGCCTCGCACCGCTCTCGGCACAAAGGGCGTCATCGTCGCGCCATACTCTCCGCGCGCGCGCGCGCGTGCGAGGGTATGTGTGTGCCTGTGCTTTTTGTATGCCTGACGCTCCCGGGTCCTTGACCATTCAAGAATTGCCTTGGTCGTAACTGGATCAAGTAACGCTATTCTCCGCGCGCGCGGGCGAGAAGGTCCCTTTCTTGTCTTTCTTATTGAAGGGCTCGCTCGCCCGCGCGACGCCATCGAGTTGCGATTCACTTCGAAGGGGAAGGAAGGGCTCTTACCTCGAGACCGAAGGGTCGAAGGGACTTCCCTTTCGCGCCGACGATAACGAGGTGCTCGTTTAAATGATCGGGGCTGCTACTTGAAGGAAAATACGGAAGGCTACGCGAGTTTTGAAACGTACCGGACACTTCGAAATTGCCGCGATGCTGATCGATTCGAACGGAATTAATCGCCCAGATGACGCCAGTAGCGATCTCGCATGCTTTTATCTACAGGTCGTACGGGTAATATATCTACAGGCGGATCTTATTTTACCGACGGTAGAAACTCTCTGTCAGAATTAATTAAGCTCAGAGATACAAAAATGTGTTGAAAATGTATTGCATATAAAGTGGTAATACAATATTTTCTAATAGTTGCCTTATATTGAATAGAGAATCTGATAATTACATGTAATTGACTTTAGATGATAAAATTCCTTCGTTGACCTTTTGTAGATAAAAGCAAAGGATTGATACCCGCGTAAGATATTAAAAATATTTATTTTAGTTTAGTAAAAAAAATATTTAACTACTAGCATTAAATTTATAAAATTTTATTTTGCATTATCTTAACTTTAATTATAATGTAAATGAAATAAACGTGTTTTTTACGTATAATATAAATGAGAGAGAAGAAAACTTCATGTATCTTTCGCTTCTTCACTTCGACATAAATAATTTTTACTAACAGTAAGTCGAATTGGTAAAGACATCACCCGCCATCACGGAATATAGGGAGATTCAGGTTCAAATCCTGGCTGAGGTGATATTTTTTGCAATAAATTCTTTACAGATTTAAGGATGCTTATTAGCATCAAAATTTAAATCGATTATCGATTTGTGTATGTGGTTTTACTGTTCCGACTAGTTATGTTTTAAAGACCAATAAGATAATCGGCGCGCAGAGTTTACTGATTTCGGAAAAAGTATGATATATAAAATTCACACAATATTATTAGGCTACCAAGATCCAGTCCGGAGTAAATGGCGTTTCTCTTCCTCTAATTGAATTTTTATTAATGTTAAAATACGATTAATGATATTTAATATATTTTATATATGCTAGAAATATTGAGTTGAATGTAATAAATAACAATTTCGTACAATAAGAAATAATTTATTCGTTTAAAATTCAAGCTAAGAGTAAATTAATTATTGTTTGAAACAAAAATTACGTATTCGCATTTGCCTTCAAAACGATGTTACTTCTTACTTCTTAGTTATCGCAATGTTTGCAGTCGAAACGGTGTATCGAACTGTTTAAGCGTAAAATATGGAACTTTCCTACGAGCTGGAATTTCCGCCGGGCTCTCGACGAGACTCTCTGCCTCGGAAAGGCGTGGCGATAAATAAGAAGAAAACCGCGGAACTTTTATCTATAAGTGGAAAAAAATTGAGGTATCGGCGTCGCATCAAATGAATATTGGAGCGAGGGCGCTTTCCAGACCGGGAAACGGGAAGTTCCGTGACGAGGGATAAAAATCGGCCGCGACCATTGTCCAGCTGTCCGGTAATGGACGACCCTCCTTTGGCTCGAGCTAATAATACCGAATTGATCCGGGGACGTTTTGGCGATTATGTTTCACGGCGTTGCTTTCCGTGCTTGCCTTTTATATTACGGACAATCGAAAAAACCTAACTTTTTGCCCGATTTTTTCTTTTTTTTTTCGAACGATCGGCTGCCCGGTGTCCGACATCTGCCTGCCGATGTGCATCGGTCATCGGTCACCGCGTGGCGATCGTCCCGATAAAATGCGGGATGTTCTCAAAGAGTGTTATCGTATCGTGACGACAAAGCGTGAAATCAAACTCAAGTCAAGCGTCGAAGGGAATTGCACGACCTCGGTATGAAACGTCGCGCGTCGTTCGGCGTCGCGATAAACGGTGGACGTTTATGGCACGGCGCGGCAGTTATGCGTCTATTTCATACGGGGCGATGGAATTTTACAAACGTGCCGATTTGGAATATTAACGACGTGGAATATTAACATGACTTGCTGCAAAACGCCCGCGCGCGCTATCACTGTGAAAAATTTTATTCGCTTAACGTTTCGCGATATCTTCACCTAGGTCGTACTGCCGATTATTTTTTTGAAATGCAATGATTATAATAACGAACTATATTATGTATAAAATCACGTTTAACATCACGTGTGCGATCCGTCTAGATCGTGTTCGATTACACGTAATTATACACTTGTCAAGCTACGAACGATAAAGATTACGCTTTTAATTAAGAAAACCTAAAATTCCTGGCTAGATTAAGATAAGTATATCTTATCGCATAAAATTGTGATTAGAAATTAAAAGATACATCGGAATTTAATACCTAACGTTTAAGAAAATTGAAATTTATGGATATATTCTTTCCCTTTTTTTTTTAAGACCAAGAGCGATTTCTTGGGCTCTCTAAATCTAAAACTTATATGCTCGCTATATTGCATTTCGAAGGGAGGAGCCCTTATTTTTTTGGCCGAACAACCGCTTATTCCGCAATCATCCGTGTGACGCACGGTCATGCGACACGGCTACTTCCACTTTTTTACCGCACGATTCGATCATCCAAAGGTAGCAAAAACTATGAAAGGAAACTCGCGCGCGGCACGCGTGCAGCAAGAAAAGTATCCCCGCTCGTGCATCTCCACCAAACTTTACATAAGGGAATTTTTTTTATCTATGTGATACATAATTTTCGTCAAGTATAAAAAATTAATTCTTAATGAACAGTCTCAACAAAATTTATACAATTATCAAATAAATTATCAAATAAATATAAACTTTGTAACAGATAAAATATGTCAATATATTTTATATGTTACAAAAGTTCATATTTATTTGTTCAAAATATCTTCATACAATTAATTGATAATCCCGAGAAATATTTACAATCAATTTTAATTAAACCTCAATTAAAGTTTTAATGATGTAAGATATTCATAGCGATTTTTAGTGTGAACTTTGTATATTGATTATTATATAAGTTACAAAGTTTACAAATAGCAATAAATATCTTGCATCATTAAGGCTTTAATTAAGATTTAATTAAAATTGATCGTAAATATTTCCTGGAATTAATATTAATTAATTGTACGAAGATACTTTGACTTACTTATAGATGACAAAAATAGTGTTTTAGTTTACAGATGCTAAGGCGTTATCAATTGCTCGATTCCGTTGCATTTTAAAGAGGAACGATGGTCGATGAGAACGCAAGCACCGGCGTAGGCTCTCACGGATTATCGAGTTGGATACCTCATGAAAATTGTCGGGTTAGGGCTCGGTAGCGGTCGGCAGGTAATGCCATTAATTTGCAGGAACCAATGCAGACCGCCGGCTTTCAATATCGTTATCAATACTGTATATAGAATCGCGTGACAAGTGCGTGACCGCAGATGCGGAACGCCCCCGGTACGCATGGACGTTTGCGCCCAACTGCCTCAATTTGTCTCTTAAATTATGCACGATCTCACTGAGAATAGTGGTTTTTGATCCACATCGTACATAAAGACCCTGCTTTATATCCTTCGTAATCCCACCATCATTCTTTACATATTCTTTTATCGTTGCACATGTTTGCTAATCGCTTATTGGCCGCCCCCCAAAAATATATTTTGACCGAAGAACAAATTCCGATTAATTAGGAACTTTTCTATTTCCTCGTACCATTCAGTCCCTTGCACCTTACATTCATGTTCTATTATTACGTCCGTATCCGCAATTTTCAATGGAAAGTGGAATTATCGACGATAAATAATACAATTTGTTGTGAGCGGAATTCAGGCGCAAACGACACGCGGTAATCGATACCGAGCCGTCCGTCAAAGGAAGGGCCACTCTTCGGTAGGCTCGGACATTTTAAGAAAGAGCCTATGTGTCGTTTTCTTGGTGGAGAAAGATCCTGAGAGAGGAGGCTCGAGCTAGCTCGAACTTATCCGTGAGGCTAAACTAATTTGCCGCGCGCGAGGGTGGACGGTTGGAGCCTCTATATAGGCGGGGTGACACGGGACCACGGTCGAACCACGGGGAACGAGGGGCGAAAGCGCGGACGAGCGGGAAGGGGGCTCTAATGCCATCGGGTGGTAGTGGGGGGGGGGGCAGCGAATTCCAAGTGACCAGTAAAAGTACCACCCCACACACACACCGGCCTCGCTTCTCTCTTTCCTTTCATCCCCTTTTTCTCTCTCTCTTCTTCGTCGCCACTCCTCTCCTCTCCCGCCTCTTCCCTCCGTGAAGTCCCCTTTCCCTTTCGCTCCGACACCCCCGCCCTTCCGTCCCCCTCAAAAGACCTCGGTGTTACCCGAGGGGAACTGTGAACTGGGGTAAAAGACTGCTCGTGCTGGGTCGCGAGGACGTTCTTTACGGCTCATACGTATGTGTGTTTCTCGCGTGCGCGTGTGTGCGTGTGTATGCGTATTTACGCGCGCGCGCGTGTTTTTTTTTTTCAGCGCACGTGTGTGCAGGTGCGTAACTTCGGAAGAGGAGGAAGTGCCTTGACGAAGAAGTTCAGTGATGGCGAGCCGTCATCCAAGTCCCCGAACTTTTTCTTTACCACGCTAATGACTTTTACTACTTTCCTGTACATGAGATGTACCACGTAGGTAAGATGGAGCGTGTTGCACATAACAACAGTAGTTGTATTACATTCTCATTTGCTTCTGCTTTCTCTCTATCATGTATAAAATGTTCTTCATGCGTATAAAATTGATTTATGATAAATTTTATAATGTCATCTTATCGTAGCCAATTGTAGAGAAACCCTTACAATTTTCAACGATGGAAAGAGATATTTTCTTGCTCAGAGGTTTTGTTTTATCAGCTAAAGAAACATTGATTATTTGCGAGTTTTCCATTTTTTTTGGACTTTTCCCTAAAAATAATTTTGGGAAATAAGAGAGACGATCATGTTGTTCGACAGCGAATATATGCGCGAAATAAAGGAAAATTTAGAGGGTCGATAAGAGAAAGAAGGGAACCTGTCTGTTCGCAGAAAGGCGTCGGCCCTGACTTTGAAAGGACGTGGGGGTGGCGGGCAGGCAGGCAGGGAGAGGGGCAACTCCGTGAGGGAAGGACGTTGAATCGTGGAACGCGCGGGGACGGGGACGCCGGCGGCCGCGGCGGGCTGGAGGGTTGAATCAGCGCGGGGGTGTATGGGGGAATTAGTGGATGGTCGCGGACAATGTGGGGGATACTTTCTCATATCAAGTATGGCCGCCATCGTGGCACGATGGTCAAAACAATAGTAAGTAGCCGAGGCCGCGGGCGATTCCTCTTCTAAACCCCGTATATCGTCGCGCGCCGCCATGATATATCTCTCTTCTTCTTTTTTCCGTTTCGCTCCTTAATTATCGCCACCTCGCCACCTCGTCGGTACAGCGCGCGATCTGCCATTATTCCACCCTCCTCCTCACAGCTTCTCCAGTGCGCGGTGAACAAAGTGGTGTTATCGTCGCGTTATCGCCGGCACGCACGTCCAGCCGCCACCTCGCCGGTGCTTAACAAATGGATAATAATAAGGGGCCGTCGACGAGCCGCGATTTTCTGGGATGGTTTTACATCCACGCATCGCGCTGCTGATCACGGTGAGTGCAATCCTCCGTTCTGCCGATCGGGATTATTCGCGATCGCGTTCAGCTGTTCCACGATGCCACGTATGTATCGAGGGATCGAGGTATCGGATACAGTTTCGCCGCTTTTAATTATTGTATATAAATATATAAATATCTGGCGAAAGCATTAAAGTCACAAAAATTATTCGATCCCTATGACGATCATTTCGATAGATTGTTTCGATAAACTTTTGAAAACATCTGAATCTAAAAGATCTAAATCTCGTCGCGTATTGTGAATTGCAGATTTTATCTAGTCTTTCCCCCGGAAACATTCCCCGGACACTCAAACGATAGATTCTATCACACGTGCGCGGTAATCTTTACGGAATTTAAAAAGTTAAGTCGTTTATCACGTAGAATTACTATAATCGGAGGAAGTAATATGATAAAAGCAAGGTGACACGATAAACTCCCTTTTTATCCGGATTGTCGGAACGATCTTTGCACTCGGCTCGATCGGATCGACCGACAGACCGCGAGATCCAATCGGACTGCGAGATCCCCGTACTTCCGGAT
The DNA here is from genome assembly GCA_030770255.1 of Temnothorax ravouxi. Lineage (NCBI taxonomy): Eukaryota > Metazoa > Arthropoda > Insecta > Hymenoptera > Formicidae > Temnothorax > Temnothorax ravouxi. Next base: position 188,933 of record JASTWP010000490.1, on the reverse strand, counting down.
TCTCTCGTCAGAACAGGTCCCCGAATCTACAGAATGCGCGAAACGATACTACACCGCTCCCCTTTCAGGGCGAACTAAGAGTACCGGCCGACCGGGTATTCTCGCCGCGACGTCTTTTGCATGCGAATACTCCACGTGGTTCATCCGGCGACACGCATTGCGCAGATCCGACCTCCCGCGATCCCCACCTTTATGCGAATCACACCTTTTACCATACCGTAACAGATTCGTGTGCGAGCTCCCGCCGAGTGAGTTGACTGCTATACTTAACTCCTCGAAGTTTCCGACAAACTTTGTGATTTAAGACGTTCCGACGTACCTCTATGATTTTACCTTATCTTACACGTATGACCCTAAAGATATTAACCGATGAAATTTGTTTTACAAAACCGCGAATTTATATTCACATCCATATTTATTGGATGTTTTAAATATAAAACAAAAATCCTATTCTTAATTCAAACGCTGCTACATACTTTTGAATAATGCATGAAAATTCTTTCATGTTAAGACAAGGAATGTGAGATATAAAATCATTGAAACTTGCGGAAAATTAATTTTAATATAGCATGCCTTTAAATCATTAATATTATATTCTGCCACTTAAGCTTAAGTACAAGTTACATCATATAATATATATACATATACATAGTTTATATACTATACATAATTTTTTACAAAAAGAAGACAAAGATGTAAATAAAATATATTTAAAAAATAACAAAAACAATGTATGTGTGTGTACTTTCTTAAAATACTAAATTTTTTAATCCAATATGAGAGATATTATTTATTCATTTGTACAAGAAAATACAGAATCACAAAATTAGAAAATTTATTTAAAAAAGGGGGGACTATATATTCCATTTAACAGTATTAAGACTCTCTTTCTCTCTCTCCTCCGTAATGGTTAACATTGACATTTCAGCGGCAGCCACGGCAAAGTCGATCCGCTTGAGACTCGAGAAAGAGACCGGCGACGAATCGGATGGACGTTTCAAGACGTCGAGGGGAGGGTGCGCGGGTAGATTTTCAGGGACTGGCGATGATATTTGTCTTGTTTACGGGAAGACTTATGCGCGTGTGCGGACCGCCGAAGTTCGCCGCTCGATCAATAGGCCTCTACTGAAATCACACGTAAACGGGACCCGCGTGTATCCCGCACACGCCCACGCGGATACGCACGTACACGCACCGCGTACACCGACACGCGTGCTTGCTCGAGCACCGGTCCAATCCACGCGAAAAGTTCGCGCGAGCTTTTCTTTCGACTTTTTGCGAAAGGAGCCACAAGGCTTTCATAATTCACTGTCCATACCCACTATTGATTCTGTTCTCTTTCTCTCTGTCTCTCTTGCTTTCTCTTTCTTGCTCTCTATCTGGATCCGTTTGATGTCCCCGGGCTTTTATTGCTTCACCTTAGGTTCGATTGATTTGCCGTCTCTCGCTTACTTTCGCCGACCTGCTTTTGCGCTTGTTTTAATCAGGCTCTATATTATACAAGTGTCATCGGACAATTATTTGTCATGCGAGCCAATTATCTTCTTTAGAAATGGTACAAATCAAATTCTGGAAGATATATGATTTGGAAGATAAAATAGATTATTATTTTTAGAATTATTTAATTAGAATTCTATTTAATAATGTCGTGACTCAGAAAGTGACTGCTGACATTTGATTCTCGCAATTCAATCAGCAGCGAATACCGTAAAAGAAATGTGTCTATCAATATATAAGTTCATAGTCGTTAAATTTTATAGTTTAAAAATGGTAACGATCAATGCCAGGCTGATATACAGGTTGTAGTAACATGTCTCGATTTAAAAGATTCTTTAGCCATTTTATTTCAATGCAACTCAGCAACGCGACCGACGCCGACGTGTACGTTTCTCGCCCGAACTGCGTCAAGCCTATTTCGTACTTTATTAGAATTATTGAACCGCTGATGAATTTTACCGTCATCGGTCAGGACTGCAACGAAGAGCGCCGCACGAAAATACCCTTGACGTGCGTTCATCTATTATTTCGCGGGGGTGCAACGTTGTTTGTCGTTTCACCCACGCGCTCGTGTGCATGTCACCCACACAAGTCAAAGAAAATCTGGCGAACGCGGTGTACGCGTAATAATAATACAGTAAGTCTTGTTCTATCTCATTGTCAGTGCACTTTCTATCTCTCTCTCTCACTCTCTCTCTCTCTCTCTCTCTCTCTCTCTCTTTGCGCCTCTGACGACGTGTTTTTCGCCGACATCCTTTCGCGAACGGCGAACTACCCCATCGAGTCGGATCACCGCCCCTCTCTATCATTCATCCAATTTCGGCGGTGAGTTTCCACAATGTCGGAGCTTTCTGCCCTCGCACGAACATACGGGCGTATTTACGCGTATTTTTAGAAAATCTGTCAAAGGTTGCGTAGAGAAATACGCGGGTTCCGCGGAACCCTCGCTGTCTAGCCCCGTTCACTACCTCTACCTATCTCTCACTCTGACGTGCGTCAGCGATTGCTTTACAACCCTCACATAATCCAATTTCCGTCACACACGCGCACATGCACCAACTGCGAATAATAACCGCTGTTCTTTTTAGACAAACCGAAAGCGAAAACAACTCCGCGCGGCGATTGTTGTGTAGATCGTTGCCGTTACATTTTAAATACTTGAGAGTGTATCTCCTAAAGGAGATGAATTTTATAGTATTTGCCAGAACTAATGAATAGTTTTATATATCAATATATCTATGTGTAAATAAGTACATTTATATATAATAAAATTATAACAAAAGAGAAAGAACACGTAATAGAATGCTTGAGCGCCAAGCAAGTTGGCATGTCTGCCCATCCCCACCACTGGCTGGCAGTGGCTGGCAATAACCGCGAGTCTGGCATCCTTGGCGCCAAGGGGCAGCGTCAGTCTACGCTTGGTGCTCAAATTATACGATTTTGAAAATTGAACTCGGGTAGTCTACACCCAGTCCGTACGGAACGTTACAAAATCCGTGTTTTTCGAGTATTTGCTGCAGTAGAGTATTCTGGTATGTATAATTTACTATTTTTAATATACTTTTGTGCATTCTAACCTCAAAATGATACTCTGTAGCATACCAGCATAACGTATCCGTGCATGCATGTTATTTCTCGAAGAGTTGATTTTTGTTATTTATTTATATTATACTAATCAACAACATCCAAAAAAACTATTTTTACTTTAAGATATTTTTTTTGCGTTATTACGATAAATCAAGCAAGTAACGTTATATCGCTATCGCAAAAAAATGGGTATTTTCATAGTTTAAAAAAAATATACTTTTCGGAATGGATCAAAAAACGAATTCAGCCATTTCAAAGAACAACTTTTTAGCTTTCAAACGCGACTTATAAAATGTCGATATCTTTTTTTTTATAAAGTTATGCAATTTAAAAGAAAAAATGAATTTTTATGAAAATTTTTTGAGAACTGTTTAAATTTTCAAATGTATCTTTGTTTAAACAAATAATGTAATAAATCTATCAACGCCATTGTATTTTTGAGAAAATTTCCGATCCAAAAAAAAAAATTTGTTTCAGTTGACAAATTACAGCCCGATATACAGTCGATCAAAGTCGCCGGGTTAGACTAACCCATGTCCGTACGGAACGTAATTTTTTTATAGTCCGTACCCTGAGGGTTAATTTATTGGTTCTCTGCATGTATATTAATAATAAACGCTGAAATATCCAGGTGAGAAGTTAAGAAAAAACTTAACATATTGAGACTCAAAAACTTGGCGTGCCCAAATAAATAAATTGACCTTCACTATAAATGTTAAGAATGCTATTAGTTTTTAAAAAGTAAACGTTATTGAATATATATTGTATATTTTTTATTATTTTGAATGTATTTCAATGTGTCCAGGCCACCCCAAGTTTTTGAGTCTTGATGTTAAGTTTTTCCTTAACTTATCACCTGGATATTTCAGCGTTTATTATTAATATACATGCAGAGAACCAACGACTTAATATAACAAAGTGTACATGAGAGCTAAGTACTTCTTACTTAATATATAGATAGCGGTACTAAAAATTGTAATTCAAATTATAACATTGATACTCTATATTATGTACTTGGTTAATTGCATTGATCTCACGTCTATTTTTGATGAACAAAGTTAATTTTAGACATCTATTTTTTCCAAAATCTACATATATACGTTAATTTTTACTTGGCGTATTTTTTTCTTTTGTAAAGACTTTTTGTTAGGATTTCACTACTTTTTGTAGAAATTAATAATATACAAATTTGTATTATTTTATATACTTGGCATATATGCTTTTTCTTACATTGGTAATGTCCTTTTATTTAATATTGGAATTTTATTGTCTTTTGTGGAAATTATTTATGTTTTGTAATGTTATAGAAATTAATATTAAATCTTATTACACCTTTTCAGCAAAGAAAATGTATGCGTTTTTGATAGTTTGCCTCAATATTATCATGTAAGAAACAGCTGTATTGTTATATGTGTACAATAAACAAGGTAGTTTATTTTAATTAATTCGTTCAAATTTCAAAAGTTGTAAGTTTAAGAAGAAAAGTTTTCAGACAAAAGTTGTTCAATCTTGAGAGAGTAATTTGAGGACCTTTTGTTTGACCTTGGGTCAAGGTTAAAGCACTATTTCAAGGTCGAATTTATTTTTTCATATAGAATTCTCCATTCTTTTATCACGTATTTTTATAGTTTGTAGCTGATGTCGAAACGTTTTCAAAACGCTATAAAGCTCTCTTTCGTTAAGAATTTTCTGAGATATTTTAAATTGTCATATTTTTTATTATAAAATATAAAATATCTCATAAAGGATTCACTTTTCGACGACTTTAACTTGATACTTTTAAGGGCTGCGCACACAATGAAAGTAGGGGGAGTCCGGGGAGACTCAACCATAGAGGAAAGTTGAACCACTTCAAATATCTCGTTCAAATTTTGAACAAAGAGCTCAATCCGAGCACGTTATAACACGTTTGTCTCACTCACAGTCGAAACGCACTACCAAGCGTCATGTTGTCACACGTGCTCGGATTGAGCTCTTTGTTCAAAATTTGAACGAGATATTTAAAGTAGTTCAACTCTCCTCTATGGTCGAGTCTCCCGGACTCCCCCTAATAGGGAACAGAGAACTGGAAATAGAGAAACAGCTTAATATTAATATATGCATTGTGTACATGGCATACCAAATATATCGATATCGATTTATTATATTGTTCAAGTTCAATTGTATTTGATTAGCCCGAGAGCTGGCGTTAAAAAACTGCAAGAGTTTTTTAATGGCTGATTTTTTCACATAACGTTATATTGCGGGTGTACATGAGTCAGCACCCACTCGCAAGGTCAGGTACTGAAACACCTGGCGCCGGCGCGCTTAGTGGGGCCGATTCCCGAAAAGCTGGCCAAAACTCGAAAAATGAAGTTTTAATTTTTGGGATTTGAAGTACATAGATGTATAGAGTAATGTTCAAAGTATATGAAATGACCCTTTATAAGGGCTAATTAAGTATATATGGCAGGTATAAGCCAGTACAAAAAGGACCTTCGCACGAGTAACAGCTCGAGCGTCCGAGCTCATGTTCAAGCGTCATATTCAAAAATTCGTAGAAAATCGTAAAGTTGATCTTTTTTAATTCTACAAAATGGAGGTTTTAGGTGGAAAAATGTAGTTTATTATCGTATTTTTTAAAAATTATAACAAATAAATATAAATTAACAGTAACGCAATGTTTGAAGTGTAAAATAATGAAAATTTGTGTGCAATTGTTTCAGAAAAATAGAGAAAAGTAAAAAGTCCCACGAAGTCCCGCGATGAAACAAATTTTAAATTAAAGTTTATATTATTGTGTAACAAAATTGATAAAAATTAGCTGCTACTAGCTGCTACTTTGTTTTTAATGTACATTTGTATTTAAAATCTTCCAAATTCGCATAAACTTGTTAACGCCTATGCTTAAACTACTAACAACATAGTAAAACTAATAATTGAAAATAGAACATGACCTTTAACTATGTAAATTGAAATACAATAATTGTTTAAACAATAATTGTTTAAACAAATTACTGCAAAATAAATTTTTTATAAATCTGACAGCGGCAATAGATTCAACGGGAAAAATAATAGAATGTTAAAAATAATGTGTGTGTGTGTGTGTGTGTGTGTGTGTGTGTGTGTGTGTGCGTGCGCGCGCGCGTACGTGCGCGCGTACGTGCGCGCGTGTTTGTTGAAGTGTGTTGAATATATAAATTCAAAAAGAATGCTAAACGATGTAGTCTAGACCGGGCACGGTGACCGTGGAAGTGACCAGGTAGAGGGACCCGACCCTAACCGTTCAAGAAAAATCCTGAAATGATGACGTAAAAAAAGAGAAAGTTTCTAAGGTGTCCTGGTTGGTTTATGGTAACGGGGAGGGGATGACCAGCAAATCGAGGGGATGAATACCTAACGGGAAAATTACCACAAAAGAAATTAAAATCCTTATATCCGGAAACAGTTGAATTGCTTATTTCACCATCACTTTATGCGTTAAGTGCCGATTCTATCTCTTCTTTTTCGATATCATCAGATTCTTCAGGTTTAGATACAGATAATTCAACTGATGATGAAAACTAATTTGTATGTAAATTTTATGTAATATTAGGTACTTGTATGTAACTATTTGTATGGAAATATTAGATTAATATTTTTGTAAACACAAATTTTTTACATTCGGCTTTGTATTGTACTTCTTAATGTATATGTCACAAGTTTTTTTATAAAATAAATAAAAATTATGGATTTTAAAAATTTTGTATTCGTTATTTTGTTTCCAGATTCATTATTTGCGACTCCAAAAACCTATAAATTCCACGTTTCACATAAAAATAACGATTTATAGATATGCTTTTTAGTATTTCGTAGCCGCCATTTTGTTTTTTTTTAATTTTGACTTGAAATTCGTTATCAGCGACCCCAAAAACCCCTATATACCAAGTTTCAAGTAAATATCTTAATTTTTCGAGTTTTGGCCAGCTTTTCGGGAATCGGCCCCACTGTGGCGCCGGCGCGCTTAGAAATAGGTCAAATTATTAAGTGCGATAAAAGTGTTTTGTAATGGCTCAAATTTTGTGAGAAACTAATAAATAATATAAAAAACCGTTAGAAAGTGGTCAGACCGCACAGTTATGGGACGCAGCGAGTCAGCACCTCGCATAAGTGGTCGCAATAATTAGGTCAGTAAAACTGTTTCGAAATAGCTGAAAATTTAGAAACTATTAAATTATTGCGTATAATGAAGGAAGAAAACGGTCAGACTTCAGTTTAATGGGACTGACGCAGTCAGCAGTCGTTTGAAGTGCGAAGATCAAGCGCGCGCGGCTGCTCCAAGCGCGTAGTGATTTGCTTATAATTAAATTCCATTTGTATTTAATAAAATGATTGAAAGATTTTTAACTAAATCACGATTTAAATTGTTATTTTTTATGTTATTTAATTAATTAATTAAAAATTTTATTATAATATAAATAAACTTAAGATCAAATTGTAAATTACAAAACTACAAATAAAGAAACAAAAAACTAAAAAAAAAATTTTTATAAAAAGTATAATTAAAGTATGACATAATACAATTTTTTCAAATAAACAATTAATAATCAATGTCGCTGTTATTTTCTTCATCTGATTGCTCATCACTCGAAATCAGCTTCTTCAGTGTCGTCTACCTGCTCAGACTCAGTATCTGTAAATAAATAATTATGCCTCATTTATAGTATTTTATACATAATAATTTATTGTTAAAAGCAAAATATATGTAATAAAGGTAAATTTAAATGGTTAATTTTTATTCATAAAAATGATTGTTAATTTGAAAAAATATTTTTTCAATTTTCTGTCTATTTTACATAATTACAAGTTACGTTTTTATTAATTCTTTAAATATAAAAAATTATAAAAATTATAATTTACATATATTTTGCTTTTAACAATAAATTATTATGTATAAAATACTATAAATGAGGCATAATTATTTATTTACAAATACTGAGTCTGAGCAGGTAGACGACACTGAAGAAGCTGATTTCGAGAGTGATGAGCAATCAGATGAAGAAAATAACAGCGACATTGATTATTAATTGTATTATTTGAAAAAATTGTATTATGTCATACTTTAATTATACTTTTTATAAAAATTTTTTTTTAATTTTTTGTTTATTTGTAGTTTTGTAATTTACTATTTGATCTTAAGTTTATTTATATTATAATAAAATTTTTAATTAATTAATTAATTAACATAAAAAATAACAATTTTAATCGTGATTTAGTTAAAAATCTTTCAATCATTTTATTAAATACAAATGGAATTTAATTATAAGCAAATCACTACGCGCTTGGAGCAGCCGCGCGCGCTTGATCTTCGCACTTCAAACGACTGCTGACTGCGTCAGTCCCATTAAACTGAAGTCTGACCGTTTTCTTCCTTCATTATACGCAATAATTTAATAGTTTCTAAATTTTCAGCTATTTCGAAACAGTTTTACTGACCTAATTATTGCGACCACTTATGCGAGGTGCTGACTCGCTGCGTCCCATAACTGTGCGGTCTGACCACTTTCTAACGGTTTTTTATATTATTTATTAGTTTCTCACAAAATTTGAGCCATTACAAATTATTTGTAAGCGCGCCGGCGCCAGGTGTCCCAGTACCTGACCTTGCGAGTGGGTGCTGACTCATGTATGTACACCCGCAATATAACGTTATGTAAAAAAATCAGCCATTAGAAAACTCTTGCAGTTTTTTAACGCCAGCTCTTCGCCTATATCACGTGATTGCGTGGTCCCACGGAGCCATGCAAGAGACAGCGAGAGAAGACCGGGAATGGTGGGGGTCGGTGCTGCGACCAAGCGCATAGCCACACACACTAGCGTTCTTCTCTCCACTTACGCACACAGAAACGTTCTGTTTATCCGTGTGACAAACTCGTAATTTGAAAAGTTTAATATTGATTATATAAGAAATATAAATTTTAAATTTTATCCATTTATTTTATTATCAATTTACTTACTGGCTCTTAATTAAAAGTTAATTGTATATATAATTATCTTTTATTATTACAAAACAAATAACAAGTTATAAAATTAAATACCACTTACTAAATTTATCTTAATCACTTTTCCCCAAAAGTACAAGTCAGTCTCTTTTGATTCCATCACATTTTTTTATTTAGATTTTTTTTTCTTTTAGTCCAAAATTTTTTAACTGGTATATATTATCTGTGCAATACGTATGATTGTGTGATACCTTAATAACGTCTTAATAACGTCGATAAGATGTCATTAAAATGTCATTTGACATTATTTTGCTACTTAAAGTATTATATTTGAACAATATATTGCAGCAATATTACTGTAATATTTCAATATTATTTAAAAACGTGTAATACATCAGTAATATTTCTGAAATATTTTATTGTAATACGTAATATTTCCACTATATTGCAATATTACTGCAATATTTCTGCAATATTGTGTGCTATGTGGGATTTATATATAAAACTTTAATAAAAAGTTAATGTGTTCTGTAAGCAACTTTTACTCGATTTAATTGCGGCTTTAACCCAAATTTGGTTCTAATTTGATTCTTATTAAAACGTATTTTTGTTTAAATATATTTGCGGTAAATTTTGTTTTTTTATTTGTCGAACTTAACATAAATATTTGATTCAAAAAAAAAAAATAATTTAGGTAGTCATATAAGATTATATATGATCAGATCAGAATATTGCATCTCAAAGTATCCGATAGATGGCATATTCGATGTGATCTGTTTCTCGTAATTAAAATTTGACAAAAAGTGTTATAAGAACGGTATCAAGAAGACACATTTTTGTATCAGTTATATCGTGAAGTCCACTCATATAATAAAGTGGCACGCTTAAAAAATATTATATTCCCCTACAACCATTAAGACCAAATAAGATTGAGTTACAGTCATATATAATTAATAAGCAATTGAAGAAAATATATGGTTGGTTATGTGCAAATAAGTTGAAATTGAACGGGAAAAAGAGAAAGTTTATGTTACTACCATTGTAGATGCGAGGAAAATACGGAGTGTAATATAAGAATTGCGAACGAAAGATTGGAGCAAATAAATGAATACAAATATTTATGTAATGGTAGATGAGGTATTGACATTTGAGAAGCATGTGCAATATGTTATTAAAAAGATGAGTGCTAAGACACAATTTATTAGGAGAGTGGGTGTCGACCTATCATTATATGTATGTAAGAAGCGTATTGTATAAGGCAATTGTGGCACCACATATGGAATATTGCTCAACGATATTTATAGGTTTGAGTAGAGTACAATTAGATAAGTTGCAAGTATGTCAAAATAAGGCAATTAGGTCAAATTTAGGCAATCAGTACTTAAATGTTCGATATATACCTCATGCGATGAAATGAGGAGTGTCCTAGGAATTATGAGCGTAGAAAAGAGAATTAAGTATAATGTATGTATATTTATGTATAAACTAGCTAATAGATTGTTACCGAGGAGGTTGTGTAATAAGATTGAGAAGGTAGGAGAGCGACATATAAGTACAAAACAAGGCAAGTAAACCAATTACAAGTACAATTTAGAAAAACGCGAACAGGACAAAAAGATTTGATTATTTATGATGGTATAAGGATTTATAATGAATTGCCTGAGGAAATAAGAAACATCGATAATAATGTAAGCGAATTTAAAAGAAAATTGAAAGAAAAATGGATTTAAGTAAAGTGTATTGTGTGTATTGTATGATAGCTAAAAGCTAATAAATGTATTCATTTATTCATTCTCCAAATTCAACCTTCGATGCCCGTAAAAGGACTCCGCCGCTGCGAAGCTGTCCACTATCGCATCGTCTGAAAAGCAAATGCGTTCCACAGTTAACGTCTCTTAACCGGTTTCGCGCGAAACACAGGTGCGCTGCCTGAAGTATCTCGTCTAATAAGTAGGAATTAATTTCGATCAGAGTCAATGTCACTTTCGGTCTGACTTTTACTGATCAAACTACAATCGAATCCCATTTTTCTTTCTCGCAATCACTTGATTTAGGAATATATAAACACCCTATATGCAAGTGCATGCGGAAGTGTGTATGTGTGTATGTGTGTATGCGTGTGCGTGTGGATCGTAAAAATCTCTTTCGAGAAATGAAAAACATTCCCCCTCCTTTTGTCAGACTTTCCAGCGTTGGTCGCGAATAACCGGTAATTCGCTTATTCTCTCTCTCACTCTCTCTCTCTCTCTCTCTCTCTCTCTCTCTCTCTCTCTCTCTCTCTCTCTCTCTCTCTCTCTCTCTCTCTCTCTCTTGGGAATAATGATAATATCGGCGAAATGAATTTCGGGTATAAGTCATCGTAGATCGTGATCGTCCGTTCGGGATAAACGGAAGCCAGACAACGTGGCATCGTGGTCGACCTTTTGGTCGAAGACTTTAAGAGTTGGGAGCGGCTCTATGATGAAACTCTAGTTGTAGAACTTGTTGCAACCCACTTCTTCTGCTATCTTTTGGAACCTCTCTGATATTGCTATGGCCTAGTATCGTTCTTATGCGAAATATTGAATAATACAGCTGATACGACATTTTTTATTGAGAAAAAGATTTATAAAAGTATTTACTTTAAAGCCCAGCTAGTTCTCCTGCTATAATAATTTTTTTTTTTTATTCTAAAATGTAGGATCTAAAATTTTATATCCTGTTGAAATAATTATGCGCAAGAGAAGATATATATATATAAAAGATACGTCTTTTTTAATTGTAATTTATATCACATTGAATTATACGCAACTGAAAAGACAGAAATAAGGAGACAGAACTAAAAAATGGATTTTAATTCTTGGAGGAAAAAGATACAAAGAAATGATATTAAGAGAAAGTAACTCGCGGTGGATATTTGGCGTGAACTAATTCCCAGGTCGATATACGAACGGTATATTCGCGGTCCCGGTCTTTACATGAACTTGTCCGAACGAAAGGGTGCCGTAGGTATTTATGTGCGGCGGTTGCTTGTGCCGCACGAAAGTCGCAAGTTCGGGCTGCATTAATAAAACAAACACAATGTACGATGCAATTTTGCATACAAGTAGGCTGTCTGTTCCCGAGGCGATGGTTTTTACGTACGATCGACAAGTACTATCTCGGAGCCCAATGGACACAGAGTAAATCGCTTCGGTATCTCTATCTCTCCGGCTTCCTCGGCTCCCTTCTCTCGAACACGTTGTCGTTTCACAATGGATTTTCGTACAGTTCAATCTCTCCGAGATCGTTTCACGGTAGGGTCGATAGTAGCGCAGATTTTAACGCCGTCCTAGATAGCAATGCTTCTATCTCGATATTCTGTAATGGAATTATAAAGAAGAATTGAGAAAAATACAAGTGTCAACTAAAAAAATATAAAGATAATAATAATAATAATTTTTCATATACAATAAAGAAAGAAAATTTTTATTGCATTAAAATATAATTGAGTAGAGAGAAATTCGTAGCATAAATCAGTAAAAATCAAAACATGATATATATCTATATTATCTTTATTATTTTCAGATAATATATTTTATATTCTTTTTTACAAAATTGTAGAGAACGTCAAAACAATATCAATTAGATACTAATTAAACTTCTCATAAACTTCTATTTCCTCCAAAAAGATTCCACATTTTTTCACCTAGCAATTTACATATATTATAAGAATCTCTCTTGTACGATAAACATAGCAGAAAGCTAATAATTAGTAATTAGCATAGCATTTGCACACTTTTTAAAATTTCAATTTTGACCTTTTTATGAATTCATAGAGAGTCTTACAAAGTAGCACAAGTGGGGTTTCACAATCGACGATACGATAAACATAGCAAAAAGCTAATTAGCATAGCATTTGCACACTTTTTTAAATTTCAACTTTGACCTTTTTATGAATTCATAGAGAGTCTTACAAAAGTAGCACAAGTGAGGTTTCACAATCGACGTAATGTCAGATCGATGTTGACTTTAGGGAGTTCAGGCTATATAGTCAAAATATGAACTTCGCATATGAATCTTTGATCGCGTATAAAGCTTGATTTAATCAACAAAATCTTATATAAGTATTATATATAAAATAAAAGTAGAAAAGACTGAAGAATATAATAGAATTAGAAATAGCTCGATATCTCAAACATACACACACACGGACATTTTGTAAAAATGTAATTTTAGTTCTAGTTTTAGAACATTCTGAACACGTTGGCATAGAAAACTAAAAATAATTTTTTTTTCACAAAAACAGCTTTCTGTATAAGGAAGCAACAATGAGTGATTAATTAATATATAATAATAAGTAAAAAATAGTCATTTATTGTTTTTGCATAAATAGTAACAATGTCATTTTTATTTTTAGTATTAGATTCCAGTGGTGGCTTTAATTCAGGTTTCCTTTACGGAAATAATTATTGGCTGGGCAGTCGTAGCCAGCGTCTCGATACGATGATTACGGCTTCTCTACAGATCTCATAGCGAAAAAATACTAAATAACACGCTATATCGCGAATTCGCGAAAAAAATTTCCGTCTTTTCAAATAAACTATTTTGTAGCTCATTTGAGACACAACAGTACTACTCAATATCACATAAATATGTTTGACGAAGTAAGTTTATATAAAATCTTTACTACTGTCTTAAATAAAGTCTGTTTTCGAAATCAATATTCGCATAAATCAGAACGTTTCAGTGTAAAAGACAAAAGGACTTTATCAAAGAAAATAAATGAGGCAATCGGAGCCAAGCGCGGTAATCATTGCGCAGACAAATTATAATAATAAATAAATATATTAAAAACTAACGTTTCGACACATTTTTTGTGTCATCTTCAGCGTAAATAAAGTTTCGTGCACATCTCCGTTGCACATTGAATATCAAATAGAAATGGAGCGACGCTTTCAGCGCTGAAAGCGTCAAAAGGAACACAGCCTTTATTTTACGTTTCATAAAACGGCTTTTGTCAATTAGGCGTTGCGCAATAGTCGCAACACTGTGGCGTCTTATATAATCGAAATTTCGAGACTAATGTATGGAAATTAATGTGACTACTTTTTAATTATTGAATGGCCTTCGTCAGAGCTCGTAAACACCAAATTCATGATGCAATCAAGCCCTTCAAAATAAATTTGAAAAGAAGTCAGATTATCGTAATAAGTATACGATCGAGTAAGCGGATCGAGTAAGCGGATCGAGTAAGAACATTTAGCTTTAAATATCAAACAATCATTCCATCGTCACCACGAGAATTAGTAACAGTAGATCTATATATGGGCCTCTTCCAGAGAAGGTGTTCAATATTTATTTGTGATGATAGACGTATTTACGAAATATGTAGCACTGTATCCAATAAAGAAAGCGACGGCGTATACGTGTGTTAGTGAAGTTATTATATAAATGAATACATTCCAAATATCGGAAAACCACAATCAATTTTGAGTGACCATGGTACGCAATTTACCTATAAAATATGGAAGGAAAAGTTAGAGAAAACAGATATCAAAGTACTGTATTCGTCGTTCTATTCGTCGTTCGTTAATAACATTATAATTTGTGAAATTATGAATATAAAGTGTTTTATCAAAGTTTACGTAAATCGTTCCTATAATAACTAATTGCTCTCATAAATAAATAAATAATCACGTTAACGTTGAATATACAGAATAAAACGCAGATATTTTTTCCGTTATATAATGGACCATTCAATGTAAATGAATAAGTAAGAAAAATAGATTACTTGTACTACACGTTTTTATGTCTTTGGCAGATAATCAACATCCATTTATATATTAAAAACGTGGAAGAATTTATGTATAAAACGTATGCATAACGCGAGAGAATGGTACACAGGAAGGAATTTGCACTTACGCAAAAAATAGATAATCATATCTAGCTCGGAGGCATAGGGAAAAAACCGAAAGTTACGTCACGATCGGAAGAGAACTCCACCAATCGAATCATATTAAAAAATAATCCCGCCTCCTCAATTCTGTATAAATATCGCGACTTTACGCACTTGGACACACTTCCGATCCGGCACGAGACAGTTCACTTCTGAGTCCGTATACCCAGTTTTCGTTTACTATTATATTAAAGACAATTCTCTGTTTTTTGCCAACCTAAAGAATCGCGAGTAAATTCTGTGCGCGCTAAGTACCACGAATCACCCTCACTAGCGACTCGGCGAGACCTGCGGTCAGCATCAGCGCTCGACAGAAATATATATATATATATATATATGTAGGTCCGGAAGTATGTTCCGGGACTTTTATTTTTTACATTGTGACAGAAAAACGAAACCCCTTTTCCTCGACATTGACATTCAATGTTTAAGATCCTTCCCTCGACATCGACGCTCGATATAATAATCTTTCCGACAGAATTTTCGGCTGCCCGCGCTGCCATGCGAGCCGAGCGCCGAACCCACGGTCGTGAATACAGGTCCGGAAACTCGTCCGTTTTTTTGGTGGTGGGGGTGACTCGCTTAATGACGATATTTTCATATTGCCATGTGACCGCGCGATTTTTTATCACGCATACGCGTTATCCACTAATCCGTTTCACCGTAAAGGCTCCCGCACAATGAAAAATATAAGGAACAAGGAACAGATATTAGCGATTAAGAATAAGAAATCAGGAATAATATTAATCGCTATTTGTTCTTTTGTTCCTTATATTTTTCATTGCGGAGGCCTTAAACAATACAATATTTTTATAATAAATGTAAGATAGAAAATAGTATATGCAAAAAGCAGCGAGTTTTGTAAATAAGTTGGCTCAATCAACGTTTTAAATGAGTTCAAATGTGGATGAGTGGTAGCAAGAGATCCGCCTTTTAGTCTTACACCGTTTTTAGTTCAATTTTAATTAGTTTTTTTTTACAATTATTTTACAAAAAGAAAATAAAAAGCTTATTATGCTTAAGTCCCTTTTTTGCAATAACATCCATAAATAAAATAAAATACATCTTATATATATGTCCAAAACGCTCATCGTACACCGTATGATTAATATGATTAAAGCAAGGAACTGAACTAATTCGATTTTTCTACAAATACGTCGTTAACTAAATTCGTTAAAAAATTCCAAGCGTTAAGCATTAAATCCACGCGTGTATTGTTTAAATAATTATTTTATTTTTGTTTATTTACATTTTAATTTCTATTTTATTAACCATTAAGAATCCTTTTACGTTCACGACAAAATTGAAATTACTTTTGAACTTCAATCTCTGAGGACGGTTATTCAAGTCCCCTAACAGCACGATATATTGCAGCAATCTTGCAGCAATATTGCCACATTGCACTTGCAGCGTAAAATTGCAGCAATCTTGCAGCAATATTGCCACATTGCACTTGCAGCGTAAAATTGCAGCAACATTGCAGCAATATTGCCACATTGCATTTGCAGCGTAAAATTGCAGCAATATTGCTGCAAGGTGGCACTGCAACATATTAAAAGACATCTACATATACGTACGTGTATTATATATTATATGTACCAGTTTAGTAGAATGCATTTACGTACTGTGCTTCTATGTATGTACATATAATAGACAGGGTGCAAGTAGAAACTTGTACATTGCTTCCTCATATTTTTTAAGTAAGCAAGTAGAAACCTGCATTGCTTCCTCTATTTTAAGCAATAATTATTTATATTTATTTATTTTGGCTTCCTCATAGAGGAAGCAATCAAAATTATGGACCTTTAACCGCATATAAAGCTGAATCTAATCAACTAAATGTTAAAGAATTATATATGAAATTGGGGTAGAAAAGACTGAAAAATATAATAAAATTGGAAATAGATCGATATCTCCAAATTTTCGGAAGTTAAAGCATAAACAAATAATTCTGCAAAAATTCAAAATTTTATTTTTAAAAAACCCCTTAATTATTAGCAATTTTTATTAATTCTATTATATTCTTCAGTTTTTTCTACCCCTATTTCATATATAATTCGTTAAGATTTGGTTGATTAGTTCTGGAGTAAAAAAATTAAATTTCTATAAGTTCAGAACTAATTAACCAAATCTTAACGAATTGTATATGAAATAGGGGTAGAATTTTCCGGAGAGTACTATAGAGTGTGTATTTTTTCGTTACCGATGTTCTGAAGACCGATTTTTTTAATTCTTCTAATTCTTACGGGTAAAAAAATAAAAAAAAACAGTTTCTAGAACATTGGTAACGAACAACTATACACTCCATAGCACTCCCCGGAAAATTCTACCCCTATTTCATATATAATTCGTTAAGATTTGCTTGATTAGTTCTGGAGTTACAGAAATTTCGGTAAATTTGGCACATACACACACACATACATACATACAGACATTTTTTAAAATTGCAATTTTTCGACGTTTTAGAACATTCTGAATACATTCGGAAAAACAAAAAAGAAATTTTTTTTAACGAAAACAAAGCTTTTTCTATGAGGAAGCAATATACATATAATAGATATAATGTCAATATTAAAAATTTGTGCAGCTGTATACTCTTTTTAAACTGAATTTGTTTCTTAAGATGATTTTTGAAAAATTATATATTTGCGCTGGTGTGACATATGTAGACTTTATATAACACTTACATCAAATTAAGAAGTAGTCTACCGCGTAAGGCAGTTGGCTCACGATCCAGAGGTCCTGAGTTCGATCCCACCAAGGTAAGTGTTTTTTTCAAATACGAGAAAATATTTATAATCATAGACTGCATCTTAAGAAACAAATTTAGTTATAAAATAGTAAAAAATTTCGAAAAAAAAAATTTTTTTTATCCCGATAAATATTGGAAATGTGCCACAACATTGCTGCACATTGCAGCAAAATTGCGCTACAATATTGCCACAACATTGCTGCACATTGCAGCAATATTGCCCAGGGTAGGACATAGATAGATTGCTGCAGCATTGCAGCAATATTGCATGCAATATTGCAAGCTTGCCGTGCAAGATTGCTGCAAGATTGCAGCAATATATCGTGCTGTTAGGGTCCATAATAAAGTCTATATTCGTCGTTAGCTCGGTGAATGCATTCGCTAATTATTGTGCTATTTGTGGATCCGTTTGACTGGATACAATGTTCTGTACAAGTTGCTGATATTGTTCTTGATAGCAATATATGAGATGGTAAAGAGGCGTACTGGCGTTCGAGATCATCTGAATCCATTTGATGTGACAAAATAAGACTTATCAGCAACTGAAAGGAAAAATTCAACATTTCAAAATTTGCTGTATCCTAAAAGGTACGTTTATATGCTCATAAGCTATCGCGGATATCCATTTTTTACGCAATTCGTCACGTTTTGGCGCTTTAAAAACTGAACAATTTACTTTCAAACTTTTGCACCCAGTCTTGCAATTCGGCACGACACGTACAATATTTCGTTAATTTCATTATCAATTTAATCACTTTCTAGGACTTCGTACGTTCGTTATATTCAATATGTCAGTATGTAATATGTTATATAACATATGACATATGTCATATGTCATATGTCATATGTTAATATGTAGTACATATTTGCGTTATTTAAAAAATCTCTAATCTCCAGCGCTCCAGGTGGTGATAATGTCAACTACATAAAATGACTTCACTAAGCGAGTCACCCCCCACTACTAGAGTTTCCAGACCTGTATTCACGACCGTGGCCGAGCCCTGTGAGCCGTCGAGACGGCGAGCCAATAGGATAGCGATATGCGATATCGACCCGCAACGATTGCGAGGATCGAGGGGGGTGAGCGCGTGGTAGCGGAACGACCGATAGATCTCGAGGACTCTCCCGTCGGTCTTCGGCGAGATCAGTCCACAGAACATATACTAAGAGAAGCGCAAGCTCTTTGTTAGCCGGTGGAAACACGCGATCGACACGCTCCAAGTGGCTTGGCCCCGGTACTACGTTATAGATTCTATATTTGACTCTATATCCATAGGCCGTGATCCGATATACACTGCCAATTACTGAAAATCTATAATTTACTTTGTATGTAAATTATAGATTTTCAATACTGGTATAGTGTATATCGGAACACGGCCTATATGAGTCGAAAATAATGTAGAAGTGTCATTATGATAAATAAATAAGGGAATGCGCAAAAGAAGAACGAATTAGTTAATGTATACCATGAAATACATTTTTATTTCACATAATTCCAAACAGCAATGAATACACATGTTATTTTTACATAAAAAGGGTTGTTACAATGTATAAAATGTATAATTGTGAACACCTAATAAATTTGTATAATTATTGACTTTAAAAAAATAAAATGATTATTTGTTCAAAGTGAATAATTGAGAAAAAACATATTCGAGAAACCTTAAAAATTAAATGCTATGACCAGAAACCGAAAATAAAAATAACAAATAAACTATAAATAATAAGATTAAACGTTATCTCATGTTTTCTCGAAATGCAGAAAGTCAGTCGCATTAATATATACTTAAGAGCTATTCAACAATGAGTAATAAACTCCAAAATAATAAATAATGCATAACAAAATACATAACTCTGTAATAAATTTGAAAAAAAAACCATAGAACTAAATAGTTCAAAAACCTAATGCATGAAAAATAAACTAAAATGTAAATAAATGAAACAAAAAGTAAAACTAAATCACAGCGATTTAAATTGCTTGGTTTTTTCGTAATGACCTGAAGTTAGTTGTACCGGTTTTTTCTTATCTTTAACATACTTATGTATTAAAAACGGTAAACTATTTTTGATAATTATTTTATCACATCGATGGTCGCTACAAAAATTACTGCTGTAGTTATTAAAAAATATTGTTTTAAAAACTGATTCTAAGTTGGACTTATGTCCATTTTCATCGCAAAACTGAAATAATGCGTTGTGTACGTTATGTATTAACGTGATCATCTGATTACTTGGATACGTTAATAAATCTTTCGTCGAGTATTCCTTAAAAACCGTGTACAGATGATGTTGTTCTTGTTGTGTACAAAACAAATCAATTTGACAATTTGAACAATTTTTATCAGGAAGTTTTAGCCTTTTTAGAAGATAACCCGACACGTAAGAAAGCGCTTGAGATGCATCAGTGGTCAATTCTTCAAAATCAACCTGTTCGAGCTATGCAGGGATAGGTAACGACCGAGAAAACGAGACGGATGTAAAGCCGAATGTATCTCTTGTGTTTATTGGAAGAATACGTTTAACATAAAATGAATGAACGAAACGATTCGATACAAAGTAATTTGCCTCCGCGTTCGCGATGATCGAGAGTAGAGAGATAACCAAACAGAACGGACAGACTATTGAGAAGAACATGGATCACAATAAAAGGGTAGATAGTAAACCCGACGACGCAGTCGGTAACGCTTGATGGCGCCCCGATATATCGATAGGGACATCGACTTTGAGTACGAGAATTTGCGATATCCCTAACACCCTCTCTCAAATTTGAGTGCGTGAGGCTCCGATGTCTTTCATCCCAAGTCCATCGGTACAGAACGAATGTTTGCTGCTCGGTAGTGCCTTGGTAAGAACGTCGGCGATCATGTCCTCCGTGGGTGTATAGACGAGGTTGATCTGGTGATCCGTCAGGGCCTGTCTAATAAAATGACATCTAATGTCAATGTGTTTTGACCTGGAATGGAAGACCGGGTTGACAGCCAGCTTCGCAGCGCCTTGGTTGTCGTTATGAAGTGTTACCTTCCCGAGTGATGGTAACCCAATCTCTGAAAGAAGTTTAGATAAATAAATGGCTTCCCTTGCAGCATCGCTAAGGGCGGTATACTCCGCTTCAGTGGATGAGAGAGCCACGGTTCTTTGCTTTCGCGACTCCCACGATATAGCAGCGTTGGCTAGTAGGAACACAGATCTAGTGTACGACCTGCGATCCAGGCCGCAGTTGCCCCAATCAGCATCCGTATATCCGATAAGGGCTTTTCCACATTTCGTGTAGTACAATCCGTGGTTGATGGTGCCCTTGAGGTATCTGAGTACCCTCTTGGCAGATGTCCAGTGGACTCGTTTAAAAGAGGTGCACCATTGGCTTAGTGCGCTTACTGCGTGAGCAATATCAGGGCGAGTTCCCTGTGCCAGGTACATCAGCGAACCTAGGAGTTCGCGATAGGGTAGTTTTGATTCGTCTACGTCCGTGTCTTTGACAGCACCATGCAGCTTGACACTAGCATCCAGAGGTGTCTTCACTGGCTTACAATCGGTCATGCCAAATTTGTCTAGAACGTCACGGATGTATCCAGCTTGAGATAGATGTATCCCGTCCTTGATCCAAGATATTTCAATCCCGAGACAATATTTTGGGTATCCAAGATCCTTGATTACGAAGACCTTGGCCAGTTCTTCTTTCAAGTGAATGATGCGGGTTTCATCGCGAGAAGCTATGATAATATCGTCTACGTAGACCAATACCAGCGTTCGTTTCTCCTTGTCGTAGTACACGCACGGGTCGGCACGGGTTGGAGTCAGTCCAAGTTTCTTGAGAGCTTCGTCCAGTCGTTCGTACCATCGACGGCCTGCCTGACGAAGGCCGTATATTGCCTTCTCGAGCTTGCATACCTTGTTACCCTTCTTGAGCGCATACAACATCTTTTTAGCCTTCTCGATCAGAACGGCGTTAGATTCGGTCGCAATGATCCTCTCAAGCATCTCCTGTAGCATCTCCGGCATCTCCATGTATACTAACATGTCCATTATGCCATTTAGATAGGCAGTAGTGATGTCAATTTGTGAGATCCGCATGCCTTGCTTTACGGACGCAGCCATGAGCGCCCTCAACGAACTGAGTCTTGCAACCGGGGCGAATGTATCGTGGAAATCTACGCCAGGACGTTGTGAGAATCCCCTTGCAACTACGCGGGCCTTCCTTCGTTCCAGCTCTCCGTTCGCCTTGTATTTGTTCCTCAGCACGGTTCGGCAGCCTATCACCTTTTCGCCATTGGGTCTGTCAACGAGTGTCCAGGTGTCGTTGCTTACGAGAGACTTAATCTCGGCATACACAGCGTCTCGCCATTCATTACCGTCTGGACCTGAAACAGCCTGAGAAAGAGATATTTCAGAAGCCGCCATGGCAAACTGCGCGTCGAACCACTCCAGATCTTCGGCCATATTCTCTTCTTCGGGATTTTCCTCAACGGTCGCGGGCCGACTCTGTTGCAAAACCGGTCCTTTCATGTGGTACTGCTTAGCTGGTCGACCAGGTTTCCCGGTACGAATCTTCCGTGGACGTCCAGGACCTCGTACAAGCGGTTGATCTTCGTTGAAGTGGTCATCTTCATTTGCAGATGGTGGCGGATCGTCATCCTCGTCTTCATCTTCAGCCGTGATATCAGCATCTGCTGGATCTTCGGGTGCTCGACGATGGATCATTTCATCATTGTTTGCGATATCTATCCCTAGGTTTTGAAGTGAGTCATCATCTTCATCGAGAAGCTTCGTCCGACCATTTGTCGTTTCATTACTTATGAAGTCTTCGTAAGTGTTATTCGTGTCGAATCCATCCAGGAATTTCACATCCCTTGCGACAATGACTTTTCGGTCCTTCGGGATCCAGATGCGGTAACCCTTGGAAGTGTCAGCATAACCGACGAAAATGCCTTCGACGGTTCTGGGCTCGAATTTTCCCTTATTCGGATTCTTATTTAGAACGTGTACCTTACATCCGAATGATCTAAGATGACTTATGTCGGGCTTCTCGCCTTTCCATTGTTCGTAAGGAGTACATCCATCCAAACTCTTAGTGATGCAACGATTCCGTATGTAATTCGCAGTGTTGATAGCTTCTGCCCAAAATTGTGTCGGGAGTCCGGATTGTGCCAGCAGGCAACGAGCGGTTTCAATCAGCGTTCTGTTTTTCCGCTCGGCTACCCCGTTTTGCTCAGGAGTATGCGGAATGGTTAGGCGTCGTTGAATTCCGGAATCCTTCAATATACAATCCATGGCGGAGTTGCAAAACTCCTTTCCGTTGTCCGAATGAAAAGCCTTCACCTTGAGACCTGTCTGATTTTCGACGAAGTTCTTGAATTCGATGAATTTGCTTGTTGCTTCATCCTTACTCTTCAGAAAGTAGACTTGACACCATCTTGTATGATCGTCGATGAGCGTCATGAAGTAGCGCGCGCCTCCCGTTGAATTTACTCGCATTGGTCCGCAGAGATCAGAATAAATGATGTCGAGGCGGTGCTGTGATCTGTTAGCTCGAGATGAGAATGGAAAACTTGTTAGTTTCTGTGTGATGCATATTTCGCAGTTCGAAACTTTGGAGTTATCCTTCAGCTTGAATCCGGATGCTGCTTGAGTTTTCGACATTAGTAGTAAGTCTCTTAAGTTAAGATGGCCGAGGCGTTGATGCCAGATTTCGGTATCAGAGTATTTCTTCTGCGAGACTGTATTAGCTTGTTCGCCGGATCCTTTCAGAATATATAAGTCACCTTGACGTTCAGCGGTGAGCTTAATATTTCCTTTGATGTCCTTTACGGATGCTTGGTTTGAGCCGAATACGACTTGATAGCCTTTGTCCACAATCTTGGCTACAGATAATAGGTTGGTTCTCAGATCTGGAACATGCAGGGTATTTTCCAGTCGAATCCTTTTAGTTTTATTATTAACTCTCGTGAGAAGTTCTACGTTCCCTTTTGCATCCACCGTACTTGTTGCGTTGTTGGCTAACCTGATGTCGCTTTGTGTGGACATCGAGTTTGTCAGCATTCGAGCGTCTTTGCATAGATGAGACGTGCACCCGCTGTCGAGACACCATTGACTTGCGCCTACGCCCTTGGCGGGCTCGGATGACGAATACTGAGCGACTTCCGCGAAGAAACTTTCCGCTTCCGTATTGTTTGCTTTTTCGGCTTCTTGCGTCTTCCTTTTACGGCAGTCAGCATATTTGTGGCCGGTAATCTTACAGAAAGAGCATTTGTATTTAGGACGAAAAGGTGCTTTCGCGTTCTTATCGTTATGTGACGTCGATGCGTTATTCTTGCCGGATTTCGAATTCGGGTTGCGCCTGCCGTGAGCGAGCATCGCGCCTGATTCGTTGACGGTGACTTGATTTCGCGCTTCGTATTCCTCTACGATTTTTATTTTTAATTGCTCAGCGTTTGGCAGCGCGTCGCGAGATTCTATCGCGCATCTAAAGTTCTCGAAACTGCTAGGTAGGCTATAGAGAAGCATGATCGAGAGAAGATCTCCGTTGATCTGAACATCCATGGATTCTAGCTTATCGACGGCATCGAAAAATTGAGCGATGTGTGTCTTAACGTCCCCGCCTTCCGACATTTTTGTTTGAATAAGGCGTTTGAGTAACGTTGCTTTGCGCGCGGGATCTTTCGAGTCGTATATGGATTTTAATTTATCCCACACATCTTTGGACGTTTTACAACCACGTACCTGCTTCAACTCAGAGGGATTTATAGCTAGGATTAAGTCAGATTTTGCCTTGCGATCCTCGTTCTCCCACGCTGCGATGGCTGCTCGAGTTGCTGCGTCGTCGGCATCGCCACGAGATTTCGGGCATGGCCTCTCGCCACTCACGTAGCCCCAGTTATCGTTCTTAACGAGTAATGCTTCCACTTGTATCACCCAAGTATCATAATTGTCCTTGGTTAGCGTTTCTAATCGCGTAGAGTTAATTGTATTTGTCTGTGCCATCGTCGATTTATTCGCGGAACGCACTTTAACGACGATGATTTACTTATGACGCGTCACGGTCGATATATCGCGTTCACGACGTATTACGCCCGGAAAGAACAAAGAAACTCTCGCGTGGATTCAGCGAATTTAGATATGAAAAAGTATTTCTTCACTTTGTCGTTGCGGCTCTGGGCCCATAACCTGTTCGAGCTATGCAGGGATAGGTAACGACCGAGAAAACGAGACGGATGTAAAGCCGAATGTATCTCTTGTGTTTATTGGAAGAATACGTTTAACATAAAATGAATGAACGAAACGATTCGATACAAAGTAATTTGCCTCCGCGTTCGCGATGATCGAGAGTAGAGAGATAACCAAACAGAACGGACAGACTATTGAGAAGAACATGGATCACAATAAAAGGGTAGATAGTAAACCCGACGACGCAGTCGGTAACGCTTGATGGCGCCCCGATATATCGATAGGGACATCGACTTTGAGTACGAGAATTTGCGATATCCCTAACACAACCCATTGAAGAGTACAGTCGCTATTGTTCTCTAATGGTTCATCTTCGCTGTCGTAAACGCTATCACAAGTATTACTTAAAAACTGTTGAAAGTTGTTCAAATTTTCACAATTATCGTTTTCGCAATTCGCAGATTTTGAGATTGGTGCGACAAGATTATTTAATACTACAGTTTTTAAGGCAGCTACAAATTGATGACAAGTGGGATTAGAATTTGCAATTCCATGCTGACGAATTTGGCAAAACAGATTTTCCAGTGGATCTTGATTCAGATTCCTCATATTTAAAAATTTGAAACCGAGACCTTTCAGTTGATGCCACAAATACATGACAGATCTGATTGTTATCATCCAACCTTTTACAAAGCGATATTGTTTTGTGACATCTTTTCCCGTAGCTAAATCAAATAACTTCCACTTAGTCATTTCAGATAATAATCTGCTATATAACTGAAAGTGAGGCGAGCCGTCTTGCAAACAACATCTGTACTCCTTGCCATCATCTGGGTTTATTGTTGAACCATTTAAGGAATCGAAGAGATCGTCTACAAGTTTTGCAAACTCTGCCGTTTGTATCGATTCAACTGGAAACAATCCGCTTTCGTTGGAAGTGCTAAAAGAATAAATAGCTGCAGCAACAGTATGGCTTAACTGACGCGCTGCAGTTTTTACCC
The DNA here is from genome assembly GCA_030770255.1 of Temnothorax ravouxi. Taxonomy (NCBI): domain Eukaryota; kingdom Metazoa; phylum Arthropoda; class Insecta; order Hymenoptera; family Formicidae; genus Temnothorax; species Temnothorax ravouxi. The sequence goes on along the minus strand of JASTWP010000490.1, from coordinate 163,058 downwards.
TCATCTTAACAAAAGAGTCTTTAAAATTGAAATTATGTTTCTTTAATTTATAAAGCATTTTAAAGGGAGAATTTTGATCAACATCAAAAGCATTTCTAATGTACTTAAATTTAGCTACTTTGTTTTCTGCAAATCTAATTGTACAACGAAGCAAAGCGTTTCGAGTGCATTTTAATAAATGAGGAACATCATAAATAATTACTATGATTTCAGAATTGACGACAAACGTGTGAGGAGTAGAAACTGTTGTATTATCTGCACATAATTCAGATAATGCTTTTCTTTGAGTTGAACCCTGGTCGCAAACAATAGCCTTTACTATCAGTCCAATTTCTTGCAATTGAACAATAACATTTTTTATGATACATTTTAGATTACTACTCGATATCGTATTAGTAGTGAAGTAGTAAGCTATTACTTGCTTCCATTATTTCCTCAGACCACGTATCATTAAAACAAGAGCATGGTTTGCTGCCTTAGAAGTTCGACCCAACTCACCTAAGTCTTCAAAACCCGAAATTTGTTGTTTATGTGCTTCGTAGTGAAAACCGTGACTTAACGACATTTCGTCAAAAACTAATGTGCAATATCGGTCCAATTTGTGCATTTCGTTGCTTTTAATTTTTAACTGTTCCAAAAGTAGTTTATTTACACCAGTTTCGAAAGGAATCTTTGCTAACATATATTTCAGAGTGCGCGATGATGGTAGCTGGAAGTAGGCGAGCAGATATTTGTAAACACGAGGGCTACGTTTATAAATAGATAAGGCAAAAGCCTTATCTTCTTTTGTCCACCGTCTTCCAGAAGGAGGACGATCGACATTACGTAGTTGCGACTGAATAAAATGTTTGGTAACTTCATTTAGTTTTGCTTCTATGCAGTCAAATACATTATTATTTGACATACTTTTCAATTTTTTCAAAGCATTCCTTTCGTCACACAATTTCTTCTTAATTTTGCACAGTTGTGACGTAGTTTTCCGATGAATCGAGTACATGATACTTTTTCGTGGTGACATCGTCTTTGAAGTAACTCCTGCTTGCGTTAAAAATCCGTCAGATTTCCTTTTTTTTGTAAGGTTTGTAGAAACACTATGCGATAGCAACTCGGTTGAAGAAATACATTGTCTAGCTGTACAATCTTCATTGTCACAGATGCAAATAGGACCGTTTTCGTTATTGTCTGCATTATTTATATTTAATTTTAAACTATTTCCAGGTTGACTGTCGTTACCATTATGAACCTGAACCTGAACATTCTGCAACATGCTATTGCCATAAAAATTAGCAGAAGTTTCATCAGAAACAGTATCACTGTTCACGGAAGTATCACACATATTTATGTCAACTTCATTGTTATTTAAACCATTATTTAGACCATTAGTGAAATCATTACTTAAACCATTACTTAAATTGTTTCTTGACTCGATAAAAACGGCAGAGGATGTTTCAGTCTCAAAAGCAGCAGTTTGCACCGTAATTGAATTGTCTGAAATTCTAATGTGTTTCGGTATGACATTCGGGTTCGACAAATGTTTGTTAAAGTTCACAAAATCTTGTATGTGAAAATGATTTTCGCAAATGTACATATTCCGGCAATTAATATTGATATCAATCCCACAAATCATTTTCCATTTCGTAGAAATTTCGGAATTCTTAGGAAATCTATAAAAGCGTTTATTTACGATTGGATTGGCCTCACCTTTCGACCAATAATAACTGTTGGCACATTCGGGAAATTTGCAAGAAAATTTCTTTCGTGAAAGCATCGTTTACAAAAAGTTTATCAATTGATATTAACCCAAAACGAAACGTGCAAAGCAAGTAAATAAAATCAAAAGAAATTGATTAAAAATAAAATCACATAGGGGAGACCGGGGCTAAGCCGACAACGGGGCAAACTTGACACTAGGTTTTTTACCAATTTAAATCTATCGTAGAAACTTGCCTTTCCTACTGTAAATGCGTCTTTATGTGCCAGTATTATCAACGGAATTTGGTAACATTCTGAGTTATAGTGTAATTTTTAACGCGACATAAGCGTTTTTGATAGTGAAAAGTAATTTTTCTGATCTCTCGAAAATGTCTACTCTTTCATCGAACTTTACTCTTGCAAATCTACCGGTAAGTGATTTTGATGGGAAATTTGATGCTTTATATGAATTCGATAATCGTTTTTGAATATTTTCAAAATTTTCATGTTTTTGAAGTAACAAAAGTGAAAAACGACGTTCGGGGCAAAGTCAACACCACGCCGTTTCGTCGGCTCCCAGTAACGAACGATGCTTTGCAGCCGTATATGGCTCATGACAAATGTATGCGCACGTCCGATCGCGAGTTTATCTGCATTAATTGTTTTTCAGACATGAGTTTAGATGAAGATAATTGAAAGTTCAACAATTTTTGTTCTCATTATTTCAAATGATTGTTCTAGCTACTTTATTCCGAATTTTTGTACTTTTTAAATACACAATAAACAATGTATTTTCATTTTCAGACAGTAAAAAATAAGTTCCAGATCAAATTGTGTCGATCAGACAAAGTGTTGAGTTTGCCCCGGCGGGGTGTCGAGTTTGCCCCGTCATTTTTTAATTCGAAAATTTGTCTTTGCGTTACTTTTCCTTTCCTGGCGGCAAAACAAAGCGACGTACAGCAAAACTTCCTGAATCAATTTTGTACCTGAAGAAACACTCTTTAAATATATACCATTGAATTTGCCTAAAAATTATAATTAAACATTGAAAATTGCCTTTGAAAAAATAGTGTCGGCTTAGCCCCGGTCTCCCCTACATGTAATGTATGACATGTAGTAATACATTGTGTATAATAAAGCCAGCGCGGACTCTATCAAAAGAGAACAGTCCCAGCACCCACTGGCTTTGCAAACAACACCGGTACGGACTCTGCCACCCGAGGACGACAGTCCCAGCACCCACCGGTGAGCCAGAGCGGACTCTGTTCTCAAACACCGGTACGGACTCTGCCACCCGAGGACGACAGTCCCAGCACCCACCGGCTTTGCAAACAACACCGGTACGGACTCTGCCACCCGAGGACGACAGTCCCAGCACCCACCGGCGAGCCAGAGCGGACTCTGTTCTCAAATAATGATAGTCCCAGTACCGACCATCATACACAATGTATACAACATGCAATAATAGGAAATATTCTTGCAAATAACGCATATGTGCATGCATAAGCAACCGTCTACGACTATATAGCAACCATCGAGTATATCACATATACTATATCACATACTTTTAAACTAGACTTCACATCTTCTCTTCTTCATTTTTATTGGTGGGCCTCCCGTTAATTCTTCGTTTGGCACATTCCAAACATCTGTATCCACAGATGATTTGTATATGCAAATGTGCATATGGACATCTCTCGTTATCTCTTTTACCTGTATAAATACAAAGATACAATTGTTAATTATTTTAAAAATTAAAAGCAAATAAGACAGTATGGAATAATATAAAAAGATAGAAATTCTATTTTGAAATATAGCTGGAATAAAAAATCTAGAAAAAATAGACTGGGAAAACATAAAAAATAATGAGGTAGCAAACTTTTCGGAGACATGGATAGAAAAAGAAGAAAGCAACCTGCTGGAACACAACTTACAAAATTTTGAAGTATTTACAGTAAAACCAAAAAGAAAAAAAAAGGAAGAGCAAAAAGCGGAATGGCTACGGTATACAGGAAGGAACTAAAATCTAACAACATAAAGATAAAAAAGAATAACGGAAGAAGTCACACAGATCAACTTAGATAATAAAGCAGAAAAGATAATAATCTTCAGTGTCTACATGAGAGAAAAAGAAAAAAAAATATGAAAAAATGTCAGAGATAATAGAGAAAAATAAGGACAAAAGCATTATAATAAGAGGCGATTTCAACGCAAGAACCGCAAACAAGGGAGGAAAAATTGAAGAACAAAATGATAAAGAGCACAGAGTATCAAAAGACAGATTAATAAACGAAGAAGGAAGAGAATTAATAAAGTGGATGGAGGAAAATGGACTCTATATAATTAACGGAAATATACATGGTAACGACAATGATGGAATAACGTACCGAGAACAAAGAGTTTAGGCGAGAAACGGCTGTCCTTGTGCACGATGGTCTCGTCACGTTGACGACGTAGCCTTCCGCGGTTTCGTTGACACTGTCTTCGGCACTTTAGCCCAGTAAAATGACTCGAAATTTGTCGATTTGCAGGAAATAATACTGACTGGGCTGAAACTTTGTAAACAGGGTTATTTTAAGATACTATTCAACATATTAAAAGTCCCCACGTGTAGACGCTACGTTGCGGGCAGGAGAGGGTCCACAAGGTCCAAAAAATCCGTTTTTCGCAAATAATTCGGAAAATATCAACTTTACGGAAATTTATGTAGATATCAAAATTGTAGCTTACAAAATTCTGCACAATTTCATTTTTTATTCAAGTCTGTACGACCAAATGGAGCAGAGATAGAATTTTTTTAAACATCGGTAGTTTTGCGACGCAACAAAAACGCGTACGCGCGTCGCGCATTTTTCGCTAATATCTCGAAAATAGACTCTCGAATCGAAAAATGTTTACATGAACACTAATATAAAAAAATACTCACATTTTATGAACCAATTGCTATTTTATACTTGTACATTTGAAATGTACATGTCTAAAAACACAGTAATTCACACATGTAATTCACAATGTTCATAGATAATCCAGCCGCAAGAATTCATTAACCCTATTGCTCTTTCGTGTTCCACAAGTTTCTAACAGTTGTTTGTTCCGGAAAACAAATAATTGTTAGATAATCTCCCCCACCCCTAAAAAAGTTGTTATAGTAGGGAACATTGTAGAAATTTCAAAGTCCTGAGAGCCGACAAAACGGCGTGGTGTTGACTTTGCCCCGGACGTCAATTTTCACTTTTGTCACTTCAAAAATTTCAAAATTTTGAAAATATCCAAAAACGATTATCGGATTCATATAGAGCATCAAATTTTTCATGAAAATCACTTACATATAGGTTTGCAAGAGTAAAGCTCGATGAAAGAGTAGTTGAGAGATCAGAAAAATTACTTTTTACCATCAAAAACGCTTATATTGCGCTAAAAATTACACCATAACTCAGAATGTCATCAAATCCCGTTGATAATACTGGCATATAAAGACGCATTTACAGTAGGAAAGGCAAGTTTCTATAACAGATTTAAATTAGCAAAAAGTCTAGTGTCAAGTTTGTTCCGATGTCGAGTTAGCCCCGGTTTTTCCTATTTAAAATATTATTGTCGTTAAAAAAAAATTTGACATTCCACAGAGGATAATTATAACTCAGAGGCAGGTAGAAGAGATGGAGAGGAGCTACAATTATAAAAAAAATTAATTTTTTTACATAAAAAATATTTGTCACTTCAAATTCATTTTTTCTTATTCAGAAATTCTTTTTTTAGCATCCTTTAAGTCCTTAAAGTCCTTCTGTACCATTTAAAAATTACCAAATTTGCGGCGACAAAATTAAGTATTCTTATTTAATTAATAATTATCTCATTTTTTTTCTCATTCGTACTACTTTTAGCTTTAATTTGCGTGTTTGATCATTAAGCTTTGTCAATTGGTTCGTGAGTTATGATTTTTTAAATAAAACGAGTCGTAACGTGTTTGCCGCGCCGCGCGCCGCATACTGGCTTCGGACTCTTTTCAATCTTTAGTACCTACGTACAGTACTATCGGTCCTCAAAATATCGGCCTAGTACAAACGATTCAGAAAAACCCCAAGAATAACTTCTGACACTTCAATAAGTACAGAAAAATTGTTAAGAACACGTTTTTTCATCATTTCAGGCGACTCATAGTGATGATCTGCTACATACGTAAACTTACCTGTCTTTTGAAACTCCAGTTTCTCATCATGATGCCTTCAAAATTACATGCCATAAACTCTATTTTATAGGAAATTTTGTCAGCTTTAATTTCGGTCTCTTGAAGTTTTTTCGTAAAGTTAATAGAAACAAAGATTTTTACAAAAAAAGGAATGATAATGCAATTTTTCCACAATTTATCAAAAATACAGCAATATTTATGAACTTTATTTTTAAATAAAACATACTTTGCGAAGGACTTATACTACTCCAGCACGTTCATACATATATGAAGTAATGAAAACAAGGTAAAATAAATTTTTGAAAAATTATTATCCATATATTTTTGGACTAAAATGTTAATTTAACATAAATTGATTTTTTTTCTTCAATATTTAAACGCCTGTAAATCATCAACGTTTCAAAGAAAAAAGGTCTACGACCTCTCATTTTAAAGATAATTAAAATATCTTCAAGAAAAATACATAACATTACTGAAAAAGTTATTTTCCAAAATGCACTGAAAAATGACATTTTTTCATGTTTTTTGCTCTTAACTTCAATCTATCTTTACCAAAATGGATTTATGCATACATCAACATGTTCAAAAATTTATTCTCTTTAACTTTTATTATACATACTATATGTGTACGACCTATACTTTCAGAGTTAATACTGATTTTTACATGCAAAACATCCATTATCAACATAAAATAAAATTGTCTTTTAATTAATAACTCGGCGAATTTGAACCGTACAGAAATGAATAAAAAACGAAATTGTTCATAATTAGATTCTCTACAACTTTTATTTAAAACATTTTTCGATTTGAGAATCTATTTTCGACATATTAGCGAAAAATGCGCAACGCGCGTACGCGTTTTCGTTGCGTCGCAAAACTACCGATGTTTAAAAAAATTCTATCTCTGCTCCATTTAGTCGTACAGACTTGAATAAAAAATGAAATTGTGCAAAATTTTGTAAGCTACAATTTTGATATCTACATAAATTTCCGTAAAGTTGATATTTTTCGAATTATTTGCAAAAAACTGATTTTTTGGACCTTTTGGACCCTCCCCTGTCCGCAACGTAGCGTCTACACGTGGGGACTTTTAATATGTTAAATAGTACCCTAAAACAAGCCTGTTTACAAAGTTTCAGCCCAGTCAGTATTATTTCCTCCAAATTTTGTCATTTTACTGGGCTACTTCGCGTACTTGCTCGCGAGCGAGGACAAAAACCGATCCGCGAGAAACTGAGAAACGGACGATTGCAGATGATCGATCAAAGATGTCGGCCGCCGACATCCTACTCGTGCTCGTGGCTTCGTTCGCTTCGTGCCCGATCGACTCTCATCGGCGTGACTTCGGCTCGCCTATGCGCGCGCATTACCCCCGTTCCTGCTTGGCCCTGCCGCCATGTTGTTTCACCCCTTCTCCTACTACCTTCACTCCCGTGGATCAGTCCCGCGTCTTTGCGTTAGCTGTCTGCCGGTCTTCGAGCGACTTCGACGAAAATATTGTAATAGTGATAGTATTGTAATTTGTCAAGCGAAGCGGTGAGCATAATTTGTCAACGAGTGTGTGGGCCGTTTGTGGCGGACGACGAACGTGTAAGTCTAACCTAAATACACTCATATATCGCTTGTTATCTCTCTAACTTTCTTTTGGCTTCGGCAAAATTCCTTGGATCCTGACGGAACTCCCCTTGAGTGTCTCATATCAATCGTAGATCGATAAAACGTGAGTTTGTTAGTTCTCGCAAAACTAACTGGCGCCCAATTATTGGAAAATATTAGAAAATTTTAGAGCCCTGGCAGCCCTTGACCCAGGCTGCGCCAGGTGTCGGCATTATTCGTCGAGTATTAAGCAGTAAAAGAATAACGCCGGTCTCAACATCGATATATTCCGGGACATTTGGCAGTTTCCAGGACTGTCCTGGAAAAAATTCATGTCTTACGGAAATTTTCGGGACAGTTTTTTGAATCTGATTACATATATATGCGTTATATTCCAGGACTGTACATTTCAAAAAACGTAAACAGTCCCGAAACATACCTCTGGACCTACATATATATATATATATATATATATATATATATATATATATCGGGTGTATATCATATTTTAAGTGATTCAGCTGAATATCTCTTGAAGTAAAAGAGATTGGAAAAATTATTTTAGCCAAAAGTTGTTTAGTTCGAAGGGGGATATAAGATAGTGTCATTGGTTTGACCATGAATGGTCGTTTGAAGCTCACGTGAACAACACCTTTAATTTCTTAAATGGAAACTCCTATTTTTCAATGCATATTCTTGTAGCTAATCTTGAGAGCTTCTCAAAACACTATAATAAAGTATTTTTTCATTAAGAACTTTTGGAATTATAAGGCTTGAAAGTTCTAGTATTTTGACATAAAATACAAAATATCTTGTAACACATTAAGTTTTCGGTAATGTTACCTTAATACTTTTATGCACAGAATAATGAGACAAATCAATTGGTATGAAAAAAAAACATAGTTGCTTTTAAGAAAAAGTATGCAGATGCGCGTTGCAAATTACATATTTTTTCTTAAAGGAACTGTGCTTTTTTGCTTCGTCATATAGGAAGCTTTTTTTCATACCAATTGATTTGTCTCATTATTCTGTGCATAACAAAAAAATTAATGTTTTACAAGATATTTTGTATTTTATGTCAAAATACTAGAATTTTCAAGCCTTATAATTCCAAAAGTTCTTAACAAAGAAACACTTTATTATAGTGTTTTGAAAATTTCTTGAGATTAGCTACAAGAATATGCATTGAAAAATAGGGGTTTACATTTAAGAAATTAAAGGTGTCGTTCACGTGAGCGTTAAACGACCATCCATGGCCAAAGCATGACATTATCTTATGTCCCATCCATACAGCACAAAATGGTTTCAAAAAATATTTCTAAATGTTTCTATAAAAATATTAAAAATATTGCGAGAAACACTTTAAAATAGTTTTAGGAATATTTTAAAATGGTTTAAAAACTTTCTGTGGTAACAGTTTTAAGAATATTTGAAAAATTTTTTTAAAATATTGTTCTAAATGTTTTTGTTTATCATCCAGGCAAAATTTTCTTAAATATTTGAAATATATTTTTGAAATATTAATTCAAATCTACATATTTATTGTATCATAATCTTGTTTTAAAATATTTAAAAAATATTTTTATTTTTTATTGATTTTATAATCTTTTCTCAAATATTTTTAAAAATATTTTTGAAATATTATGAAATATTCTTAATTAAGAAAAATGCATGGTAGCACATCTTTCCGTGCTAGACCGCAACGATGCCGCGACGCCGCTAGACGGCGCATGTATAATGGTAAGACTAACTCGTAAGTAAATTTCAGTTGGGATCTAATAAGCAGGCCTTCGGCGAAGCAAAATCATAACATTCGCGACACATGTCTTCGCCAGGAATATAACGCAAGGCTTACCCAACACCACTGCGATGCTATAAATATACAAAATATTTTCCAAAGATATGTAAAGATGTATATTTTTCAAATATTAAAAAAAATCTTTCAAACGTGAAACAATTATCGCTGATTGGGTCAAACATATTTTATTTTTTGAAGCAATATTTCTAAAAGATTTTACAAATATTATTGAATATACTTATTTGCAATCTTTTAAAAATATTTTTAAAAAAATTTTCTGACATGATCTGGCGGACATAAAAACATTCTAAAAATATTTTTGTAAATTATTTTAATTTTTCTAAAAAATATTTTAAAAATATTTTGTGCTGTATGGGAGCTTCGAACCAAACAACTTTTGTTTGAAACAATTTTTCCAATCTTTTTTACTTTAAGAGATATTCAACTGAATCACTTAAAATAATACACTGTATTATAATATGTAACTGTATGATGAGTGTATGTCTTATTTTTACATCGGTTTTATTTTTGCTCTTGTTTTATTTGAGCTTATAAATTTTATTTATCTATATTTATAAGATCTATGCGCGAGATCGTTATAGGGATCGTTATAGGGAGCGTCGACAGTACGCTATCTCCTTATTATTTTTTTTATAAAAAAATTGTTTTTTCTTTTGCTTCAGATTTACTATGGTACTATTGGAATTAATCGAGGCTTTCACTATTGCTCTGACAATTGGATACATATATTATAAATACGTACGTTTTAATTTCTGGAAAAAGAGAAATGTATTTAACCCTACACCTTCGTTTCCAATGGGAAACGTGTCAGCCATTATGACAGGAAGAAAGCAAGTAGGCAAGTATATCTATTACTTTTCATAATATTGACATAGACAATGTGAGTGTATAATTACTTTTTTGAATGTCTCCACATTTTTTATTAAATAAAATATAAAATATATAAATAACTAGCTGGTTACCCGGGCTTCGCCCCAGAGGACATGTGTAATAAGACACACAAATAGTCTTTCTCCCTCTCCCTCTCCCTCTTTTTCTCTCTCTCCCCCTCTCTCTCCCTCTCCCCCTCTCTCTTTCTCTCTCTCCCTTCCTCCCTCCCTCCCTTCCTCCCTCCCTTCTTTCCTTCCTCCCAGAGAGAAGTTCTACATGAATAGATTGAGCACAACCTCTGATCCGTCCAAGATTTGGCGTGAACTTGCCAACCTTGGTTTAGTTGAATCGCCTCTTTCCTCACCTCTTGTCTTTTTTTCACGCGATCTCTTGAATGCCTATTATTCCTCTGTCTCAAATTGTTATCCTTCCTGTTCGCAATCTCAATTCTCCAATATCATCTTATCCACAATGCCTGATGAACCACATTTTAGTTTCATTGAAATATCCAACGACAACCTCCGCTCCTTGATGGCTTCTTCACCTTCTGTTTCCTTTCGCTCAGGTTATGATCAATTACCTCTCTTTGCTATTGCCTTGTCCTTTTCTTATATTGGTAACCTTTTGACCTCTTTTTTCAACTGCTGTCTCAATCTGGGCTACTTCCCATCTCTCTGGAAACGCGCTATAGTGCGTCCTCTCTCTAAAGTTAGATCACCTACCTCTCCCTCCGAAACGAGACCCATTGCCAACTTGTGCGAACTTTCTAAGTTGTTCGAAAAAATCCTTCACCGCCAAATTGTTGACTTTATCAATTTGCACCATATTCTCGACGACCGTCAATCTGGTTATCGCAAGGGTTACTCTATTCAGTCTGCCCTTCTTAGACTATTTCACGATATTTTGAGTGGCGTTGACGTAGGTGAGGTATTGATCCTAGTCCTCTTTGACTTTAGTAAGGCTTTTGACACTGTCTCTCATCCTTTGCTTCTGTCTAAACTGAGGAAACTCGGGTTTTCTGATCTTGCCCTCAAATTAATTTTTTCATACCTTACTGGTCGCTCTCAGGCGGTCGTTGATCTGGCTGGTGAATTATCCGATTGGCTATCCATCACCTCTGGTGTGCCTCAAGGATCGGTATTAGGACCGCTCCTCTTTTCCCTTTCCATCAATGACATCGGTGCGTCTCTTAGATTTACCCAACGCTTGATTTTCGCTGACGACACTCAGATTTACCGTAGGTGTCTCTTTGGTCAGTTAAACGTTGCTTTGCAGTTGGTGGCCCATGATGTCGGAGTCATCTCCGAATATGCGACCACAAATGGATTGTCTCTCAATCTCAAGAAATCCAAAGTATTAATATTCGGTAGCAAGCGTTACGTGGACCAAATAGATCTTCACGATTTACCTCTCATCTCTGTTAGTGGTACCTCTATTCCGTTTGTCTTTCAGGCTCGAAATCTAGGTCTCATTATGAGCTCCGATCTATCTTGGAACAGCCACGTTGCTCATATATCTAAGCGAGTACACTTCACGTTGCACAAGCTTAAGTTCCATAAGAACTCCTTATCATTGCAATTGCGTGTAAAACTCGTGTCTGCATTGATTTGGCCTCTGCTTGACTATTGCTCTCTTGTTTACAACGATGTTACTGATGAGCTTAACATAAAACTGCAGAGACTTCTATCAACTGCTATCAACTGCACGATTCGGTTTATCTTTAATTTGCGTCGAGACGAACACATCACTCTTTACCGCCATCAATTAGGGTGGCTGTCTGTTAGAAATCGACGTCTTTTTTTCCTTGGCATCGAAATGTTTAAGATATATCATGGTATGTCTCCTAGCTACCTCTCTGAGATCTTTGTCAGAGCTGATCTCTCGATTAGACGATCGTCTCGACTCGCACTGCCTAGTACTTTTTAAATTCCCATTCACAGAACCGAACCACCAGTCCTTTCACTTAGCTGGTATTTACTTATGGAATTCGCTTCCTTCCGAGGTTGTGTCGTCTTCGTCTCTAAATGAATTTAAGCAGAAGTTCAATGGCTATTTATTTGCACTTGAGCTCGGTTCTGGTTGAGGTTCTACCCTGGGGCCATCTAACATCTGCGTATGATGTGGCGTTAGTGCGTGACAAGTACAAGTACATTTAGTCTGCCGAGTCACTGTACTTGAATCGTTGCTACGTATCAATGTTACTTTTCTGCGATTGTTGAGTGTGAGCACGACTGAATTCCGTTGATTTTTATTTTTTCTGCATATTTCAGTTATTAATACTGTCAACGAAATTTAGTTCTGATGCATTTGCTGAAGTGGAAGTAATTACTAATTATTATTACTCTTTGCAATATAGTCATTATTATCTTATTGTTTCCGCTTTTGCTCACTGCTTTATTATAATTGTCTTATCTGTTCTGTAATTTTCTAGTTTTTATTTATTTGAATTTTTCTTTTTGTTTTTTGTTTTTTATTTTATTCTTGTTTACTTCATGTATATCTTTGTATTTTTCATCATTTGCCTAAAGTCTTGACTATGGCATAATAAACAAACTCAAACTCAAACTCAAACTTCCTCCCTCCCTCTCTCTCTCTCTCCCTCTCTCCTTCCGACTATCTTCAATTTATTTTTGGCACTCTCTTCCTGATGGCATTACATCGGCGTTTTCACTAGCTGGTTTAAAAAATCTTCTCCGTTCGTATCTGATTGCATCCGAATCTGACTAGTGCAGCTGCCTTCATGTATATTCAGTTAACTGTAAGCATAGTCTAAGTTTATTGTAATATAGTGTACCTCCTCTGTTATTATTGTGTTTAGTTCTTAAGCTTAGTATTAAGATTTACTATTGTAGATTTATTATTGTTGCAGTTTATTAGCTTTTTGCTATGTTTGAGAGCATTTACTCTTTATTATTGTTATAATATTGTTACTGCTTTAATACCTTTGCCCTTTAGCGATGCTTGGGCATATAAATATATTAATCAATCAATCAATCAATCTCTCCCTCTCTCTCTCTCTCCCTTCCTTCCTCCCTCCCTCTTTCTCTCTCCCCCTCCCTTTCTCCCTCTCTCTCTTCCTCGCTCTTTTTCTTCCTTTCTCTCCCCTCTCCCGCTCTCTCCATTCTCCTTCTCTAAAATAAGTTCCTCTTCCCTCTGACTCTCTCTTTTTCTCTTTCTCCCTCTGGAAAAATTTTGTAACCAATTTCCAAAAAGATACCAGTTCCCAAAAAGATCGGTAATGAAAAACTATACAGTTTATAGCACTCTTCGGGAAATTCTACCTTTGTTTTAAATACAATTTTTTAAAAGTCGATAAATTATTTTCCGAAAAACAAAAAATTATATACTTGATAGCACTTTCCGGGAAATTCAACTCCTATTTTATGTACAATTCTTTGAGATTCGGTCATTCGGAACCGGTTTCCAAAAAGATCAGTAACGAAAAATAGTACACTTTATAGCATTCCCCGGAAAATTCTACCCGTACTTCATGTATTATTCTTTGAGATTCAATCAATTATTTCCCGAAAAATTGGAAAAATTAAAAAAACCGGTTTCCGAAAAGATTGGTAACAAAAACTGTACACATCATGGCGCTCCCCATAAAATTCTACCCCTACTTTTTTAAGATTTGGTCAATAAATTCCTTAAAAATTGAAAAAATTTCCGTACCGGTTTCCAAAAAAATCGGTAACAAAAAATTATACACTTTATAGCACTCCCCGGAAAATTCTACCCCTGTTTGATCTATAATTCTTTAAAATTCGGTGAATTATTTCCCGAAAAATTAGAAGAATTAAAAAAACCGGTTTCCAGAAAATCGGTAACGAAAAACTATACACATCATGGCACTTCCCGGGAAATTCTACCCCTATTTCATATACTTTTAGTATAAATTCGGTTCAGGGGTTTGGGCTGGGCGTTGATGAGTCAGTCAGTCAATCAGTTAGGACTTCTTTCTTTATAAATATAGATTTAGATGAAAACGACAAAATTAAAATTTAAAAGTAAAAGTAATTTACAAATACAAAGTTTTCAATATAGCAATATGGTAAATTAGAATAAATACCAGATAGATTTCCATTCATATTCAATCAAAAAATATATGACTAATTGATAAGTTATGTTTTCATCTGCAATATAATTCTGCAAAAATTATTTTTACATCAAGGAACAATATATGCCAACAAAATAAAAAAATGTTTTATGAAAAGGAAGCCTTATAATATACTATTCGTTATATGACTTATAAATACCACAATTTATTATCGCTTTCGTTTTTATAATCATTACAGATATGTTTATACTTTTACTAAATTATTAATAATTTACACTAATGTTTTTATTTGTATGTTTACTTTTAAAAAATCGTAGAATTATGTAAAAGAAAAATTTATCAACAGGTGTATATTTTCATGATGTCTATTTGAAATATAAGGATCATCGAATTTTTGGACTGTATCTGCTTTGTAAACCAATCTTGGTGATTGCCGATCCAAATATTATTCAAATAATATTGAAAAATGAATTTCCAAGTTTCCACGACCGAAGCCTGTATATTAATAAAAAAATTAATCCATTGTTCAAGAATTTGCTTTTTATAAATGGAAAGAAATGGCGAAGTTTACGCAAACAATTAAGTCCCACTTTCAGTACGGCAAATTTAAAGCAAATGTTCGATATTGTGAAGGAATGTGGGGAAGAACTTACAAAGTATCTGGAGACCAAAGCGGAATCTCTCGATTCCGTTGAAATGAAAGATATGCTTTCCAGGTATATTGTTTTTAAGAAAAAATGTAAATAGTATAGCATGAAAGAGAATAAATAACATATTCACGTAATGAAATTCTTTTAATTTAATTTTTATATATATCAATCTTTCTTTATTCATTTAAGTTATTTCTTATATAATTTTATAACATCTTTAATGTTTCGTACATTTCGATGAAAGTTACTAAAAATTAGTTACCAATTTGACCAACAGATATACCATTGACGTAATCATGTCAACAGCATTTGGTATTAAATCTAATTGCATTGAAGAACCAAATAATGAATATCGAAAACAAAGCAAAAATATTTTACGGATGAAAATTTCACGACTTATCCTGACTATGTCTATGCCGGGAATTATGGATTTCTTTTCAATTCCCTTAATAGACCGATCTGTCAACAGCTTTTACATGAACATATTTCGAGAAAGTGTAAAATATAGAAAAGCGCATAAAGAGAAAAGACGCGATTTTATGAATCTCCTTATTCAATTGATGGACGAAGGTTGGGTTGATTCTGACAGTGACAAGAGGACCGACGTAACATGTAAAAATATATTTTTACGTATTATATATTACATTAATACCCGCAGTTTCCCTATTATATGTCTTAAAAATTTACATCTATTATCTCATGTTGCAGTTTTATAAATCAAATAATTAAGATTTCTCTCTCTTTTTTAAACAGATCATTTAAAAAACTACATTATTTTACTCACTTGCAGCAACCGTAAATAAACTTACCATGGAGGAAGCTACCAGCCAAAGTTTTATCTTTTTCCTAGCTGGCTTCGAAACCTCCGCGACGACGTCAATGTTCGCTCTATATGAACTTGCGGAAAATCAAGATATACAAAACAAAGTTTGTCAGGAAATTGATGAAATATTGACAAAGCATGGTAATCTGAACTACGACGCTGTAAAAGAAATGATATATCTTCAAAAAGTAATAAATGGCAAGTATTACAATAAGTAACAAAAATATTTCGTTATTAATATGTAAGTTTAAATAAATTGCTTGTATTTTGGATAATATATATTTTCATACTTTTCTTTTACATATTCCAGAGACTCTGAGAAAATACCCCCCACTTCCAATATTGAACCGAATCTGCACAAGAGAAATAGACTTGCCAGTAGTGAACATCCTAGTCCCCAAAGGAATTCCTATTTTTATACCGGTATTTGGACTTCATCGGGATCCTTCGATATACCCAGACCCGGAAAGATTTGATCCGGAACGATTCGCAGAAGATGAGATTGCGAAAAGGCATCGTTATGCTTATTTGCCATTTGGAGAAGGGCCTCGTAGCTGCATTGGTGAGGATGTGAATAACTCCATTAATATATCTATAATTTATTATATCAAATTATTGTTTAGAATTATTTTTATAGTCTTGTGCATGTCTGTTTTTTGCATTTTATTTTACAATGAGGAACGTCACAATAGTTGCGTCTTAAAAACTTCTTTGATTATATTTAAGTAATGTATGTACACTGAGAAAAAAGTAATTGGATAAAAAAAAAATATAAGTTGGTTCAACGAAATGTCTCATTGCGGGGTGCCAACGAAAGATGTGTTTATTGCAATAATATTTGCTATTGCAATGTTAACATTATCAATGTTAACTTTGTATATTTTTCCTGATTGCTAAAACACAGCCTTTTATCAAAAGTATATATGCTATACATATAATTGGAGGATTACACCTGATTTGAATTATATAATCACAACTTAAATTCTTTGAAATACAAGTTTAGTTGGAAAGAAAAAAGATATAGTTAATAGAGAGGATTACGTATTTACCACCAATCAATTGCAAATTTACATTCACAAAATTAATATGTAATTTCGCAATGATGTTTGTAATTGATAAGACACCGTAATTAATAAAATTGCATTATTTTACTTAAATATTTATTTATTATTTATTTATTTATACATGTAGCGGTTGGTCAACTGCCACATATATAAATATATAAATAATAAATAATTATCATATCTATCACCCGAGTGATGGATTTCAATGATAGAACTGCGAGTGAAGACGCTTTCGCCGTGGGCCCTTATTTACGGTCTTTGATTAACTTTTACATTTGAGAAATAAGGCCACCTAGCGGTGAAAACGTTTATCTCGATAATTCCGGCAAAAATTGAATTATATAAATAACATTTTTATTTCTAATAAAGTAAATATATATTTGTCAAAATGAATTTTTTGATGACAGAATCAGATATTGCTTTCAATGGCGTTTTTACTTACACTAAATAAATATTTAATTAATAAATAAATATATAATTAAAATTAATCCGGACGAATTGATGGTCTCTCTTGACGTCACTGCATTATTTACTAATATACCTAAAGATTTAGTTGGAAGGTATAAAGAATAGATGGAAATATATTTTCCGTAAGACGGATTTTAATTTACATCAGAACAATTTTTATACGCGATTGATCTCATTTTATCTTCAACAAGTTTTCAGTTTGACGGACATTTTTATGAACAGGTTTTCGGTAGCCCTATGGGGTCCCCTCTCTCCCCTCTCCTTGCGGACATTGTTATGGATGATCTTGAGAGTTTCTGCTTGAAACAATTAGGTTTCGCGATCCGGTTTTTTTGTCGTTATGTTGACGATGTTTTCGCTATAATTCCGAAGTCTAATATTGATGAAATTTTAACTGTTTTCAATAATCATCATCCTCGACTAAAATTTACTTACGAAACCGAAGAAAATAATTCAATCAATTTTTTGAATGCGACTGTCATCAGGGAATATGATACTTTAATTACTAACCGGTACACTAAACCTACCTTCTCCGGTCGATACGTTAATTATTTCTCTAGTCACCCAAAAAAATACAAACTGAACACTATAACAAGTTTGGTCGACCACGCAATCTTAAGTATTATCCGACGAACGGTTCCACGATAATAACATCGATAAAATCATAAAGAGCATAAAGCAGACATCAAGAAGCATGTCAGCAACCATTCCGTTGTTAGTAGGCATCGTACCTCCTTTGATCACGAATTCGAATGGCATAAAACTGAGATATTACATTGCGAAAAACAAGTTAGAAAACGCGAGATCGCAGAAATGTTTTTCATAAAACAAAATAACAATACAATCAACCTACATAAAGACACGGATAATTTTACCGGGACATATGACATAATAATAAAGAACATTTAACGTCGATCGTGATCAGTGTGCCTTTGTCACTCGTGGGTTGCTGACATGCTTTTCCCTTATATACCACTTCTTTTACATATGACGCGTAAACTTGCAAGTTATTTAAACTTGTCATTTTATATTTTTATATTTTTCTTTTCATCTTATTTTTTTCATAATTTTAGTTATTGACTTTTGGATTGTTGGCACAATGCCATCAGAACTGAATTGTTTGTAAAAGATATGTAACTTTAATAACACTTGATAAGGACTGAAAGTGACGGTCGAAACGTCGTAAGATATATAATAAATTTATATATTGCCAGTCAGCGTCGATTATTACTCTCTTTTCTAAATAAATATGTATACTGATCGCAATAACGTGTAAGATTAAGAGGATTGCATAGTTATATTTGAGCCAATCTTATCTACTTTCCGTTGAAATAGAAACATGCACATAAAAATGTTAGAAATACTTGACAGAAGTACAAGGTTAATCAATTTAATTAACGGATTGACAACACACTGCCCTTTCATTGCGGGTGTTATTACGAATATGAATTTCTACAACAGTGTACTTGTTTCAATCACAGTACGGATTAACGCATTAAGTATAATTATTTGTATCAATTATAGTATTTCAAAATCAAGTAAATTTATTTGCTATTAAATATCTAATTAGTGAAATTGCATATGCATTTCAGGCAACGAAATGTGTCATTAAATAAAAAATACTTCAATATTACTGCGTATTTTGAAACAAATATTTATAGTTCTTGGATTACACTTCCCATATAATAGTATTAAGAGCGTTGTAGTTGAATCAATTAAATGATTTTTCAATAACACAGATGCTATTGAATCAACAATTTTTTTTCTCAGTGTATTCGGTAATTATTTAGAACATTTAGATTAACGTACCACCCCCCCTTCTCTCCAATAACTTTAATCTTGACATATGTTGTCAAGGACATAACTCTGAATAACTTTTCTTTAGAACTTAATCGTCGGTCATTACTTATTTAAAAGTTGAGATCAAAAAAGTTCGAGAAATCTAACAGTTTGTGTCTCAGTGCTAAAGAAAGTAATTTCTTTCTAAAGATATATGTGTGTATGGACAGTACACATGTAACCGTATAATAAGTATAAATTTTGTTTTGCCTTATAAGCAGATCGGCGTTGGGTGTGGCGAACCTCGCTTCGATTCACTCCATTCTTGTCTTGATTACAAGGCGCAACAAGATCTATCATTGTACGGTTCAGGTTTTCAATTTTTTACGCGAATCGAGACCCCCACCCCACCCCTCCCCCGTTTACATGTGTACTGTTTATACACATATATCAGTAAATTACTTGCCTTGGCAACTGACACTGTTAAATGTAGAAATTTGTGTATAACATAATAAAACTCGACAAGAGTAACGCAAAGACTGGCAATGGTAGAGAAGTGAAAACTTCTAATAAGCAATAATAAACATTGTGATATCCTAAAGTAAGTCTGCATACAAACTCACTATTCTTACATACACGTTGTTCGAAAATTACATATATTTCATTTAAATTGTTTATAACTTTTAAATAATGACCGACGATTAAGTTATAAGAAAAAGTTACTCAGGACAACATATGTCAAGGTTAAAGTCATTAAAGGAGGGTACGTCAATCTATAAATAATCACCGTTATTAATTAAATATTTTTATAAATATTTTTGCAAAAAAGAACATATTTTAATTAAGTGTAACTTAATTAAAATGTACACTTAATTATAGTGGTTTCTCTCTTTTTTCGCAAAAATATTTATAAAAATATTAATTAATAACTTAATTAATAATTTAATATCTTCGAAATTTTTGTATGGTTTTTTTTGTATGAAAAGGATGAGTAAATACTTTTTAGACTGATAAGAAAAAACTTGCTAAATCTATAATAAGTTAGATACTAATACACAAATGTTTTATATAAGTTTTATTTTATTGGTATTATTAATTTTTAGGAAGGCTATTTGGATCCACAGTAACAAAAATTGGACTCGCGTCTCTACTATCAAAATATAAATTTAAAACCTCATCCCCGGACAGCGAAGCCGTTCGTTTACAATGAGAAATCACTTGGTCTCGCTATAAAAGGTGGTGTTCACCTTATTATCGAGCAACGATAAAATAATTGCGCTCTCTCTCTCTCTCGCGCTGCTGCCGCTACCGATATCCCGCGCCAACCTGAGCGCTGCCCGCCAATCAGCGTCCTTCGCCAATGGGCGTTGCCGCCGCGTACGCCATCTCGAACCGCGCGCAATATCGTAGCGCTGTTAATAATTAACGTCTCTAGCCAATGGGCGTTGCCGCCTCGCACGCCATCTTAACCGCGCGCAATACAAATGAGGTCTACGACCTTGGCTGACGTTTACAAGTATTTATTTAAGCAAACATATTCTTGGCCTTGAGGTAAAGGAGCTTCTATTTCATTATCATCTGAATAAAATGATATGCTTATTGCTTCCTCATAGAGGAAGCTTTGTTTTCGTGAATTTCGTATATGAACCTTTGATTGCGTATAAAGTTGCGTCTACCCTAACAGCACGATATATTGCAGCAATCTTGCAGCAATATTGCCACATTGCACTTGCAGCGTAAAATTGCAGCAATCTTGCAGCAATATTGCCACATTGCACTTGCAGCGTAAAATTGCAGCAACATTGCAGCAATATTGCCACATTGCACTTGCAGCGTAAAATTGCAGCAACATTGCTGCAAGGTGGCACTGCAACATATTAAAAGACATCTATATATATACATATACGTACGTGTATTATATATTATATGTACCAGTTTAGTAGAATGCATTTACGTACTGTGCTTCTATGTACATATAATAGACAGGGTGCAAGTAGAAACTTGTACATTGCTTCCTCATATTTTTTAAGTAAGCAAGTAGAAACCTGCATTGCTTCCTCTATTTTAAGCAATAATTATTTATATTTATTTATTTTGGCTTCCTCATAGAGGAAGCAATCAAAATTATGGACCTTTAACCGCATATAAAGCTGAATCTAATCAACTAAATGTTAAAGAATTATATATGAAATTGGGGTAGAAAAGACTGAAAAATATAATAAAATTGGAAATAGATCGATATCTCCAAATTTTCGGAAGTTAAAGCATAAACAAATAATTCTGCAAAAATTCAAAATTTTATTTTTAAAAAACCCCTTAATTATTAGCAATTTTTATTAATTCTATTATATTCTTCAGTTTTTTCTACCCCTATTTCATATATAATTCGTTAAGATTTGGTTGATTAGTTCTGGAGTAAAAAAATTAAATTTCTATAAGTTCAGAACTAATTAACCAAATCTTAACGAATTGTATATGAAATAGGGGTAGAATTTTCCGGAGAGTACTATAGAGTGTGTATTTTTTCGTTACCGATATTCTGGAAACCGAATTTTGGTAAATTTGACACATTTCTATAACTCCAGAACTAATTAACCAAATCTTAACGAATTGTATATGAAATAGGGGTAGAATTTTCCGGAGAGTACTATAGAGTGTGTATTTTTTCGTTACCGATGTTCTGAAGACCGATTTTTTTAATTCTTCTAATTCTTACGGGTAAAAAAATAAAAAAAAAACGGTTTTCAGAACATCGGTAACGAACAACTGTACACTCCATAGCACTCCCCGGAAAATTCTACCCCCATTTCATATATAATTCGTTAAGATTTGCTTGATTAGTTCTGGAGTTATAGAAATTTCGGTAAATTTGGCATATACACACACACATACATACATACAGACATTTTTTAAAATTGCAATTTTTTGACGTTTTAGAACATTCTGAATACATTCAGAAAAACAAAAAAAAATTTTTTTTAACGAAAACAAAGCTTCCTCTATGAGGAAGCAATATACATATAATAGATATAATGTCAATATTAAAAATTTGTGCAGCTGTATACTCTTTTTAAACTGAATTTGTTTCTTAAGATGATTTTTGAAAAATTATATATTTGCGCTGGTGTGACATATGTAGACTTTATATAACACTTACATCAAATTAAGAAGTAGTCTACCACGTAAGGCAGTTGGCTCACGATCCAGAGGTCCCGAGTTCGATCCCACCAAGGTAAGTGTTTTTTTCAAATACGAGAAAATATTTATAATCATAGACTGCATCTTAAGAAACAAATTTAGTTATAAAATAGTAATAAAATTTCGAAAAAAATAATTTTTTTTATCCCGGTAAATATTGGAAATGTGCCACAACATTGCTGCACATTGCAGCAAAATTGCGCTACAATATTGCCACAACATTGCTGCACATTGCAGCAATATTGCCCAGGGTAGGACATAGATAGATTGCTGCAGCATTGCAGCAATATTGCATGCAATATTGCAAGCTTGCCGTGCAAGATTGCTGCAAGATTGCTGCAATATATCGTGCTGTTAAGGTAAATATAGCTTCATCCAGTTTTCCGTATAAAAACGCTGTTTTTATGTCAAACGTGATTATGTGGTAATCTTCTTTTGCTGATAATGCAAACAGGATTCTCAAGGATGAGTTGTTTACTACAGGACTAAATGTATCTTCGTAGTCTATACCGTAGGTTTGTTCGAAACCTCTGACGACCAGTCTCGCTTTCTTCCTTCCATCTTCTTTCGTCTTGAAAATCCATTTACTACTGAGAATCTTCTTTCCTTCTGCCTCCTTGCTATCCACTACTTTCCACGTGTTATTCTCCTTTAGAGACTCTTTTTCCATTTGTATTGCCTTCTTCCATTCTTCTTTCTCTGGACCAGTAACAGCTTGTTGAAAAGTCAAAAACACATAGTCATTATATTTTTCTGGAAATTTTGTAATTCGAGTTGATCTGCGCAATTGCTGTTCCTGTATATGACAATCTTCTCTATCTTCAGCTTCTATATATTCTTCTGACGTTGATTCGTTGTTTGCTTCTATTGGATTAAGGTCTTCATCCTCCTCTTCTTCTGTTTCTTCTTGTTTCTCTTCTTCGGTGTCCTCTATTTTGCCTAGTATACTTTTTCCGCTTTTCTCTGTTATACTGTCAACTTTTTCTTCAAATTGTACGTCTCTTGAGAGGATTATTTTCCTGTTTTCAGCATCCCATAGCCTGTATCCTTTCGGACTATATCCTACGAAGACGAGTTTTCTGCTCCGGCTGTCGAGTTTCTTCAGTGCCCCTAGAGTTTTTGCGTGTGCTGCACATCCGAATAGTTTTACAACACTCATGTCGGGCTCCTTTCCGTTCCACATTTCGTATGGAGTCACATCCAGCAGTTTTGTTGGACTTCTATTCAGCAAATACGTGGCCGTGTACGCTGCCTCTCCCCACATTTCCTTTTTTAATCCGGATTCCTCCAGTAACGCTCTGATCTTCTCTAACAAAGTGCGGTTCAGGCGTTCCGCTTTCCCGTTCAACTGCGGGGAATAAGGTATGGTGAGATCCATTTCAGTGCCATTTTCCTTGCACCAGTTCCGAAGATTCTCGTTCACGTATTCGCCACCATTGTCAGATCTCAATTTAGCCAGTTTTAGATTCCACCGAGCTTCAGCGTATTTTACGTATTCTTTAATTGTATCTGCGACTTCATATTTATTTTTCAACAAATAGATAACGGTGAAGTGTGTAATCGTCTAACATAGTCAGTATGTACCTTTTGTCGTCCCACGTTGGAATTTCCACAGGACCGCAGACATCAGAATGTACTAGTTCTAATGCCCGTTTCGTTTGTGTTCCGCTTCCTTTAAACGGTGCTCTCGTCTGTTTTGCTTTCATGCAGGTTTCGCAAGCTTCTTCTATCTTCTTCAGATCTTCCGTGGTGAAATCCAGACCTTTCGACATTCCTTTTAGAGTCTTCATGCCGTCAATGCTTAGATGTCCTAGTTTCTTATGCCATTTCTTCGCCATTTCTAATTTTTGTACAGCATATGATCTTCCCGTGATTTCGGTGTTTAGCATTACCTCGTACAGTCCGTTTTCTTTCTTCTTACCACAAAGCACTTCTTCATTATTCTTTTCGACTACGACCTTATCTCTCGTAAAGATGACCGTCCCTCCATGCTCTGTTATAGCTGGCACCGACATCAGATTCACACATAAGTCAGGAATATACATCACATTCTTTAGAATACAGTTTTCCGTTTCTAATATCCCGGTTCCTTTTGCTACCATCGACTCGTTGGCTTTTGCTACGCCGACACTAGACTGTGTTTGTCTCAAGTTTTTCAGATATTTCGTGTTATTAATCATATGAGACGTCGTACCAGAATCGATTATCCAGGAAGTATCTTGTTGTTTGTGCACGAGAAACGACACTTTATCAGTTTGCTTATCTGATTTATCTGATTGTGGATCCTTTTTCTTACTGTTAGCATCATCGCGAAAGTAGCAATCCTTTTCAAAGTGATTGGATTTCTTACATATCTTGCAGAATTTCTGCTTTTCCTTTGTATCCGTTTGCTTCTGAGATGTCTTTCTGCATGCTTTCGCCAGATGACCCATAGAATTGCATTTAAAACACCTCTTCTTAGTATTATGGGTATTAGTCTTAAACGCCACAGCATTTTCTTTACCATCTTGGTCAGAATTCCTAGCTTCTTCCGAGAGTATTCTTGCGGTTAGGTTCTCCAGTGTCTGGTCCCTCGTAGCCGTCGATTCCCACGCCGTAACAAACGATTTGTATGATTCTGGCAGTGTAACTAAAATCTTAGATATTAGCATGGAATCCGCTATTTCAGCGTTTAACGCTTTAAGACTGCTAGCTATATTTACTAATTTACTGATGTGTGTGGCTACATCGCAACTTTTATCCATAGAATAACTAAAGAATTCCTGCATCAGTGTGCATTTTCTTTGTTCGCTATCTCTCTCGTATATGGCACATAATTTAGTCCACATGTTCTGAGCGGTATCGCAATTTAATATATGAGTAATTGGTTTCTTACCCAGAGACAGTACAATCACCTTTTGTGCATTTGCGTCCTTTTTAGACCACGTCGCGTCTCGCACAGCAGGCGGTGCATTCGTTGTCACATCGTATAATTCGTTGGCTTTAAGTACGATTGTGATCTCGAACTTCCACAGCTGAAAGTTTTCTACGCCACTCAGCTTTTCTATCTGGCCTATTTCCTCCATTGATACCTTAGCCATTTTAGTCTTTTTACCGTCCTCCTTTTTACTTCCTATTTCTGGACCCTTGCTTCCGATTTTCGTTCTTCTGTAGATCGACCGTTAACCTCTTTCTCTGGGCCCATAACCTGTAGGCTTGGGTAGTGGTATTACGTGTAAAAGGAAACGGACAATCGTATCTTGAACTAAATTTATTCAGTGAAACAATACCTTGGGTCGTTACAAAGCTCGAGAACTGAACAGTGGAGAGAAAATAATAATTATCGTGTCCGTTCGAGAACAGAATAGAACTCTATAGAATCTTGCGGAATGTGCGCCTAGCGACGATGGATGGGGTATCTCGCTTAATAATATCGATATCGCTCATATCGACATTATCGATTATTATCGACTGTTAGAAATTATCCCTAACAGTTAGAAGGCGACCTGTGCCGTGGCTCTCGTGTGAGCTTAGGAGGCGTATTCGTGATCGAAACTTATTGTATAAACAGGCTAAGCGTTTGAATAGCTTGCTGGGATACGCTAGATTTAGACTCCTTCGGAGTCAGCTCAACGCTGACATTAATCGTGCTAAGAGTGCGTTTTACTTGGGTTTGCTGAGTGCCATCACTGATCCGGCTAAGTTGTGGAGAGAGTTGGCTCGTCTTGGACTCGTTAAGTCTTCTTTTGTTTCTCCTCTCCGCTTCTTCACACTAGATCAGTTAAATGCTCACTATGCTTCGGTCTCCCGTGCACCGCCGCTGAGTTATGACGATCTTATCTTAGCTACCTCTCGTTCCGCTCGCTTACCTGAACGTCCTGCGTTCGTCTTTTCTCCGATACTACCTCGTATGATTCTCAAGCATATTATGGCTGGACCTGCCAACTCTTACGCTTCTGGTTCAGATGGCATTCCGCTGCATGTTCTGCGTATGGCCTGGCCTAGCATTTCATCATGGCTCACTACTTTTTAATCATTCACTGAAGTCTTCCATGTTTCCTTCTGAGTGGAAGCGGGCCTTAATTCGCCCACTGTCTAAGATTCGCACTCCGTTGTCCCCGTCAGATACGCGACCGATTGCCAACTTGCCTGAACTTTCTAAAATCCTTGAAAGGATAGTTGCCGAACAGATCACCGCCTATCTAAATGAGCATAATATTCTGGATCCTAGACAATCGGCATATCGCTCTGGTCACAGCACGCAGTCTGCTCTTTTACGTGTATGTGATGATATCAGGGAGGCGATTGATAAGCGACTTGTTACCATTATGATCCTGTTCGACTTCAGCAAGGCGTTTGACACGATCTCGCATCTTCAACTACTCATCAAGCTGGCAAAAGTTGGTTTTTCTGCTGACGTGATTGCCTGGATCTTCTGGAACTTAACAGACCGCTCTCAGGCTGTGGTTGATGATGAGGGGAATTGCTCCGACTGGCTATCAATGTCCCTGGGTGTTCCTCAGGGTTCGGTGCTAGGTCCTCTGCTGTTCTCCCTTTTTATTGACGACATCAGCAAGGCTCTGTCTCACTCAAACCACATGTTTTTTGCTGACGACTTGCAGATATATTTCTCAAGTCCACCTGCTGATATTATTCGCGGCCTTGAATTGATCTCCAGAGATGCCTGCGCCATTTTTGAATATGCTACTGCAAACGGCCTTAAACTTAATCTTGCTAAATCCAATGTCATCATTTTTGGCAGTCAGACTCATGTTAGTAATATCGACACTACCACTCTACCACCGATAGTTATTAACCAAATGCCTCTCCCTTTTGCTAGCGACGTGAAAAACTTGGGTGTAATCTTAATAGTGGCGAGTTGGATACTAAATTGCAGAGACTTATTGTTAATTGCTGCATAAGATTTATTTTTAATCTCAGGCGAGATGAGCATATCACTCCTTTCAGGCGTCGTTTGGGGTGGCTTTCGGTCAGAAACAGAAGGCTCTACTTTCTTGGCTGCCAAACCTACCGTGTTCTCTATGCACAATCTCCTTCTTATCTT
Organism: Temnothorax ravouxi; assembly: GCA_030770255.1. NCBI lineage: Eukaryota > Metazoa > Arthropoda > Insecta > Hymenoptera > Formicidae > Temnothorax > Temnothorax ravouxi. The sequence continues at coordinate 135,812 of JASTWP010000490.1, read as the reverse complement.
CAGGAACTTTTCACTCTTCCTGATTCAGCCTTGAGAAGATCTGACCGCTTGGCCTCATCCTCTCTTACATTTCATGTTCCTCTCCATAGAACCGTTACCTACCGCAAATCTTTCCGACTCTCCGCAATGTACTTTTGGCACTCTCTCCCTGATAATATCAAATCTGCGTCTTCTCTTGGCTCTTTTAAGAACCTCCTTCGTCCGTATTTATTTGCATTGGAGTCTGACTGATATTGCATGCTTTCTGTTCGCTGCTTACTGTTCGGCACATTTGCGAGTATGTGTCCTTCTATGTTGAATATTCACCCTAGATTAGTATTATGAATTATGTTTCAGCTTTATAGCAATACTTGTAAGCAATTTTATTATTATGCTCTGATATTTGCGTCGTTGAACTGTTAGCTCTAAGATTAGTATTAAGATTTTTAGTCTAAGTTTATTTGTTGCTCTGTGATTTGCCTCCGGGCCGTTTTGTTGCAGGCGCATGCAGGCTCTTTCAACTGCTTATGATAGCAGTATAGCAATTCTTCGAGACTTGTCTCCTTTAGATAATTATTCAGGTTGCAAGTAATTGCCTGCTTAACCTCAATTTGAGATCGGCGTGGACCTCTTGCATGTACGCTTTTTACTGTTCCTTCTGCACTCTACTGCTAGCGGTGCACGTGGCACGTGTTGATCTGGTCGCGTCTGCGGGAGTTGGTAGGCTTGCAGTGCTGCTATTGGCTGGGCTGTGTGGTCATTTTTAGACCTTTCCTGTCTCCATCGTGTGACTTTGCCTCTCTGCATGCTGGACATGGAGTCGAATGTGTGTGAGAGATGCAAGAAGCCAATCGTCAACGAATCACGCAGGTGCGAGAAATGTAAGAAGATATTCCACCCTGGCTGCATTAAATCATATGCCGTATACAAGTATGCGGATGCGTGCTGCAGGGCTCTCGCAGCCGCACCGAACGAGCCCATTACACCTGTCGCAGGAGATACTCCCTCCTTCAACTTTGCGAGTGCAGCATCGGCAACCCTTTCTCCTGTCATTCAGAGAGATAATGTATCTATTGTTGGCGCTGCACACTCTGGTGCGTGTGTGCATCCTGCTGCGAGTGACACTGCGCGCGATGCTGCAAATGACTCAACGAATGAGCTGTTGCGCGGGTTGATTGAGCGGATTGATAGGTCAGATGCGAAGCTGACTGTTTTTATGGCAAAATCGGATGCGTTTAATAAGGAAATTACTGCTTTTATGGCAAAATCAGACGCGTTTACTAATGAAATTAGTGATAAACTTAATCACTTGGGTCAGCTTGCGGATACGGTGGCTCAGAATAGTAAGCGCATTGCGCAATTGGAGCTGGACAACGCTAATCTGGTTCGTGAGATCCGTGAATTGAGATCCGCTCAGTCGTCTCACAGCGCTCGTGACGGAAATGAATTGATTGTATCGGGCTTGCCATCAGCGACATCCCTTACACCGTTAAGGCTTGCGGAGAACGTGTTGACGGCATTAAATGTACCGGGCTTCACGTGTCATGTTCTCGGCGCTAGATTTGTCAAGAAAGCACCATCTGTGACCCCTGATCGCGCCACTTCAGCTGCTTCATCATCATCTGCGTCATCTTGTTCGATGATCCTCACCATGGCCTCGAGTGCGGTTTGCAATGCGATTATTTCTAAAAAGCGTGAAAAGGGTGCTCTTGGACAGCGTGAAGTGTGTAGCGTTGATTCCGATCGCAATGTATATGTAAACGAACTTCTGCCTAAGTGTGTCTTTGACTTACTACAGCAAGTTAAGCGCGTTGCTAGGGAGAGGGCGTATAAGTTTGTCTGGACCAGGGATGGCCGTATATGTGTTAGACATTCTGATAAGGAGCCTATCATTTACATTGACTCCGATGCTGATCTTGCCAAGCTTGATTGACGTGTCTTGCCGGCCTGCCTGCTCCTTGTCCTCGGTCGTTCGGCGCAACTCAGCATGTAGTTCTTCCCTGCTCCGTGTCGCTCAGTTTAATGCGAATTCTCTTGCTGGACATATTGACTTCATTCGTTTACATTTTCATACTTGTTCTCATCACATTATTTCTGTTTCTGAAACGTGGCTTCATGCGGGTGTGCCGGATGATCTTGTGGCTCTGGATGGTTATTTTCTAATCCGTCATGATCGAGTGGGGCGGATGGGTGGTGGAGTTGCTTGCTACATACATAACTCTATAAAAGTCAAGTTAATTGCTACTTCCACTAGGGCAGAGTTAAACGCTCCGGAATTTCTTTTAGCTGAGATTCGTCTGCCAAGTAACGAAGTAGTGCTATTTGCGTCAATCTATAGAAGACCTAAGGGCGCCCTTTTTAATGACTTCGTTGAATCACTTACCGCTGTTTCTCATCTTTACAATAACATCATCATTGGCGGTGATCTTAACTGCAATCTTTTGAGGAGTGGTTTCGAGGCTAACTACTTACGCGAACTTATGTTAAGCTTATCTTTAAATATAGTCGACTCTGATGCCACTTTTCATACTGCCACTGCTGATTCGTGGTTGGATGTACTGGTTGTGGATGACAGTGACAAAGTCTTATCGTTTACTAAATCCTCGAGTCCATTCATTGCGGGACATGATTTGCTGGAAATGTCACTCTCTCTAATTCGTACGGTTGACTCTGAGCAGTCTATGCTGCGGCGTAGTTATAGGAACCTTGATACCTCTGCGTTCCTTGAGCATCTTCATTCCATAGCTGTCAATGTTCAAATTTTGAATGTGACTGACGTTGATGAGGCTTGCTCTTGTCTGTCATCTATATTGCTTGATGTGCTAGATGTGTTTGCTCCTGTTCGTAAATCAGTGATTAGGAAGCCTCCTGTTCGTTGGCTCACTGATGAACTTAAATCCCGACTTCGTACACGTAATCAGCTTTATAAGCAAGCCAAACGTTCCAATAGTCTTCTTGGCTATGTTAGATACCGACATTTTCGCAATCAGCTTGACACTGATATCAAGCGTGCCAAGAGTGATTTTCACTTTGCCTCCCTTACTAATTTAACCGACTCTGCTAAATTGTGGAGGGAACTTGCTCGTCTTGGGCTTGTCAAGTCTACGTCGGTTTCTCCTCTCCGTTTTTTCTCACCAGATCAACTGAATTCATATTACGTCTCTGTATCTAACACTTCATCACGTTGCTCATACATCAATTTTATGTCGGCCATTGCTTTAATTTCCAGTCCTTCTCAATGTTCAAGGTTTTCTTTCTCTACTATTCAGCCTGATGATGTATACAAACTTATTATAAATAAACCTCTTCATTCTTTCGCATCTGGCCAAGACGGCATTCCGCTTTACGTTCTCCGCATAGCCTGGCCTGTCATTTCTGAATGGCTCACTTCACTGCTTAATTGTTCACTTCAATCCTCTGTATTTCCTTCACTATGGAAGCGTGCGGTGATCCGTCCTCTCTCGAAAATTCGTACTCCTCTGTCTCCATCTGATACTCGTCCTATTGCTAACCTTCCTGAAATGTCCAAAATCCTTGAACGAATAGTGGCTTCACAGATTACTGACTATTTAAACAAGCATAATCTTTTGAATCCGAGACAGTCTGCGTATCGTTCAGGTTACAGCACGCAGTCTGCACTTTTACGCGTCTGTGATGACATAAAAAAGGGAATTGATGATAGGCTTATCACAATTATGATTCTCTTCGACTTTAGTAAAGCCTTTGATACTGTTCCACATCTTCGTTTACTTATGAAGTTGAAAGAATTGGGATTCTCTGATGAGGTCCTTGTGTGGATATTCTCCTATCTCACTGGCCGCTCTCAGGCTGTGATTGATGATGAAGGTAATTTCTCGGAATGGTTGTTCACTTCGTCTGGTGTCCCTCAAGGTTCTGTGCTTGGTCCTCTTCTGTTTGCTTTATATATTAACGATATAGGCGGTTTTCTGTCGTTTGTGTATCATATGCTTTTTGCTGACGATATACAAATATATCTTCAATGTTCTCGTGCTGACATTCTTCTTGGTCTTAAAATGATTTCTACTGATGCGAACGCTATTTTTAACTATGCAAACTTGAACGGTCTCAAACTTAATCCTGCGAAATCTAAGGTGATAATTTTTGGCAGTCATTCTTATGTTAATAATATTGACTGCCATGGCTTACCACCTGTCATTGTTGACCAAACACCTTTACCCTTTGTCAATGAAGTCAGGAATTTAGGTGTAATTTTTACGTCCAACCTGTCCTGGAGGAAACATATCCTGCACATCTCACAAAAAGTTCATTTTTCTTTGCATAAACTCAAGTTTAATAGAAATTCTCTTTCTACGAGGTTAAGGATAAGGCTGGTATTAGCCCTAATTATGCCACACATCGATTATTGTTGTTTGGTCTATCATGGCTTAAGTGGTGAGTTAAATACCTTATTACAGAGACTCGTAAATTGTTGCATCCGCTTCATCTTCGATCTCAAGAGAGATGAACATATTACTCCGTATAGACGCCAATTAGGTTGGCTCTCAGTTGAAAACAGAAGATTATATTTTCTTGGTTGTCAAATGTATCGCATACTTCATATGTGCTCCCCTTCTTACTTGCGAGAAAATTTCACGTTGCTTGATCCGCTCTTGAGGAGATCTGACCGCCTTCCTCATGCATCTCATACATTTCATATTCCTTCACATAGAACAACTACCTACAGAAACTCATTTTATCTTTCTACTATTTATTTCTGGCACTCACTTCCTGTTAATATCACCTCTACTTCATCATTCCCTACCTTTAAAAATCTTCTCAAGACATTTCTGCTTGCTCGAGAAACTGGGTAACTATTCTTACTTATGTCTTCTGTTTTCTCCTGTACTCCTGTTTGTTGGTTCTTTGTTATAACTATACTGCGTATATAACTGGTAGTTGCGTTAGTTATTATCGTATTGTACATATTACACTCCATAGTTAAGTTGTTAGTCTCCCATGCGAGCGAGAGCATGCGTATTTCTTTGTACTGCATTACTGTATCATTTTATGTTGGTTCTTTGTTATAACTATACTGCGTATATAACTGGAAGTTGCGTTAGTTATTATCGCATTGTACATATTACACTCCATAGTTAAGTTGTTAGTCTCCTATGCGAGCGAGAGCATGTGTATTTCTTTGTACTACATTACTGTATCATTTTTTGCCCTTTAGCCTTGCTTGGGCATATTATTAAATCAAATCAAATCAAATCTCTCTCTCTCTCTCTCTCTCTCTCTCTCTCTCTCTCTCTCTCTCTCTCTCTGGTGAGTACAGTGTGCGCGTCTGTTCTGTTGCTCCTGCTTTAACCGAACATATCTCTGCCGCAAGCTGCCTTCGGGCAATTCTTGTTTCAGAATCGAGCATGTTTTTTGTTGCTTGTGGGGATTGATAGTGCATCTTTCTCTTCTTGCAACTTCTGTCCCCGTTTTCGTGAGGCAAAGTATCTTTTCCTTTTCTAACCTCACTTTCGCCTCATCGATCTGGATCGACGTGGACCCTTGCTGCGCATGCTTCTGCTCTTCACCTGTCCTGTTTTCACACCTGCTCTACGCACGAGTTACCATCTGTGGGCTTCTGCGCGTGTTACTACCTGTTACCATCTGCAGCTTTTGAACGTATTACCATCTGTTTTCTACTGGATTGCTCTACTTGATTGTTCTTTGATCTCGATCTGGAATTAGAGCAAAGTATCACTTATGCAGTGTTACAAGTGTAAGAAATCAATTGCAACTACTTCGGTTGCATGCGAATGCAACAAAGTGTTCCACCCCGGCTGTATCAGGTCGTATTCCTTAACAAAATACGCTGATCACTGCTGCAAGGCCCTAGCGGAGTCGCCTGAATTGCCACTTACGCCGCTACTAGACAAGTGTGCAGTACCTTCTGACCTGGTGAACATGGCTTCTTCTTCGAGCATGCAGCCACAGACTGACGTGCTGCTGCAGTCGATTTTGTCGAAGCTTGATGAATCGGAGAAAAAGTTTGCTGCTAGGCTTGACGAATCCGATAGGAAGATCACCGCCAGATTCGACGAGTCCGACAAGAGGATCACTGCATTTATTAACCACCAGGAATCTGTCAATGCGGAGTTCGAGCGAAAATTGAATCAAATACCTGAGGTTCTCAGAATTGTGTCGGATCATGGTGATCGTATTGCGCGGTTGGAGGCTCGTGATGTGCAATTGGTCGGTTCTCAGCTTACTGACCCCGTGTCGTCTGCTGCATCGCGGGTCTCTCGAACGTCGGACATTATTATTTCTGGCATTCCTGGCATTTTCACTGATGTGCCTGATGAGCTTGTCGCCAATGTTTTTCGTGCCCTCGACCTTTCTCATCTGGCTTCCGATGTTCTTGAGACTCGCGATGTAGGACGGAGGAGTGTGTCCACGGTGCGTGACGTGGCCCCTGCCTCTGTTCCTGACTCTGATCTTCGTGCTGACTCCGCAGGACGCTCGAGATCGATCATTGTAGCACTTAAGTCGCGTGAGATTTCTAGTTATATTCTGCGAGTTGTGCGCCGTAAACGCCGACTTACCGTCAACGACGTTTTTTCGAAAGATATTTCCGGGCATATTTATGTCAATGAACTTCTTTCCTCCGACACTTACAATTTGTTGCGTCGGACGAGAGTCAGAGCTAGGCAGATGGCCTATAAATATGTATGGAGTAGGGATGGACGGATTTTTGTCCGTAAGGACAATGGTCTGCCTCCAATCTCGATAGCCTCTGAGGCTGATCTCGTGCAGCTTCACTGACCTGTAGAGGCGGATGTGCTTCCTTCGGTTTCACGGCATCTTAGGATCGCATGCTTCAATGCCTGCTCCCTTCCTGCCCATATTGAGTCGGTCCAGGCTTTCATCGCGTCAAATTTTTTTCACATTATTTCGATTTCAGAGACCTGGCTGCACTCGCATATTTCTGATGACCTGGTTCGCATTCCAGGTTTTTACTTGTTACGTGCTGACAGAGAGGACAGGGAGGGAGGGGGCGTTGCTTGTTATATCCACGACTCGCTGCGAGCGCGTGTTTTGGCGGCGTCGCCCACGTCCTTTTCTAACGAACCTGAATATCTTATTCTCGACGTTCGGGGCGACGCATGCGAGCCTCTCCTTTTTACATCGATGTATCGCAGACCGAAAGGAAGGAACTTTAGTAAATATGTTGACGCTCTATCTTCTGTTATGCACAACTACAAGAATATCATTATTTCGGGTGACTTGAACTGCAATCTCCTTGCTTCAACATATGAATCCTGTCACCTCAGAGACATGGTTGCGCAATTGTCGCTCCACATTGTGGAGTCGCAGTCGACCTACCATACTCCTGCTTCCGACTCATGGCTTGATGTTTTTATCGTCGACAGTCTTGACAAGGTCTTATCTTATCGTAGGTCTGATGTACCTTTCATTAATGATCATGACCTTATTGAGTTAACGTATTCGTTTGTTGTTCCGTCCCCCGCGAGGCGTACTTTGATTCGCCGGAGTTACAAAGAATTTGACGAGCAGAAATTCGTTGAGACTCTCACCTCAATGTTGTCTTCTTCTTTTGCAGAGGATTTTGGCGGTGCGGATCTCAGTGAGTCCGACTTGGATGGCATCCTGGATACCGTAGTCAAAGACTTTATTTCCAGTTTGAACAGGCATGCCCCTATTCGAACCTTTTGTGTGACTCGTCCATCTGCGCCCTGGCTCACTGATGTTCTTGCCCGCAGAATTCGGCATCGCAATAGTTTATATAATATCGCTCGTAGATCTGGTAACGTGTTAGATTTTCATATTTATAGGCGGTACAGGAATGATCTTACTCATGATTTGAGACGTGCCAGAGAGCACTTTAATATGGCGAGATTAAGCCCTATTTCTGATCCGTCTAAGTTATGGCGCGAGCTTACCAATCTTGGCCTCATTGAGTCACCCTTATCCTCGCCGCTAAACTTCTTTTCACGTGACACTCTCAATGCTCATTATGCCTCTATCTCCAACTGTTTTCCTCCATGTTCTCTAACTCAATTTTCCGATATTACCTCATCCATAGTGCCGGATGCACCGGTTTTCAGTTTTTCTCAGATTACCAGTGACGATCTATGTACTCTTGTCTCCTCATCTTCCGTTTCTCTAGCCTCAGGATATGATCAACTACCACTTTATGCCATAGCCGTGGCCTCGCCTTTTATCGGTAATCTGCTAACCTCACTTTACAATAGTTGCCTTAAACTCAGTCACTTTCCGCCCCTGTGGAAGCGAGCCATACTTCGCCCATTGTCCAAGGTCAAATCTCCAGCTTCTCCCTCAGACACTAGGCCCATAGCTAACCTGTGCGAACTCTCTAAATTGTTTGAAAAGATTTTACATCGGCAAATTACGAACTTTATAGAAGCTCATCATATTCTTGACGATCGTCAGTCTGGATACCGCAAGGGTTATTCCACCTTATTGCGATTATTCCATGACATAAAGTACGCTGTTGATCTAGGTGAGGTGCTTATCCTCGTCCTTTTCGACTTCAGTAAGGCCTTCGACACAGTCTGTCATCTTTTATTGTTAACTAAACTTAGGCGATTGGGGTTTTCTGATTCTGCTCTCAAGTTAATCTTCTCTTATCTTACGGGTCGATTTCAGGCTGTGGTTGACCTTGAGGGAGTATTCTCTGACTGGCTGTCCGTCACATCTGGTGTTCCGCAGGGATCTGTGTTGGGCCCCCTCCTTTTTTCTCTTTTCATAAACGACATCGGCGCCTTCCTTAGGTTCACTGAGCGTATTATATTTGCCGATGACACTCAGATTTACCGCAGGACCCCTCTTAATCAACTGAACGCTGCTTTGCAGTTCGTTGCTTACGACGTGGGCGTCATTTCTGAGTTCGCTGCGTGCAATGGATTGACTCTCAATCTCAAGAAATCTAAAGTCCTGATTCTTGGAAGCAGGAATCATGTTACGCATTTAAATCTCAGTGACTTACCTCTCATTTCAGTCAATGGTACTTCCATCCCATTTGTTACTGAGACGCGTAACCTTGGGGTCATCATGCGCTCTGACTTATCCTGGGCAAGCCATGTCTCGCATATTTCAAAAAGAGTACATTTTACATTGCACAAACTGAAATTTCATAAAAATTCTCTATCATTTAATCTGCGTGTAAAACTTGCCACCACTTTGATCTGGCCTTTGATAGATTACTGTTCACTCGTGTACAATGATGTGACTGACGAGCTTAACACTAAGCTTCAGAGACTTTCGAATTGTGCGGTTCGTTTCGTCTTTAATTTAAGGCGTGACGAACATATCACGCCCTACCGGCATCGGCTGGGTTGGCTAACAGTTAGGCATCGTCGCCTTTACTTTCTAGGCATCGAAATGTTTAAGGTGTCTCACAACTTGTCTCCTACCTACATCTCAGAAATTTTCACTGGTCCTGACCCCTTAGTTAGGCGTTCATCACGTCTGGCTATACCTCATTCTTTCCATGTTCCTATTCACAGAACCGAAGCGTATCACAAGTCCTTCCATCTTGCAGGCATCTACTTGTGGAACTCGCTTCCTACCGATGTAGTATCAGCAACGTCTGTTGCTGTTTTCAAGTCTAAACTTCACGACTATCTTTTCTCACTTGAGCGTAATTTTAATCCGATCTAGTGTCTCGTTAGCTTCAGTCGACTATGCAAAAACCGATTTTGGGCGTCAGCGTATTTCCTCTCCGTTTAATTAGTTAAGTTACGTTTTTATTTTCATCTTTATTGCGCTTGATACATCTGCCACTATTTTTCTGTTCATTCCTCTTCCATCTTTATCTCTATTTTTATTTTTGTTTTATGTTATTCTATCTTTTATATACTTTATATATTTTTCTATACTTTTTGTATACTTTGTAATTCTTACTTGCCTAAAGTCTACGACTATGGCATAAAATAAATCATCAATCAATCAATCAATCTCTCTCTCTCTCTCTCTCTCTCTTCTCTCTGGTGAGTACTGCACGTCACGTTGTTTCCTTGCTCCTGCTTTCTTTGATTTCTCTCGCTGCCGTAAGCTGCCTTCGGGCTGTATTGTTGCAGGCTCGAGCAGGTTTCTTGTTGCTTGACAGAATATATATTCTATTCTTCTGTCCTTGCAACTACCGGGCTGGACATCCTTGAGTGAAGTTTTTCCGGTTCTAACCTCACTTTTGCATGATTTCTGGATTGCTGTGGTTTGTGCATGAGCTGCCTTGATTCGCGCGTGTGGCGACATCTGTGGGCCTTGTGGCGCGCCGCCATCCGTTACCCACTGGACCGCTGTCTGGTTCTGCTCTCCGCTGCTGTCAGTTGATCGACCATGCAGCGCGCGTGCATTAGGTGCAAGAAGTCGGTTGCGACGGCTGCTGTCGTGTGCGAGTGCACCAAGCTCTTCCATCCTGGTTGCATTAAGGCGTACGCCAACTACAAATACGCTGAGCAGTGCTGTGTGGATCTGGCGGCTTCGCTGCATCCGGTGCCGGATGTCGACGGTGTCGAGTCGATCATGTCATTGGCTGCCTCATCTGCTGCCCCTCTTACACCGGGGGTCGAGTGCACGGAGTTTTTGGACTTTACGGTTCCTGCTATTGGCACTCTGCCGCAATCGGTGACTAGCAACACGACGAATGCGCTCTTGCGCCAACTGGTTGAGCAAATGAAGTCGTCTGAGGCGCGATTCTCTGCATTTGCTGAGTCGTCCGAGGCACGATTCTCTGCATTTGTTGAGTCGTCCGATGCGCGATTCAGAGAACTCAACGATAAACTCGGCCAGTTGAACTCAATAGCTAAAAGTGTCGACCGCAACACTCAGCGCATAGCTGAGTTGGAGCAGCACTGTGCTGCTCTCACGAATGAAGTGCGCGGTTTAAAGAGCGAATTAAGTGGCGAACTTGGGAGCGGACTGATGGGTGATCGGAGTGGCTCTCGTCCCGCGCCGCGGTCTTCTTTGTCTCGGGCCTCGCGAACTTCCGACATCATTATCTCCGGGTTTCCTTGTTCTCTGTCCGACTCGTCAATGGACCTTGTTACCAGCGTTTTTCGAGCGCTTGATATATCTCAGCTGGCTTCGGACGTTCTTGAGGCTCGCGACGTGGGGGGCGGTGGTGCATCGGCGGTGCGTGGTGTTGCGACTGGCTCGGTTTCGGCCCCGGATCTTCGAGCCGTCACTGCGGACGTGAGGCGATCGGTTATCGTTGTGCTTAAGTCGCGTGAGATTCGCGACTATATCCTCACCGTTATGCGCCGTAAACGTCGACTCACTGTCAGCGAGGTTTTCTCTACAGACGTCCCCGGGTATGTTTATGTCAACGAGCTCCTACCTACTGACGTCTACAATCTGTTGCGCCGGACTCGGGTCGAGGCCAAGCGGCTGTCTTACAAGCATGTATGGTGCAGGGACGGTCAGATTTTTGTCCGTAAGGACCGGGGTCATTCTCCCGTTTTGATTGCCGCCGAGGCCGATCTTGCGGGGCTTCAGTGACTCGTGACCGACGGGGGCTGTGTTCCTTCTGCTTCGCATGATTGTCTCGCAATTGCTCACTTCAATGCTAGCTCCCTTCCTGCTCATCTTGAGTCAATTCAAGCCTTCTTATCGTTCAATTTTTTTCACATCATCTCGATTTCTGAGACCTGGCTTCACTCACATATTTCCGATGATCTAGTGCGTATCCCTGGCTATTATTTGTTGCGTGTAGACAGAGAGGGCAGGGAGGGAGGCGGTGTTGCTTGTTACGTGCATGAATCGTTGCGAGCGCGCGTTCTGGCGTCGTCGCCTTCCGCTTTCTCGAATGCACCCGAATATCTTATTCTCGACATCCGTTATGGCACGTGCGAGCCTCTTTTATTCACCACCATGTATCGCAGACCGAGGGTCAAGAATTTCAGTAATTACATCGACGTGCTCGCTACATTTATGCATAGTTATAGGAACATTATTATTACGGCCGGTGACTTGAATTGTAACCTCCTCGCATCATCATATGAATCTAATCACCTTAGAGGTATTGTCTCACAGTTGTCGCTTAATATCGTCGAATCTCCTTCGACTTTTCACACCAGCTCCTCTGACTCATGGTTAGACGTTTTCATAGTCGACAACTTGGATAAAGTTTTATCTTTTCGAAAGTCTAACGCTCCTTTTATCAATGGTCACGATCTCATCGAGTTATCCTATTCCTTCAAGGTCCCGTCCTTCGCGAGTCGCACTTTGGTTCGTCGCTGCTACAAGAGATTTAACGAGGAAGCGTTCGTCCTGACTCTTACTTCTAAGCTCTCTACATCTTTCCCGTCTGATTTTGGTCCGTCAAGCTCTAGCGAATCTGACATTGATAACATCCTGAGCATTATTACTAACGATTTTACTGCTAGTCTCGATCTACATGCTCCTGTTCATTCTTTTCGTGTGTCTCGCCCGTCAGCGCCTTGGCTTACCGACGACCTTTCAAACCGCATTCGGCATCGCAATGGTCTCTTCAATGCTGCGCGTAAATCTGGCAACATTCTCGACTTTCACATTTACAGGCTTTACAGAGGTCGTCTCACGCTCGATTTAAGGGAAGCCAGAGAGAAGTTCTATATGAATAGATTGAGCACAGCCTCTGATTCGTCCACGATTTGGCGTGAACTTGCCAACCTTGGTTTAGTTGAATCGCCTCTTTCCTCACCTCTTGTCTTTTTTTCACGCGATCTCTTGAATGCCCATTATTCCTCTGTCTCAAATTGTTATCCTTCCTGTTCGCAATCTCAATTCTCCAATATCATCTTATCCACAATGCCTGATGAACCACATTTTAGTTTCACTGAAATATCCAACGACAACCTCCGCTCCTTGATGGCTTCTTCACCTTCTGTTTCCTTTCGCTCAGGTTATGATCAATTACCTCTCTTTGCTATTGCCTTGTCCTTTTCTCATATTGGTAACCTTTTGACCTCTTTTTTCAACTGCTGTCTCAATCTGGGCTACTTCCCATCTCTCTGGAAACGCGCTATAGTGCGTCCTCTCTCTAAAGTTAGATCACCTACCTCTCCCTCCGAAACGAGACCCATTGCCAACTTGTGCGAACTTTCTAAGCTGTTCGAAAAAATCCTTCACCGCCAAATTGTTGACTTTATAAATTTGCACCATATTCTCGACGACCGTCAATCTGGTTATCGCAAGGGTTACTCTACCCAGTCTGCCCTTCTTCGACTATTTCACGATATTTTGAGTGGCGTTGACGTAGGTGAGGTATTGATCCTAGTCCTCTTTGACTTTAGTAAGGCTTTTGACACTGTCTCTCATCCTTTGCTTCTGTCTAAACTGAGGAAACTCGGGTTTTCTGATCTTGCCCTCAAATTAATTTTTTCATACCTTACTGGTCGCTCTCAGGCGGTCGTTGATCTGGCTGGTGAATTCTCCGATTGGCTATCCATCACCTCTGGTGTGCCTCAGGGATCGGTATTAGGACCGCTCCTCTTTTCTCTCTTCATCAATGACATCGGTGCGTCTCTTAGATTTACCCAACGCTTGATTTTCGCTGACGACACTCAGATTTACCGTAGGTGTCTCTTTGGTCAGTTAAACGTTGCTTTGCAGTTGGTGGCCCATGATGTCGGAGTCATCTCCGAATATGCGACCACAAATGGATTGTCTCTCAATCTCAAGAAATCCAAAGTATTAATATTCGGTAGCAAGCGTTACGTGGACCAAATAGATCTTCACGATTTACCTCTCATCTCTGTTAGTGGTACCTCTATTCCGTTTGTCTCTCAGGCTCGAAATCTGGGTGTCATTATGAGCTCCGACCTATCTTGGAACAGCCACGTTGCTCATATATCTAAGCGAGTACACTTCACGTTGCACAAGCTTAAGTTCCATAAGAGAACTCCTTATCATTGCAATTGCGTGTAAAACTCGTGTCTACATTGATTTGGCCTCTGCTTGACTATTGCTCTCTTGTTTACAACGATGTTACTGATGAGCTTAACATAAAACTGCAGAGACTTATCAACTGCACGATTCGGTTTATCTTTAATTTGCGTCGAGAAGAACACATCACTCCTTACCGCCACCAATTAGGGTGGCTGTCTGTTAGAAATCGACGTCTCTTTTTCCTTGGCATCGAAATGTTTAAGATATATCATGGTATGTCTCCTAGCTACCTCTCTGAGATCTTTGTCAGAGCTGATCTCTCGATTAGACGATCGTCTCGACTCGCACTGCCTAGTACTTTTCAAATTCCCATTCACAGAACCGAGACTTACCACCAGTCCTTTCACCTAGCTGGTATTTACTTATGGAATTCGCTTCCTTCCGAGGTTGTGTCGTCTTCGTCTCTAAATGAATTTAAGCAGAAGCTCAATGGCTATTTATTTGCACTTGAGCTCGGTTCCGGTTGAGGTTTTACCTTGGAGCTATCTAACGTCTATGTACGATGTAGCGTCATTGCGAGATGGGTGCAAGTACATTTAGTCTTAGCTTGCCTAGTCACTGTACTCAAATCGTTGCTGCTCCAACATCTTAACTAGTTTTAAGTATCAATGTTATTTTTCTGCGATTGTTGTTGGAGTGAGAGCGCAACTGAATTTCGATTTTTATTTCTTCATCATTATTTCAGTTATTAATATTGTCAACGAGATTTTGTTCTGAAGCGTTTGCTGAGGTGGAAATAATTAGTAATTAATATTATTACTGCAATATAGTCATTATTATCTTCATTGTTTCCGCTTTTGCTCACTGCTTTATTACAATTCGTCTCATCTGTTCTGTATCTCTAGTTCTTACTTATTCCAATTTTTTTTGTTTATTTTACTTCATGTATATCCATGTATTTTTCATCATTTGCCTAAAGTCATGACTATGGCATAATAAACAAACTCAAACTCTCTCTCTCTCTCTCTCTCTCTCTCTCTCTCTCTCTCTCTCTCTCTCTCTCTCTCTCTCTCTCTCTCTCTCTCTCTCTCTCTCTCTCTCTCTCTCTCTCTCTCTCTCTCTCTCTCTCCCTCTCTCTCGTTCTCGCCTGCTCTTCCTGTTAAGAACTCTCTTTCTCTCGCTCTTTCTCTCTTTTATTTTGTTTTGATCCGGCCTAGCATCTAGATTCCTTTCTTCCCCTCCGCTCTACGCGAAATATATATCTCTTCTCCAAATTCAACCTTCGATGCCCGTAAAACCTCCGTCGCTGCGAAGCTGTAACCGTATCGACTGAAAAGCAAGCGCGTTCCACAGTCTCTCAACCGGTTTCGCGCAAAACACAGGTGCGCTGCCTGAAGCATCTCGTCTAATAAGTAGGACTCAATTTCGATCAGGGTCAGTGTCACTTTCGGTCTGATTTTTATTGATCAAACTACAATCGAATCCTATTTTTCTTTCTCGCAATCACTTGATTTAGGAATATATAAACACCCTAATATATGCAAGTGCATGCGGAAGTGTGTATGAATCGTAGAAATCTCTTTCGAGAAAAAACTTTCACCCTTCTTTTGTCAGACTTTTCAGCGTTGGTCGCGAATAACCGGTAATTCGCTTATTAGCGTATCTACCGCGCGGATCGAGCTCATTATTTACATTGTCTACATAAGTCAAAAGCAAATCTCTGAACAATGTATCATTGTCTCGCGCAAAAGTGGGCTGCGCAGCTAGCGGAAGAAATTGCGCCGATTATTGCGATAAATATTATCACATGCCTCGGTGGTCGAATTGGTACGACGCCCTATACGGAATGAGGAAAGTTCCAGGTTCGAATCCTGGCTGAGGTAATATTTTTCGCAATAATTTCTTTACAGTTTTTTAGAGAATTAAATTGTTGAATTTAATTCCGGGGAGGGAAGAGTTTTAATATTCCAACGATAGCTGGGTTCAGTCCGACATTTATCGGTTCGCAGTTATTGAAATATTATTCGTCGATTGTAAAATATAATTATAAAGCACTACGAACGAGCTTGGTGTTTGCTAGCCCCTTTCATGAAATTATTTATAATATGCAAACATGACAAAACTAATCGTTTAGGTTTATTAATTTCCTCTAAAATGTACTGCATTTGACTTTTCGACAATTCAATATTCATCAGAGATGTGATTTCTGAAGCGTACCGCTTTATACATGTCTGACTGGATGTGCGCGTGTAACAAGATCAAAAGAATAATACATGTCTCGCTATGACACGCCAGATATACTTTTACATTATTTGACAACCGTTGTGATTTACATCTACCCCGCGAGACGACGATCGTCCATTGCGCACGTGCAAAAGTAGGTAAATTAAATCGATCCACTGAGCGAAAGGTAGGATCGCCCGGAGAAATCTGTTTCGGGTCACGAAAATGTGGACCAAAATTTAGCGCGAAACATATGCGTAATGCAGATTCCGATGAAAACTTTAAAAGATACATCAGTTTAAGTGGCGCGAGAGTTTACGGAACTGTTGTGAATGTTGTCCCGCGTTACTAGTCGTTTTTCCAAAAGTCTTTGACTCGGGTGTAAACGGCGGCTCTATTGTGTTTAATGAAGCGAAATGTTCCCGAAGTGCGGTTGCTAATTCAATATCGGGCGAACCATACCGCAGACGCGTCACGATATATTATATTTGCCGAAATACTGAGTCTTTCTCTTGAGGGTGATACGGTTGTTTCATTATCTCAAAACAACCTACACACACAATTAAGTTTCTCTTACTTGAACTACGATTACAAAAATGATGTATCAAATATCAAATTGATTTTCAAGATTCATCTATTATTTTATTGAAACATATCACGATGACTCAAAACTCACTTTTGGTGAGTTTTTCAACTGAAACACGAGTATAAATACGGGTCTTAATCTTCTAAAAAAAGTATCTCTTTCTTTTTACAGAACTATGGGAATTGCAGAATTATATGTATGCACTATGCATAAATATGTTACGCATATATTGCTTTATCTACTAATATTATTAGCGCTTTATTCTGAGAGATATTTGGTACTGATGATACTTAAGTATAATTCATGTAAGTAATAATAAAGAGACACAAATGCGGTTACATGCATTAACGACAAATTAAATAGATATATAGCATGACAAAATGTGTATGAATATTTTTGCATTGCATTTCTTAATCGAGCTGACATTTGAAAACAAAGTCACAAATAATTTGGCGCCGACTTCAAAAAATTGAAAGGAATTCTTAAAAGTATTATTTCATACTTTTTACAGCTTTTTTAATGTTTTCTTAATTTTTTTTTGTTTTTTAAAGCTTTTTTGTTCAAACGTTTCTTAATATTTCTGTACAGTTATAAAACTATATGTATGTACGTTAAAAAAAAAAAAGAAACTAATATGTGCTACTTAGGAAAAGTTTTTTTTAGGTGCAGCGTATATATATCGGAGTTACTTTAAAGGCACATAATAGAGTATTTGCACGTAAACCCTTGTGCGGCGTAAATACAGGAATTTTTCTAATATGAAAAAGTATTGCGTCGAATAATCAAGTGTATGACTAATGATACGCTGATTTTTTTATATGCGATGACCTTCTTTTCCGCCGCATCGGTTAATTTAGTGATATTTATCTAAACATTATTCTAATATAATCTCTAATACATTCTGAACTTGATACGCAAATTCTACATATACACTTACTCGATTTACACGGAATATTCGTTCCACGTGGCATTTTTTTACGCGGCTCAGACTTGCGTGTGAATAAGCTTTGTGCTCTCCACAAATTAATAAATATATATTCAAGTGATGTTAAATAACTATTAAGTTAGGTAGACCTATGCACGTTGTCATACGGAGCACGTTGTCACATCGTCTTTATTTAAAAAACGAATAACCAGAGGTCAGCACCCGTCATTCCCAAAACGTGTTAGTGTATGCCCATCTTTGGTGTATTTACAGTGTTGAGATTGCTCCAGCCGTGTTGACGTAAAATCAACTTAAAAGTTTTTTGCGACCGTAAGTAAAATTTTATTGTCTAATATTCAACGTACTGGACATGAAGCTTATTTCTTTTTCAGAATAGGCCTTTATATTATCTTAAAGTATGTACTTTTACTTACCGCGTGCAATATACCTAATCTTATGAATATCTCAAACGTGTCGGCCATGAGGTTGTTTGGAGTAAAAAAATGCTCTCGGAGCACGTTGTCACGAATTTGATGGGGACAAACCAATTATTGCGAATTTTCGGATGACGATAACAAGTAAAAATATTTTATGTTTAGTCACCGACATGATTATAAAAAAAATGTGTATCAATAAGTTGCGCATTCGAGTGGAATTTTTGTATTTAGATTAAGACGAAAACTTCGTGCTTTATGTACTTTTTTGAAATAAAATAAATGTTTCTGTGAAGGATTTTACTTTTTTACATTGCAGCGCACTATAATATATTGATATTTACGTTGAATACAGTTTGGATAACATTTTGCATGCAATTACATTTGATGTGACAACGAGCCCAGGTCACGGGACACGTTGTAGACGACGTCACAGACGACCTGTCGTTATTTATTGTTATGTAACAATTGTAGAGTAACAATCACACAAAATTCGATACTGTTCAATTGAAGCTGAGGGTTCACTCGAAATTTTGGCATATCACAGTACTCTCAAATATTGAATGTAAAAAATACAAAAAATATTGAAAAAAAATGTGTGACAACGTGCCCCGGTTTACCCTAACTTTTTTACAAATCATTATTTTAAATAATTAATGCAAAATAGATATTAAATAAATGCCACACACACATAAATATTTTCTCTACATTATTTATTTAAACAAATGGTTTATGTAAAACAAATTTCAAAAGAAGTCAGATTATCGTAATAAGTACGATCGAGTAAGCGGAGTAAGAACGTTTAGCTTACTGATATACATATAATAAGTTTAATAAATACGATAAAAAGATACATTTTCTGCCCGCATATAAAAAGCACCTCGTAAACGGAAGAATTATTTACCGTGTAAAAAAACTGCGTAAAAGAAAACCCATGTATAAAAATCGCATATTGCTTCATGTCGCTATATTTTATTATAATTAAAATTTAACAAATGTTTTCATTTATTAGGCCATTTTCAGTGTGATAAAAGTTATTTAACAATAGAAACCGATATAAGAAAGATATGAAGTTCGCAAATTTGCATAACTCGCATTAAGTAATCATCACAAACCATTGTGTGCAAATCGTGTTCCTTCCGGTGTACCATTCTCTCGCGTTATGCATACGTTATACATAAATTCTCCCACGTTTTTAATACAAAAATGGATGTTGATTATCTGCTAAAGACATAAAAAACGTGTAGTACAAGTAATCTATTTTTTCTTACTTTCTTACTATTCATTTACATTGAAAGGTATATGGCTGTTATATAACGGAAAAATATCTGCGTTTTATTCTGTATATTCAACGTTAACGTGATTATCTATTTAATTATAAGAGTTTTGGGGATACGCATGTCGATGGATGATAGGAGGTGATGGAGAGGAGTGTATGGTTGGATGTAACGATGGTGAAGGAAACGTCTCCAAAAATGCCATGCGACTCTCTGCGAGTCGCGATGGCGCCACTCCACTATATGCCCGCCTAACTTTTATTGTCATCCGATGAGATTGTCGGTGAGAGTGTCGATCGGGGCGATGAATATTGTTACTGTATTTATTTATATATTTAAGTCGGCGCGGTCGAGCGCTCGCGAGAAAACGTGGCTAAATATGTGTTGCCATTTTGGTAGAGGCGCGCGCGGCCACTACAGAGCAATTAATTATTATAGGAACGATTTATGTAAAGATAAAACACTTTATAATTCATAAATTTATAAGTTTATAAATTAAAATGTTGTTGTAAATGTTATCAAATTCACAGTCAAATGTTAAATTCAAGTCTTTTTATCATTTTATAATTAATTTTTACAAATCCAAAGTTGCAAATGAAATTGTTTACCTTTTTACAGGCTACGCAGTCATACGTTTAAAATTTGTGTACCCGAGGTAATTGAAGTTCTAATTACGCCATTGGAGTTAGTTCGAATTACCTTATTGGTGTAATTTTTTCTAAAATTGATGTAATTTAGATGCTTAATATTATAAGCATCGTACTTAAATAATTAATGTTAAAGCTAAATAGCGCGCGCGAAGCGCGCGTCTGTAGTGTCTAGTTATGTAAAAGATCTAATGCGTCCAAAAACAAATTTAATGCGGTTTTTTTTGCTTTTGTTTTTTTGCTGTTTTTCCACTTCTTTTTTTCCTCCTTAATAAGAAAAAATTATAAAAACGCATGAAGTGGGTGGGAATCGTGCTTATTGTTGCTCTTTTCCGCGTATATGTGATTGGCTATGTGGTGCGTCGATGATGATCGAGATCGTGGCGAGTTCTGCGAGTTCTCGTGTGTGACAGTTCGCGTCGTGTCTAATACATATTATTTATGTATTTTATTCATATATATATAATAAATATAAATATATATAATTCATATTACCTACTTATTGTGCAGTACAAATTATTTATTAATATTTATTTATTACATAATATATAGATATTATAAATTATATAATACATATGTACATAAGTATGCATATATTTATAATAGATATGTATGTACGTACACCGGCAGAAATGGTGTCTTTCGGCGGCAAGGTTACGTATGCATGGCAAGCACACGCATACCTAGCCGCGCGCCGCGCCGTATTACACAATTAAAAATTATGTAATAAAAATTTGTTGCTATTGTTAATTCTAATTTTAATTAAGTATATAGAAAATTTGACAGCTCAATTAAACATTATTATGAGATTATTATGGTTATGTGAAGAAGCTCTCAACATGTACTGATTTACGAAAAAGAAATAAAGGGGAAGAAAATTTCAAAGAAATAGGAGAGAGTGCTGTTATACTACGCATATTTACCAAGGTAAGATCACTATACAGATAATTTTTTTTTGCAAGAAGATCATTATGTATATGTATATGTACGTATGTATAATATATACATTGTATATACATATCTATGCAGGTAATTATATAGGGGAATGGGAGTTAGCCCCGGTCAATGGATAGCCCCGGACATTATTGAAGTTCAAGTACACCGCGTATCTATGGCCATTGTTTAAACATTCTAATATTGCCCTTCTGCGTATCTCGACATATGCAGAATGTTTAAACAATGGCCATAAATACAATTATTCTTGAGTACAGTGACGAGTACAGTGAGATATCTTGTTACGATTTTCGTGTAGTAGCTAAGCACGATTCTATTTCATATCACAAAATCATTATCCCCTTTGTTCTTTTCTCACCTGTCGTTTAAAAATTTATCTGTTATATATATGTATATTTTGCATACTTACTACGTTTACGCGAGCGCGTTTCTTCTGTAGTAACTTACGAACTTACGATAATTCACTCGTTTACGCGGAGTAAATTGTCGAAAGTTACTACAAATTCCGTTTACGCGAAGGAATTATCGTAAGTTACTACAAAAGTAACGCTCGCGTAATGTATATGTATATGAAAATTGTGAACTACAATGTAGACAAATGTTTTGGAAATTTTTTCAGATTTTTAAAAATACTTTGAGATAGGAAAGATAACGTCGAACATGACAAATCCATGTGTGCGCTGAGAAGGTAGCGAAAAAACATATGCACACGGAGAGATAACAAACCAGAAGAAGAGAACACTGAAGGTATTCGCGGTCTCTCCTTGGGGTTTGGCTTCATGTCAGTCGTGTCCTTATCAATGTTTTCGCACTATCTATAATGACGACTTCAAACTAATATAGAAAAAGAATAAAAACAAGCAAACAATGAATGAAGAATTTTTCCTTTTTCTTTGCCGTCTCGAGGCACGCTTTTTAACAATCAACTCCTTACTGAAACTATGCTTTACTGAAACATTGCTTCTTCTATCGGTTTTGAGCATTACCGATAGGTAATGCCACAATTAAGAAACGTTAATTATATGAATCGTCCTATATAAATGTAGTTACGTAATGCATTTCTTCTTTTTCTTTCTACATGTTGTATTTTACTTGATTCTTTCCATGTATCGCATTCCTTTCCTTTCGTTTAATTCGATTCTTGTAGTAAAATTTAATTTCACAAGTAGATAATAGAAATATGCTTTATTGGTCGAGCTGGATCTCTGTGCCAAATGATATATTTTTGCAATATACAATCATTTGCAGTTCAGCAAACTGCACGTGAGTACTGTCGGTCTTGAAACACAGTCTTAAGTTAAAGACAAAACGTACACGTAATTAAATTGATAATTAATTTAATAATCATATTGCTAAATAAACAACTCTTGGAAACAAACTATAACAAATGAACAAGTGAAAAATATGACCTCAGCCAGAATTCAAATCTGGACATCCCTGTAATCTGGGACGGGCGCCTTTATCAATTCAAAATCACAGAGGCGTGTGTGGTAATAATTATTGCAATAAATAGTGAATAATGATAATAAAAACCGTCATTACAGTCTCTCTTTACTGATTATTTACTGATTATTTAATTGTAAGATTTAAAAATTCTAACTTTTGACAATACACAAAGAAATAAACTTGTATCTTTTATTAGCAACTTATCTTCTAGTCAATAAAATTCAGCTTAAAAAATATATTTAAGGAGACAATCAAACACTTTGTTAATTATTTAGTTTAAACTAAAACTAAAAAAAGAATAAAGAAATTAGCATGTATAATACACTAAACATACAACCACGGCTTATCGTCGATTTGTGTAATCTTCTTACAACACCGTTCCTTTTTCTTTTTGTTTTTTTCTTTCTTGACAAATATAAGTTCCTAGTCAAAAATTTCCGACATTTCTATACGATTCTTAAGTTTGTCAACAACATTTTGAATTACCCTGTATACAATAAAATATATTTATATGATTAAATATATGTAGATATACTTTTTGGCATGATACAAAATCTACAAAGCGGATTGTTCTATAATTGTGACGTTGCTCTCGCTTTCGGTATTTTGCGAGGATATGTTCAATTTACAATGATCGTTGTTCTTCCCGCAAGCCTTCTTCGCCTGTTCCAGAAGACTCTGTGCCATCTGATTGCCCGTTTTCTCCACCATTTGCGAGAAGTAGCCTTTTGTTTTGTCGTGCAACAACTCGTACGGGCAACCGAATTCCTGTTGGCGTGGGAATTATTCTTTCAGCAAGAAATCAAGTATTGTCCAATGAGTTATCAACCGCGAAAAAACCACATTTAATTATAGAAAGAATTTTTCGGAAATCTTAACGTTTTTATAGATATGCTTTACATTAGAACTTTATTTATTTAATTTTATTTATTTTTTATAGACAATTCTAAATGTAATAATTCCGACATTAAATTTTTACGATAGTTTATTGTACGATAATTATCCTTCTATATTTTTATTTATATGTAAACGTTATCTTTTTTCAAGCAATTTATACTATTGTAATATTAACTATTGTATTGTGCTATTAACTTTGTGATACGAATAATTTAGAAACAAATTTTGTTTGTAGGCAATTACAAAGAAAACAACGCTTTTTAGTTGAGTTTACTAAAATACATATTTTCACTAACATATATTTTCTAACATACGTTTTATTAATTGAAAAGAAAAACCTACCACAATAGAACCGTTCTCCATTACGATGATACGATCGCTGTCTATAATGGTATTCAAACGATGTGCTATCGTAATGACGGTGCATTCTTTAAAAGTACTCCTTATTGTATCTTGAATTAAAGCATCGGTGCTAGAAAAAGACATTTAGAGAAAATTCACAAATAGATTCAAAAATCAGTTACAATAGCATTTTACAGCTACAGAACTTTTACTGGAAATCTAATGTAATTCAGCAAAAGTCTGTTATTTTTCTAAAATCTTAATTTATTACTAAATAAATCATTATTCCACCATACCGAGAGATACTGAATTATTTGGAAAATTAATATTTTATAAACCATCTTATTTTTACCAAATAATGTTATAACATTTTTATTGCTAAAAATCGTCCACGACTCACTGCAAATCAATATTAGCCGTGGCCTCGTCGAGAACGAGCAAGCGATTATTCCTTAGAATAGCCCTGGCCAAACATATGAGCTGCCTCTGGCCGACGCTGAAGTTGTGACCGCCATAAAAGATTTTCTGATCCAATGCGGTATCGTTCAACTCGACCTGCCGCAGCACCTCCCACAGCTTCACGTCATCGTACTGACTGAACGGGTCCAGATTGTAACGCAGACTTTCGCAGAAAAGCACTGGTTCCTGTGGTATGATGGAAATCTTGCAGCGCAGCTCGCTTAGGCCTACCGTGCTCGTATCCCGACCGTCAATTTCAATCTCACCCTCCAGACCTTCGTTGAATAGGCGAAAGAGCGCTGAGATTAGGGAGGACTTGCCGGCGCCGGTTCGTCCCACCACCCCAACTTTCCAGCCAGGTTCGATGGATACGTTCAGATTCTGCGAAACGCGACGGCATGATAAAATACAAAAGGTATCTGCAAAAATGAACGATCGGTTTGCGTACTTTCAAGACCGGTGGATCGTCACCGTGATACTTCATGCTGACGTTCTTCAAGACCAATTGTCCTTGGGACGGCCATGTAGACGGCGGCGGATCGTCCGAGGTAATGGGACCCTCCTGTGGAAGATTCGTGTATTGGAGTAGTCTTTCTACGGAGGTCATCAGCGACATCGTCTCGGAGAACTGCTTTATGCCATATTGCCATTGACCGATTAAAATCATCGATTGCGATATTGCCAGACCTACTTTACTGTCTTCTACACTGTCTGTATCATAAAGATAAACGAAAAGATTAGTAATAGCTCGATGATTCCTCACGATCGTCGAAATGTATTTTCCAATATCGGCAGAAATAAAGAATCTTCATACTGAAGCTTAAATCCCAAAAGATTCTATTAATTTGTTATAGCTTTTTGTATCTTCTCCAAATATTTCGAAGTTGTGAAGGCTATTTAGGGCCACTTTAACCAAACTCCGATTAACGTTATCGTTGATTAGTCCATTGGAAATGACCAATCATCGATTGGATCAGAATTTGGTCGAAATGGCCCTGTTTTAAATAATTATAATTTACCATTCTCATTCATCAATACTAGGGAGAAGCAAATCAAGGCGAGGAACAGGCACAAAATTAGATCCGTAAAAACACCGAAGGCTGCCGAACTTGTTATAAAGAGGTACCACGTGCCGCTGTGATGGTCTTGCAACATGTCGAACTGTTTTTGCATCATCTTCTCGATTTCGACGCCACCGCTTCTAATCGTCGGCAGGCCGTTCAGCGTAGCATTCACATGCGAGAATAACGGGCTCTTGGCTGAAAACGCAAACAAAAATTTAAACTGGAACTTACAAATTCTGCGTGAAAACATACAGATCCAAGTTTGATGGCAAAAGTCAAACGGAATCCAGGAGTTAAGGAATAAATGAGTCGTGCGTATTCCGTCTCGTTCTTTCTAATAAGTAGTATATTATTCCAATACTTACTTACGCCTTCGAGACGTTTGACGTTTTGAGCGGTTTTCAGGTAGAATATCGTCGCAAAGTAATACAAGATGACCAGTACCGCTGTCGGTATCAGCATCCATTGATTAATTATAGCCTCCATGGTCAATATACCGCATACTGTGGAAACCACTTGAAACGCATCTAACATAATTTTGGGCATGTATTCGTCTACGGTGCCCAAGTCTTTCGAAAATTTGTTTAAAATTCTCCCTGGAACAAAAAACCTATTTTAAACAAGGCTTAAACATCTGGGAATTAAAACCGTTGTTTCAATGATTTACATTTCTGACACTATAAATATTCGAAGAAGGATCTATGCCAATCGTCCCGCATCATAGCTCTTTATGAATAAGGATAAAAATAAAAACCACCCGACAAATTCGAACTAGACTAAAATTTGTCAGTCTTGTTTCTTCCGAATTTAAAAATTCGTAAACTTTTCAAAATTTTTCTTCGGGGCGACAATTTTTTTTGCCTATTGTAATCTTGCGATTATTGCTCACCAGAAGGATTAGTGTGGAAGAATGACATGCGAGCCTGCAACAGGTTGGAGAACATGGAATTGTGGAGGTTGCAGCTCGATTTCATGCAAATTTTCATGAAGAGAAAGCTGCGGAGCAGAGTGGTAGCAATGCAGGCAATGATGCAGAATGTGTATACGTATATAGCATCTACAGTACTGAGCAGGCCGTCTGGGTTCAGCGTGAAGATTGACCCAAGGAAACTATCGTTGTACATGTTTGCGAACTCTTTGGCCTGACTAGAGTTTTCAATGCGCCTAACATTCTCCAAGTGGGTCCAATATGCGAGCCAATAATCATTCCCTGTTGTTGCAACCTGACTGATGGCGAAAAGCAGCAGCAATATGAACAGGGTAAAGTAGTTGCCGCCGTGGTGGAAATATTCCTTGTACACTCTGCCAGATAGTCGGCCGCGTGCTATTATCTCGGCTTCCAGGGTGTTCTCCGCATATGAATCGTCAATATCCGACTGCTGCACGGCAACAAAATAACAATCTAATTATTTAATGTTAATAAAACAGTGTTAAGAAAATTAATGAATGTTTAAAAAGGACTTGACTTCTGTAGTTATAGCACACTTTGGAAACTGTTTTTAATTTGCTTTAGTTACTAATCAGCAACTAAAACTGTTTTAATTATCTTAACGCGAACACGTTGCATAAATTATATATTTTTTCAATTATCTTGTCTTGTTACGAGTATATTTGTTTAAACAAATCTGATATATGAAAAATGTCAATAGTTTCTGTTTTTTAATTTAAAAAAACTGTTGAGAGATAAGGATTTTCTTACAATGATGGAACTTGCGGTCGATAATTTAGAGACACATCTCATTATCGAGGTTTTTCTCATAGACATTTCCGAAGCTCTCCTTATATCCTCTTCCTTCTTCTGCGCTTCGTAACTCAAATTGTCCATCATTCGAATAAAAACTTTATTTGATTTTACTAATTTGTTATAGCTTCCTTGCATCTTCATGAAACCCTTAGGAAACAATTCTTTAATTATTTACAATTTATAAATAACCCGAGTCGAAATTTTGATACTACTTTGACATTCTTAAGGATAGTTTGCACCTACTTAGATACTCTATAACCTAGAGAAAATCTACTTTGATAATATTACACTTTAAACTGTTAAAAGTTCGAATTTTACAAGTTTATGTACAAATTTAAAATCTTCTTACTATTTTTTGTTAAAAGAATTCTCAAAATTCTTTTTAATGTTAACTTTGATAAAAATTTCTATTTTTATTGTTATATATTAATAATAATATAATATGTCTCTTTATAAAGTAACAATAAATAATTAGTAAGAAATTTAAAGATTGTTTATATATTTACTTACTATTATTATTACGAGTCAACGCTGCATTCTTCATTGGAATGATGTAAAAGAATCGGATCCGGATAGAAACGGATTTGTATAGTTGAAATTTTAAATGTAACAATGCAAACACCGATTAAATGTAAAATACCGATTAGAGAATATTCTATGCGACTCACTCGATCCAAAACGACGATGTGGTCCGCGCGTTTGAGAAATTGCAACTGATGGGTGACGAGTATTCTCGTCTTGTCGTGGAGATACTCGGTGATGCACTTCCCGTATAGATGCCTAGCGACACGAGAGTCCACCGCGCTCAAGGGATCGTCGAGTAGATAAAGATCCGCCTGCCTGTAAACCGCTCTCGCGAGATTGACTCGCGCTCTTTGACCTCCGGACAGGGTTATACCTCTTTCGCCGACCATCGTCATGTCTCCTTGTGGAAACTGCCGGAAATCCTTCGTCAAGGCGCACACATTTGTCACCTAAAATGTTTTTCAGTCGATCGTGAACAGTGTAAAACATTATAAAATGCTAGAAGTTCGAAATTAAAAAATATTGAACATTATTCCTTCTTTTATATAGATGGAATCATACAGATTAAAAACTCGGAAAAAATTTATAGTAGTCGCTGAGACATATCTTATTTCATTAATAAATCAATGACGATTCACGTTTAATGGTTGAAGCAAAAGACTGAAGGATATGAAAATTGTGTAAAAATGCAAAAAAAAGTTATCAATATATACGTACAATAGCAGGGATACATGAATATTATACAATACAACTGTCTGAAAATTACCTGATTATATTTGGCCTTGTCGTAGGGCTGACCAAAGAGTATGTTGTCTCTCACAGTACCGCTGAAGAGCCAGGGGTCCTGGCTGGCGTAGGAGATACGCAAAAAATTATTCTTCGAAGAGCTCTGAGTGAGAGCCACTGAACCCGCGCCGTGATCCAACTCCTTCAGCAGTAGATGTAACAGAGACGATTTACCGGAGCCCACGGCGCCGACCACAGCGCATAACTGGCCCGGATTGATGGTCAAGTTGATATTGCACAAAGTCGGCGGCAATTGGCCGTTTATCCAATTGGCGGAAACTTGCTGAAGTTTCACACAGACCGGAAGATCAGAAGTTCCCTGAAGCTCTGAAACGTTACTCCTATTTTTCAAAATGTATCTGATGTCTGTTTGATTCTCCACATTAGTCGCTTCGTTTGGTTTCTGAAATTTATCCTGTAACTGCAGCGTCTTCTCTAAACGTTCCATACTCACTTCGTCCATCAGCAGAAAGTCCTGTACAAATTAAGCGCATTTCAATAATTACGTAAGAATGTTCCAGTCAAACTATGGGATACATTGTGAAGCAATTGATTTAATAGTTTATCGCGAATTTGGAAATATAATATGACAATATGCACCTCCAATCGGTTCGTAGACACTATTGATTCGCCCAGCTTTACCAGCGCCAGTGGAAAGCCCACCGCGACGGTAACTTTAAAAATAATGAAGTACGTCGATGTTACGAAGGTAACGTCGGCAGTCAAGTCATTTCCACTTAGGACGAACATTATCAAAGTGGAATAGAGGGCCAATCGATCGGTAATGGCTCCTATGGCCAAACATGCGGCGAACACGTATGACGAGAATTTGCTCCCTTTGATTTCCAGCTTTCTGGTCACCGATACGATCTTGCTGAACGGTTTCTCCCAAGCGTACATCTTTACCACCTGAAACAAAAATTATGATCTTGCAAGTTTGTTTCACAAAATTGTTTTCTTAGTATTGGCAATCTCATTTAACACTTGACACTTGAACGTTAGCGTCTTCACTCGTTTTTGGTTGTTTAACAATAAAGTAACTTAATTATCAAATATTCGAGGATACCTGTATCCCGGTTACTAGTTCGCTCATCAGCTGCACTCTTCGGTCGGTCAGTGGCGCGATCATAGCTCTAATTTTGCGGCTCAACAAGCTGATAATCCCTTGTACCACTAAAGCGATGATCATCAGCGTTCCGATGCCGACAAGACCGGAAATGCCAATATTTTGCCACATAATAGTTCCTATGATCATGATCTACAAGAAAAACGGTCAATCTTAACAGATGTTTTTGAAAACTAATGTGAACACATAAAAGAAAGTAGATATTCTATATCTTCACAGTTAATTAGTGAAACTATAAATTGGATATAAATAGATATGGATATGTATAACATGCTATGAATTAGATTATAACTATTTTAGACATACCTATTAATAATATTTAAAAGAATTAAGAATTTGGACATTGCTTTCTCACCATTTTTTAGCGTGCAAATTAGAAATTTAAACACTGTTTTATCAACATTTTATTGCACTCACAAAGCTTCTCTTAGAAAGCTTGTATTTTATTTGATGTATAATTATTAATAACCTATTTATTAGTTCGGCTTCTTTATATAGGAAACTTCATGTACGCGGCAGTAAAATGTTGATGATGCAATGTGCAAATTTCTAATATCTACACTTAAAAATGGTGAAGAAGCAATGTGCAATTTTCTAATTTACACCCTTTTTTCATTTATATATATAATTTTTACAGAAATTTTACTCCGTCCTCTTCTAAGTACCATTGGACTTGAGAATTACAACCCGAGGCAGGTTCCTAATTAGCTTTACTTTATTCAAAATTAAAAAAAAAAGAATTTCTTTATCGATTATCACCAAATTCAATACTAATCTTTCTTTAATGATTTATGACTTTAGCGATTAAAAAAAATCAACCCAATATCTCAATTTGCGGAAGCAACCACGGACATCAAATCCGTACCTACATGCGCGCGCGCGTGCGCGCGCGACATTTTGTAAAGATGATTTTTCGACGTTTTAAAACATTCTGAACACGTTGGCACAGAAAACTGAAAATAGTATATTGTGCACCCCAAGGGGCGTAAGTAGCGTTTTTCAGACGAGTGTGAAGTTTGCCGCCCGAGCCGTAGGCGAGGGCGGCAAATCACACGAGTCTGAAAAACGCTACTTTCGCCCCGAGGTGCACACGATATTTTTCACAATATCTTTACGGAAAGTTCGACCTCCATGCCTAGAGAGAGGCGAGAGTGGCCATTTCACGCCAGGACGGCATAGCGGGACGAAAGTAACCACTTTCCTCCCCTAGGGCGGAAAGTGATCACTTTCGTCCCGCTAATGCCGTCCTGGCGTGAAATTGGTCACTTTCGCCCCTCTCTACAGGCATGGAAAGTCGAACTTTCCGTGGAGGTGTTGTGAAAAAAATGTTTTTTACGAAAACAAAGCTTTCTTTATGAAGAAGCAAAAAAGATTATAAATATATTTAATCTATTTATTTAAAGAAAGCAATTATAAGCGTTTTTGATATTAATTATATTGGATTATTTTCGGAATGCACACGCGAATATTTTTCACGAGATGAAGAATTACCTGAATAGGCACGATCCATATGTAATACAGGAACATCGATAAATCATCATAGCGACTAACGTCATTGCTGAGAATATTCGTGATCTGTCCAGTACTGATTTGGTTTATGGATGCTCTGTTCAATCGTAATAACTGCAACAGTTTTGGAAAAAATTATAAGGTCTACTACTACATGATATATAATACATGTGAACAACGTTTTTTCTGATATTGATTTCTATCCTACTTTCTTTAAATGTCAAATGAACGTCACATGTAAATCACCAAATAAATATAACCCGCTCACTTTTTTAAGCATTAAAAATAATTGGTTTAAATTAACTTTTTTCGGTATTAAAATTGATCTTCTACTCACAATCAGACAAAGACTAACTTATATATACGACAATATTTTCCAACATTGATCAATTTTTTACGTTGATCTAACGATTCGTTAAATGTCATATAATTATCACTTTATAATTAATTATGGCAAACATAATGCACTTTTCCAGGTAGAAAAGAGAGTGCTCTTTTTCCCTGGAATAAACTTGAATCAGGACATGGACTCGCAAATTAATCTACAACATTAAATACCTTTCGGTAAAGGAGGGAACTACAGGAGACGCGTACCCTCATGCCGATCTGCTGCGCCAGCAGCCGCATGTGGTGTATTATTAGAGCGGATGCGATATTGCAAATGACCATGGAGCTGATGTAGATTAGCACTTCATTCCTCTTTATCTTGTACTTCGCGATCTGGTTTCTAGCGAAGTAGTCGATAATCCAACCCTGAAAGATTGGTATCGCGACGCGCGCCACGCTGCACTGAAAGCAAGAACGTTGAAATTTAACGATTTAGAGGCTTATAAATTTTACTCTATCTAAGAAGAAGAAAAAAAACGAGAGAGAGAGAGAGAGAGAGAGAAAGAGAAAGAGAGAGAGAGGTCCTAAATTAACAATTACACAAGTTTACGTGATTTTACAGTCTAGAAAAGAAAAGTAGTTTTCTATAGTTTTTGTGCGCTAAAATCGAATATAAAGACAAAAACGTCCGGTTATCAATGTCAGGTTCACGAGAAAAATGGAGTTAAATCTCCTCAAAAACGCGTTTTTGACCATTTTCGATAATTTGGAGCTGATGAATCCGATGTACGAAAGACTTAACGATTCAAATTTAAGCTCGAACATTATATTTCAATATAAGATTATAAAATTTTTTTGTACCACAAGCACTATCACACATCAGACGCGCTTTGTTTTTAAAAGTTACGATCGCACAATAAAGTATACAACGATTGTTATTCCATTCTGGACCTCCGCAAAACCATTACAAATAGTAAGAATTTTAATTTAATACATAGAATTAAAGGTGTTTTTTAATAAAAAAATTTTTTACTTAAATAATTATTGTTTAACAATTTTTGAAAATAACAATTTTTTAACAAATTAACTTTGTAATTCAATTGTACTAAAGAATTATGTAAGATACATGTAATGTAAAATTTTTATTTGCAATAGTTTGGCAGAGTTCTAAATTGGGGCAATTATCATATTTTCGATATCGATTTATCTAATAAAGTAAATAAAGTATTGCAGTTATTAATATCATAGTTTTTCTAAAAAATAGCGATATACTTGGATAAGTGCGCCGATTCCGATTATAAAATATGGCAACCAAAAAGCATTGTAGATCGCCTTGTATAATCTCGGACGAGCGTTTTTCTTTAGTGGCACCTTCTGCCCATCTTTATCCACAGTGTATTTCAGGTTCTTCAGTTTGTCCAGCTCGCGATTCCAGTACCTGGACGAAAAAAAAGCGTTACACGCTCGAGCTCTCGAATAACAATCCCTTCAGAAATGGGAAATGGGAATTGACAAATTTGTCAATTAAAAGACGTTTTTGAAATCATAATGCGCTTTAAGAACAATGTTACTTAAAGAATACTATAAATTTTGCCGAGCCTTTGTGATGTTTCTAACATGGGATTTCGTGCGTTCAATTTATCGTGCATGACAAAAGGATTGCTTAAACGTCTACATCCGACGCAGACTTGATTTTGATGAATTTTACAGGCATGTAAGACTTACTAAATGTATTCGAATGCCACAAGTGCGAATACACGGATACATCTAGTTTCCGAGATATTCAAATTTTTATTATTTGATATGAAAGAATAATTGGAAATAAAAAAGTATTTTGCCGAAATGGTTCATTTTATTAGTGTATTAAGAAATTGTACATACACGGAGAGAATTTTCTCTTAAAATATATTTACCCTGAATTCACGGTAGTTGTGGGACAACATGTACCACCAAGAATTTTATGCAAGCTATTCTGTGATTAATATCTACCATAATAAAAAATATTAATATCTATTACATTATAAAATATAAAATATGCTTAATTAATGTTTGAAAAAACAAAGAAATCAAAGAAGTTTACACTTTTAACATCGTCACTCGTTGTTTAAAACAAAAAGTTATTAACAAAAGGAGTTTCATAAATAAAACGTAAAACCACATAAGTTTTCAACTTTCCACGCGAAGCAAGGTCCATCGCACACCATCCCCAGCTAAGTTACAAATCACATAATGTTTTATAACTTTACTTTACTTTCTTCGTACTTCGGTACATTCTTTTAAGGAATAATGAAAAATGATGATGCCACAAAATACAATAAATGTTAAAAATATATCGTATATATTGAATATAACATAAATTGCGCTTGAATTTCTAAAATGATTAAGCTTTGTTTATTAAATTCTATATAGATATAGAACGACAGTGACTGTGTTACAAGCGTTAACCGTTAACGTATGTCCGATTGTTTCCAACGTAGGCGATACTCACTTCTCGAGATGATCGGTCAGTTTTTCAGACTCGTCCGCTTTTATTGGTCGATAAATATCAGTTTCCTCTAAATCACGCTTAGCGCCTTTCATAAATAATTCTCGCATCCACCTGTTTGCACAATCGGTATACTTGATTATACTACAGCTCAAAGACTGTTTTAAAGCAATGGTTTTTTTCTTTTTCTTCTTCTATTTCAAAAAGTATATGACAACAGCTATAGACAAAATCATTAGGCACCCTTGTTTCTTCTGAATATCTTGGGATGAATGAGTTTTCCGTTTTTATCCTTATTGATCTTGTGAATGGTTCGAACAGTTGAGGTACTAAGTCCATTATCTTTCTTAGGGAAACATTATTCAGAATATTACTCAATATTACTCAGAAAACTGTTCATGCACTTCGGATGGACTTTGTTCCTCAATTGTTTACACTATTCACAAGGCCAATATAGGATGAAAACAACAAAAAGCTTACACTCATTCAGTTTCAAGATATTCAGAAGAAAAGGGATGTATTAATAATAATTTTGTTTGTTTATGGCTGTATATGAATGACAGGAAGTGTTATACTTTGAACACTTATTACATACGTAATTAGATATATCTACATGTATTTCCCATTGTATTTTGAAGGTGTGATTATAAAGTCTAAATTGTCTGAGAGATATAGGAAAAGAAATAAATCCCTTTATGTGCGATAATGGCGATACAACATAGTACAATATAATACATGCAATATGAGCTGTGGGTGTGTGTGCGTTAATAATAATATATAAAATTTAATATAAAATACCGTAGACATGAAAGGATATAAGTAAGTATGCCTAGTGATAGCTGATACGTAAAGTACGTATGATAATACGAGGGTATGACTCGACGTAAATTGCACACCAATTTTCTAAATAGCGAGATAAAATTTTACGCAATTTTCCATTCTCTTTAGATAAACAGTATAACGTAAAATATGTTGTTAGAAAAATAGCTAACGTAATGCAAGCGAAAATATTCTTTATTTTGAAGAGGAAAAATTCTGTCTTCAAAATATGAAGATTTTTTATTTTTCGGAACACTACAATTTCGAGCTTAACTTTAGAAGGCTATAAATCTTCAATTTTTATAAAATTTTACAGGTAGGTATTTAGTATTTACTAAAAGTAATCGGAGCTACTAGTAGTTATCGAGAAATTCTAATTTTAATTCTTCGGCTTAACTAATATTTTTCAAAATTTCAATATAAAAATAAATTAGAATATAAAAATATTTTTTGCTGAAATATATTTTATTTTGTTAGCGCATTAAGAAACTGCACATACAGTGCAGTTGTCAAAATATATAATTATTATAAAAATAAACAAGAACTGATATTTATTATACGGGCGAATTATATGGTTCTTTCTTCTCGCAAGTATACAGCGATTATTCTTAACATAAAATGGTTCCACATGCATGAGTTTCCAACTTTCCACGTGAGGCGAGGTGCTCACAATGTAAAAAAAGTAAAAAAAATAAACCTTTTTTATTTGTTGGTTTTGTTATTCTATTTTATAGAAATATTTTATAGAAAGACGTTAATTAAACCGAATTAAAATTTGAATTTTAATTATTCGATTTTTCTCACGTGCGATGCAATTACAAAACCGCATCTTAGGAACACTACGAAGTTTGTGGCTTATAAAATTTATAGTATAGTATTCTCTAAGTGACGTCAAGCCTACTTAATATTATACGATAATTAAGCTAAATAATTAAAATTGTAATTTTTCAAAAAATAAGCATTTCCACAACTCCTCACTAGTGGTTCTAAACTACATTTAATAAATATTACTACTTGTACAATTTCATTAAAATCGGAGGGTGATGGCCTTCTAAAGTCTGTTTACCCAATTTCGCTTTTAAGAAGAACATTCTTCTTCTTCAAAAACGTTTTTTTTTTTCTAAAAAAAGTAATATTTCTCTGCCTTTTTAAAATCTTTCCTGTTTTGTGAAAATTAAAAGTTTTATAAGAAGCAAAGACGTTTCGGTCTTTTTTCAACGCTTATTCTTTTACGAAGACATTAAGATCTTAGCTCTCCGTGTGCATATTCTTCCGTGGGTAAAGCTTGCAAGCCTGCTAAAAAATACTAAATAAACGATGTTTATCAAAATAACTATAAAATCGTCAACTACAATGTAGACAAATGTTTTGTGAATTTTTTCAGATGTTTAAAAATACTTTAAGATAGAAAAGAATAACGTCAAACATGAACATATGCACACATTGCACACGGAGAGATAACAAACCAGAAGAATAGAACACTGAAGACATTCGCGGTCTCCTTGGGGTTTGGCTTCATGTCAGTCGTGTTTTTATCCATGTTTTCGCACTATCTATAAATTTGAGGACTTCAAACTAATATAGAAAAAGAATGAAAACAATCAAACAATGAATGAAGAATTTTTCCTTTTGCTTTGCCGTCTCGAGGCACGCTTTTTTGCAGTCAATTCTTTACTGAAACTATGTCATCGGCTTTAAGCATTATTACCAATAGGTAATGCCACAATTAAGAAACGTTAATGATAATCGTTCTACATACGTCGTATAATTGCAGTTACGTAATGCATTTCTTCTTTGTCTTTCTACATGCTGTATTTTACTCGATTCTTTCCATGTATCGCATTCCTTCCTTTTCGTTTAATTCGATTCCTGTAGTACCCAAACTTACCAAAATTTCTATAACTCAAGAACTGATTAACCAAATTTTAAAGAATTATATATGAAATAGGGGTAGAAAAAACTGAAGAATATAATAGAATTAATAAAAATTGTTTTATTTACTTTACCATTGTCTAAAAAAAATCTCAAAAATAGTTGCTTTTTTTAAGCTTCAATGTGGTGTAACCCCTTAAAGATTTAGCTTTGTTTTCTGGAAAAATTTTAATACTGGTTTCATGAAAATCGGTTCACAATGAAAAAACTACTAATTTATTTTAATAACCGATTTTCTTAAGTATATTAAAATTTCAATAAATCGGAAACCTCATTAAAATACTAGTATTGAATTTGGCGTCAATCGTTGAAAGAGTTACCGATTTATGTCTAAAAAAAAAGTGAAGTTATGTAATCTTATATAGAATATCATTAAAGAAAGGTTGGCATTTACTTTGGCGAGAATATACTTTCTTGCAACGAAAACATGCAACACTAATACTTCAAAGTGTGACATGTTTTTGTTGCATCTAGCATCTACAAGAAATTTAGTTAAACTTTCTAACGCTACTATATCTAAACGGTAAGAAATAAAGAGTTCGGACTTGTTTTATCATAAATGGGACTTCTTATAAGCTTTAAAATGAGATGTCAATTATTACTCTACGATTATTAGTTTCGAAGATCTAAACGTTCAAAGTGTGACATGTTTTCGTTGCATCGTCGCGTTGCATCGTGCACCCGATATTACTTCCCCCCCTTCCGCGGAGAAAGACGTAGTTCTACATCAATAATAAAACAGTGAGCAAATTAGAATTTTGCACATTGCCGCTACATGGACCTTTACCGAAGGACAAGAGTATCCCCCCAGGATCCATAAGGATTTCTCCCACGTTAAAAAAAAGATGGAAATTTAGTAAAAGAAAATATTATAGTAAAAACATTCAGTATGTGTCTGTTTTCTCAAAAATGTTTAATTTAAAGAAAACAAACACAAAGCAAATTAAAAACTTGCATATTGCTTCCACATCATTTTAGTTAGCCTATAAAGTTCCCTAGAAGAAAGCCAATTTATTATATGCTAATAATTTAAGAAATTTGTTATAGAGAAATGAAGTAAATGAACTAAACAAGAAACGGGTACAGTAACAACTGTACCCGTTTCTTTTTAGTATATAAATATCAAAAATTGATTCAAATGTTTAGAATATCAAAATAAGTTCATAGTTCAATGATTGTTATAATAAAAAAAATTTTTGTAGAAGATAGTGTACAGTTATTAAACCAGATTATAAGCAGTCATGTAAACGCCGTAGTCAGAAAAGCCAGTATATACACATACAGTACCTCTGCGGGTCTGTAACGCTTCTGCGTTGCGTAGTATTAAGTGACCCGTCTGTACGGGTCTCCAGCGCTTCTCTGTTGCACTACAAAGTGTCTCATCCATTTGGCCCTAAGAAACCACATTACGGACAATATACCGACGAATTAATCTTACATAAGATTTATTTAAGCAAACAAAGATTACATAAACTAACTAAATGCATTACAAAAGATATTTGTGAATGCAACTAATACATTCAGTATAGGCATTGCATCGTCGAACGAAACTTTGGCACACTACATACTTCAAGCATCTCACGGATCACTTCAGAAGCTGCTAGTATTCTGCCCAAAAGTGTTCCTAAGTCATTTACCGGTTTCTTGTAAATGAGGCATTTGATGTACATATTTCACAGTGAACTCTGTAACCAACGCTTCTTCTCTCAAACTGACTCAGGATTAAATAGGAAAACATAGGTTCTTAGTCAAAAGTTGCTCTATTCCTACACCTCTACACGATTTTTAAGTTTGTCAACAATATTTTGAATTATCCTGTATACAATAAAATATATATGTATACAATTAAATATAGGTATATTTTTTTGGAATGATACAAAATTTACAAAGCGGATTGTTCCGTGATCGTGACGTCGCTCTCGCTTTCGGTATTTTGCTCCGATAAGTTCAAGTCACGATGATCGTTGTTCTTCTCGTAAGCCTTCTTCGCTTGTTCCAGAAGACTCTGTGCCATCTGATTGCCCGTTTTCTCCACCATTTGCGAGAAGTAGCCTTTTGGTTTGTCGTGCAACAGCTCGTACGGGCAACCGAATTCCTGTTGGCGTGACAATTTTATTTGTAAAAAATACCTAATAAGAAACTCTCCCTGAGAAAGTTATAAGATTTTCCACAAAAAACTTGACTACTCTATGTATATAATACACTGATATTTCTCAGAAAAGAATATGTATTGTCCAATGAGATATCAACTGCGAAAAAACCACGTTTAATTATAAAAAAGAATTTTTCGAAAATCTAGTTGCGTTTACTAAAATCAGTATTCTCTCTAACATATGATTTTTAACATATGCCTTATTAATTAGAGGAACCTACCACAATAGAGCCATTCTCCATTACGATGATACGATCGCTGTCTATAATGGTATTCAAACGATGTGCTACCGTAATGACGGTGCATTCTTTAAAAGTACTCCTTATTGTGTCTTGAATTAAAGCATCGGTGCTAGAAAAAGAAGTACAAATTTAGGGAAAATTCACAAATAGATTCAAAAATCAATAACGACAGCATTTTACAGAACTGAAAACTCTTACTGAAAATCAGATTTAATTAAAAACTTTCGTTATTTGACGTCAAAATGACGAGTGCGCTTGCTACCTGGGTAATTTATTACAAAATAAATCTTTATTCCACCATACCGAGAGATACTGAATTATTTGGAAAATTAATATTTCGTTAAAAAAATTTTTTTTGAAGTGTCTATATGATAATTTATTCTTTCATTAACTATCAACCAAACAATAAACCATCTTATTTTTATTAAACAATATTATAACACATTTTTATTGCTAAAAATCGTCGAAACTCACTGCGAATCAATATTAGCCGTGGCCTCATCGAGTACGAGCAAGCGATTATTCCTTAGAATAGCCCTGGCCAAACATATGAGCTGCCTCTGGCCAACACTGAAGTTGTGACCGCCATGAAAGATTTCCTGATCCAAAGCGGTATCGTTCAGCTCGACTTGCCGCAGCACCTCCCACAGCTTTACGTCATCGTACTGACTGAACGGGTCCAAATTGTAGCGCAGACTCTCGGAGAAGAGCACCGGTTCCTGCGGTATGATGGAGATCTTGCAGCGCAGCTCGCTCAGACCTACCGTTCTCGTGTCTCGACCGTCAATTTTAATCTCGCCCTCCAGACCTTCGTTGAATAGGCGGAAAAGCGCTGAGATCAAGGAGGACTTACCGGCGCCAGTGCGTCCCACCACCCCAACTTTCCAGCCAGGCTCGATGGATAAGTTCAGATTCTGCGAAACGCGACGGCATGATAAAATACAAAAAGTGTCTGCAAAAATGAACTATTGGTTTACTTACTTTCAAGACCGGTGGATCGTCACTGTGATACTTCATGCTGACGTTCTTCAAGATCAATTGTCCTTGGGACGGCCATGTAGGCGGCGGCGAATTGTCCGAGGTAATGGGTCCCTCCTGGGGAAGATTTGTGTACTGGAGAACTCTTTCTACGGAGGTCATCAGCGACATCGTCTCGGTGGACTGCTTTATGCCGTATTGCAAGCAACCGATCAAGATCAACGATTGCGATATTGCCAGACCTACCTGACTGTCTTCTACACTGTCTGTATTATGAAGATAAACGAAAGAATTAGTAAAAAAGCTCGAAGATTCCTCACGATAGTCGGTATTTTCCAACTTATATACTAATCACTCGCGGAAATAAAGAATTGCTTAGATATATCGAAAGATTCTATTAATTTGTTGTAGCTTTTTGTATGTTCTCGAAATATTTCGAAGTTGTGAAGAATATTTAATCTTTAATAAGAATTTTTTACATAATTATAATTTACCATTTTTGCTCATCAATACTAGGGAGAAGCAAAGCACGGCAAGGAACAGGCACATGATTAGATCGGTAAAGACACCGAAGGCTGACGAGCTTGTTAAGAAGAGGTACCACGTGCCGCTGTGACGGTCTTGCAACACGTCGAACTGTTTTCGCATCATCTTCTCGATTTGGACGCCGCCGCTTCTGATTGTCGCCAGGCCGTTCAGCGTAGCGTTCACATGCGAGAATAACGGGCTCTTGGCTGAAAATACAAACGCAAATTTAAACTGGAACTTACAAATTCTGCGTGGGAACATACAGATCCAAGTTTGATGGCAAAAGTTAAACGGAATATAGGAGTTAAGGAGATGAGTCGCGCGTATTCCCTCTCGTTCTTTTCTAATAAAGAGTTTCTCGTTCCAATACTTACTTACGCCTTCGAGACGTTTGACGTTTTGAGCGGTTTTCAGGTAGAATATCGTCGCGAAGTAAAACAAGATGACCAGTACTACTATCGGTATGAGCATCCATAGATTAATTATCGCTTCTACGGTGAATATACCGCATACTACGCAAAACACTTGGAGCGCCTCTAACATGATTTTGGGCAGGTGCTCGTCCATGGTGCCCATGTCCTTCGAAAATCTATTTAAAATTCTCCCTGGAACGAAAAATCGATAAATTTAAACAAAGGTTTAACAGAAATCTGGAAATTAAAACCGTTGTTTCGATGATTCAGACTTTTTACTATAAATATTCGTAGAACGATCTATGCCAATCGTCCCGCATATCTTTATGAATAACTATAAAATAAGAACCACCCGATAAATTCGAACTTGACTAAAATTTGTTAGGCTTGTTTCTTTCGGATTTAAAAATTTGTAAACTCTTCAAAATTTCTCTTTGGCGCTACAAAATTTCCTTTGCCTATTGTGATCTCACGATTACTGCTCACCAGATGGATTAGTGTGGAAGAAGGACATGCGCGCCTGTACCAGATTGGAGAACATGGAGTTGTGCAGGTTGCAGCTTGAGTTCATGCAGATTTTCATGAAGAGGAAGCTCCGGAGCAGCGTGGTAACAGTACAGGCGATGATGCAGAATGTGTATACGTATATAGCATCTACAGTACTGAGCAGGCCGTCTGAGTTCAGCGTGAAGATCGACCCAAGGAAACTGTTGTTGTACATGCTTGCGAACTCTTTGGCCTCACTAGTGTTGTTAATGTGCCTGACAGTCTCCAAGTTGGTCCAGTACGAGAGCCAGTAATCATTTCCTGTGGTGGCAACCTGACTGATGACGAAGAGCAGCAACAACGTGAACAGGATAAAGTAGTTGCCGCCGTGGTGGAAATATTCCTTATACACTCTGCCAGATAGTCGGCCGCGTGCTATTATCTCGGCTTCCGGGGTGTTCTCCGCATATGAATCGTCAATATCCGACTGCTGCACGGCAACAAAATAACAATCTAATTATTTGTTTGACTTTTGCAACGGACGCAACTCGATAGAGATAGTCGCGCTATGATTATAAAAAATGTTAATAAAACAGTGTTAAGAAAATTAATGAATGTTTAAAAACGACTTGACTTCTGTAGTTAGCACACTTTGGAAACTGTTTTTAATTTGCTTTAGTTACTAATCAGCGACTAAAACTGTTTTAATTATCTTAACGCGAACACGTTGCATAAATTATATATTTTTTCAATTATCTTGTCTTGTTACGAGTATATTTGTTTAAACAAATCTGATATATGAAAAATGTCAATAGTTTCTGTTTTTTAATTTAAAAAAACTGTTGAGAGATAAGGATTTTCTTACAATGATGGAACTTGCGGTCGATAATTTAGAGACACGTCTCATTATCGAGGTTTTTCTCATAGACATTTCCGAAGCTCTCCTTATATCCTCTTCCTTCTTCTGCGCTTCGTGACTCAAATTGTCCATCATTCGAATAAAATCTTTATTTGATTTTACTAATTCGTTATAGCTTCCTTGCATCTTCATGAAACCCTTAGGAAACAATTCTTTAATTATTTACAATTTATAAATAAACTGTTAAAAGTTCGAATTTTACAAGTTTATGTACAAATTTAAAATCTTCTTACTATTTTTTGTTAAAAGAATTCTCACAATTCTTTTTAATGTTAACTTTGATAAAAATTTCTATTTTTATTGTTATATATTAATAATAATATAATATCTATGTCTCTTTATAAAGTAACAATAAATAATTAGTAAGAAATTTAAAGATTGTTTATATATTTAATATTATTATTACGAGTCAACGCTGCATTCTTCATTGGAATGATGTAAAAGAATCGGATCCGGATAGAAACGGATTTGTATAGTTGAAATTTTAAATGTAACAATGCAAACACCGATTAAATGTAAAATACCGATTAGAGAATATTCTATGCGACTCACTCGATCCAAAACGACGATGTGGTCCGCGCGTTTGAGAAATTGCAACTGATGGGTGACGAGTATTCTCGTCTTGTCGTGGAGATACTCGGTGATGCACTTCCCGTATAGATGCCTGGCGACACGAGAGTCCACCGCGCTCAAGGGATCGTCGAGCAGATAGAGATCCGCCTGCCTGTAAACCGCCCTCGCGAGATTGATACGCGCTCTTTGGCCTCCGGACAAGGATACACCTTTATCGCCGACCATCGTCATGTCTCTCTGTGGAAACTGTCGGAAATCCTTCGTCAAGGCGCACGCATTTGCCACCTAAAACCCGATTGCCAATCGATCAGAAAGAGTGAGAAACATTAGGAAATGCTAGAAAGTTTAAAATTAAGACATTCATATATTAGAACATTCTTCTTTTATCTAAGATGGAATCATAGAGATTAATACTACTAACATGTCTTCTTTAATTAATAATAAATCAATGACAATTTACGTTTAATGGTTGAAGTAAAGAAGAATTTGAGAATTGTGTTAAGTTACGTAAAAGTTATCAATATTAACGTGCAATAGCAGGGATACATAAATACTGTACATTATATCTGCAATAACTGTATTGAATTATGACAATTACTTGAGTATATCTAGCCTTGTCGTAGGGCTGGCCAAAGAGTATGTTGTCTCTCACAGTACCACAAAAGAGCCAGGGCTCCTGGCTGGCGTAGGAGATGCGCAGATTCGGATTGCTTGTGAAGTAACCATTGGAAAGATTGCCCTGAATATTATCCTTCGAGGAGTCCTGAGTGAGGATCACTGAACCCGCGCCGGGATCCAACTCCTTCAGCAGCATATGTAATATAGATGATTTGCCGGAACCCACAGCACCGACCACAGCGCATAACTGTCCCGGCTCGATGGTCAAGTTGATATTGCACAAAGTCGGCGGCAATTGGCCGCTGATCCAATTGGCGGAAACGCGCTGAAGCTTCACGCAGACCGGAAGGTCAGAAAATCCCTGAAGCTCCGAAAGCGCGATACTCCCATTTTTTGAGATGTACCTGTCTGTGTGATTCTCTACATTAATCGGTTCGTTTGATTTCCGAGATTTATCCTGTAACTGCGGCGCCTTCTCTGAGCGTTTCATGTTTACTTCGTCCATGAACAAAAAGTCCTGTATAAATTAACGGGAAGATTGTGGAACAATAAATTTAAGGGTTTTTCCGCGAATTCGAAATTAATATGAGAGAACATGCACCTCCAATCGGTTTATGGTCACCATCGATTCACCCATCAGTATCAACGCTTGCGGAAACTGCAACGCTGCAGTGAGTTGAAGCATATTGAAGTACGTCGACATTTCAAAGGTTACGTCGGCAGTCAGGTAATGCCCCAGTAGGACGTACGTTATCAAGGTAAAATAGAGGGTCAGTCGCTCGGTGAAAACTATTATAGCCAAATATGCGGCGCGCACGTACGACGAGAATTTGATCTTCTTGATTTCCAGCTTTCTGATCACCGACACGATCTTGTTGAACGGTTTCTCCCAGGCATACATCTTTACCACCTGAAACGAAAATTATGATCTTGCAAGTTTGTTTCACAAAATTGTTTTCTTAGCATCGGCAATCTCATTTGGCAGTCGAATTTGACACTTGAACGTTAGCGTCTTCACTCGTTTTTGGTTGTTTAACAATAAAGTAACTTAATTATCAAATATTCGAGGATACCTGTATCCCGGCTACGAGTTCGCTCATCAGCTGCACTCTTCGGTCGGTCAGTGGCGCGATCATAGCTCTGATTCTGCGGCTCAACACGCTGAAAGTTCCTTGCCCCACTAGGGCGATAATAAACAGCGATCCAATGCCGACAAGAACCGAAATACCAACCTTTTGCCACATTATAATTGCTATGACGGTGACCTGCAGGAGAGAACACTCGGCCAATCTCAAGAGATGGTTCTTGAAAAGCAATACAATGATTAAAAAAAGCAAAAATCCTATATCTGTACAGCTAATTAGTGGAACTATAAAATGCGTGGATGCATACAAACAGATATGAATAATACTTCCTATAAATTAGACTATAACTATTAGTTATACTTATCAATAATATAATCAAAGGA
The DNA here is from genome assembly GCA_030770255.1 of Temnothorax ravouxi. Taxonomy (NCBI): domain Eukaryota; kingdom Metazoa; phylum Arthropoda; class Insecta; order Hymenoptera; family Formicidae; genus Temnothorax; species Temnothorax ravouxi. The sequence continues at coordinate 91,083 of JASTWP010000490.1, read as the reverse complement.
AGAAATTAATTAATTTGAGATTTTAATTTAGCAATTTTGAAGGAAAGAAAAACGCTGTTGATGTATAACTGTCTAAGAACAGTTTCGAAATGCACACAAATATTTTTCACTAGATGAAAATTTGAACCTGAATAGGCATAATCCATATGGAATTCAGGAACATCATTAACTGATCGAAGCGAATGACATCATTGCTGAGAATATTCATGATCTGTCCAGTACCGGTTTGATTCATGGATGCTCTGTTCAATCGCAATAACTGCAACAATTTCGAAAAAAATTATAGAATTCATTATTAAACAACATTATTTCTGTTATCAATTTCTACTCTCTTTTCCTTAAATAAACGTTATGTGTAAATTATTAAATAAATCGATTATGAGTAGATTACCATTTGTACATTAAGTGAATTTAAAAACCCTCAACACATTTTACTTTTGTAAAATAAAACAATTCAAAAAGTTGTTTTAATATAAAATTTAATTATCTAATATATAAATTTTAAAAAGTATTTAAATTTAAGAAAAAATATAATAAAATATTTTTCTCCTTGTTATTACAACGAGTGAAAACTGCTATTTTTCATTTCGTTGGATTTTTCTCGGTTCACGTAGTTCGTCGTATTTCGAAAGAGATAAGTGCACATGTGTCATTTCGCGATGCATATTCGCAGGGTACCAGCAAGCGATGCTATCAGTTGAAGTCGAAGGATGTGCTAATGAAGAAGATATCGGGCATGTGCGACAAATCGCTATGTATATGTTAATTTATTATTTCTTGGAATTGTAATGGATATGATCCTCGCGCATATTATAAGAAAATTGTTTCAAAGATGTTACAAAGAAACGAAATTTCTCTTTCGAAATACAACGAATTACGTAAACGCAGAAAAAATCTTAGATCGACATAAGCCTCCAAAGATCGTTTCCGAACACAGGAAAATTGACGAATACTTTAATTTGCATTATGTATTAATTACATAATTGTAAGAAATAATGTTATTGCGCGTTGTAAAAAGTATAATTGTATCAATTTGTAGGGCGATAATAATAATGAAGAGTAAAAGTTATATAAATATCTATATATGTAAAATACAAACAAATTTTGCTCTGGATGCTTCAAGCATTATAGAAATAAAACATAATCATTATAGTAATCTGTCATTTATTAATACGTCTGTTTTTTATATTTTGAACGCGTTAATCTACATTTTTCCGCAAAGAGCTCGAGAATGGTCGATAACGAGTGTATGCTAATGAAGACAATGAATGTGCAAGATAGCGAACTCAGTATAACCACTTTTTTAAGCACTAAAGAAAATTGATTTGAATCAATTTTTTCGGCATCAAAATTGATCTCTTACCCAGATAATATATCTAAAAATTGAATTATATGCGTCAATAATTTTCAACATTGATAAATCTTTTACGTTGATCCAACGTTAAGCGTTATAAAATTATTACTAAATCAGTTAAAGCAAAACATAATGTACTTTTCCAGCTAGAAAAAAGTGCTTTCCTGAGAGAAACTTGGCCTAGCAAATTAATCTACAACATTACCTTTCGGTAGATGAGGGAGCTACAGGAGACGCGTATTCTCATGCCGATCTGCACTGACAGCAACGTTGTGTGGTGCATTATTAAAACGGAGGCAATATTGCAAATAATCATGGCACCGATGGAGATTAACACCTCGTTCGTCTGTTGCTCGGTCTTTGCGGTCGAATTTCTGGCAAAGTAGTTGATAATCCAACCCTGAAAGATCGGTATCGCGACGCGTACTACGGTGCACTGAAAGCAGGAATGTTGATATTTAACGATTCCTACGGACTTATGAATTTAACGAATTTAAGAAAAAGAAAAAGAAGAGAAAAATATATCAAATTAAAAATTATTTTTTTGTTATTATTGTTAGCTAGATCCATCGAGAGATAGACATCTAACGCAACAAATTTTTCTATTGTTTTTCTTAGTGATCAATATCTTTCTAAAACTTTCTTTTATCACGCATATATTTGGTGATACCAATAATATAATATTTATATAACATATTTCGACATTGATTGATCTAATAAAGTGTCGTGGTTATTAATATCACACGGTATTTCTCTTCAAACGTATCGATATATATATACATTGATAAACGCGTAGATTCCGATTATGAAGTATGGCAACCAAAAAACTTTGAAGATCGCCTTGTATAATCTCGGACGGGCGTTTTTTTTCAGTGGCACCTTCTGCCCGTCTTTACCCACGGTGTATTCCAGGTTCTTCAGTTTGTTCAGCTCGCGATTCCAGTACCTGGATGAAAAAGATGCGTTACACGCTTGAGCTCTCGGATAACAATCCCTTCAGAAATGGGAAATCGGAATTGACAAATTCTTAAAGACGTTTTTGAAATCAGCAATTTCACTTTAAGCTTGATGTCACTTCCATAAAACCATAAATTTTCCCGAGTATTCTAAAATACTATAAATTTTTGCCGAGCCTTTAATCCCGTGGGGGTTTCATAATGGGTTTCATAATTTCACACGTCGCGCGTGAAGAAAGGATTAATTAATTTATTGTCTTGTAATCTTCCCAAGTTTGTGATGTTAAATTTGTAATACAAATCTAACGTATTGTACAATACAATGAGATTATGATAGTGAGAAATTAATTGTTTAACAGGCAGATCGATTTGTTATCGAACGATGCGTCAACGCGTACAGTCTAATCATAATATTGTTGTAACAGGTGTTAAGATAGTCTATCTTGCTTATAATGCAAAATAGCTTATTGCTAAGTCACAAATCATAAATCATACGTTGACTGTGCGTAAGTTGATTTATTATTAAGTTTTGTAAATTTCACTCTCTTCGTATTTGATTACATTCTTTAAAGAGTATCATAATGAAAAATGAGATTGCCACAAAATACAATAGATGTTGAAAATATATTGTACATAACATAAATTGCACTTGTATTTCTAAAAGAATTATTAAGATTTGTTACTATTCGGTACAGCGATAAAGTGAATGCTATAACTGTTACAAGTGACACGTCCATATATTGACGCGTGTTTGTTTGTCTCCAACGTATACGATACTCACTTCTCGAGGTGATCGGTCAATTTTTCGGACTCGTCCGCTTTTATTGGTCGATATATATCAGATTCTTCCAAATCACTCTTAGCGCCTTTCATAAATAATTCTCGCATCCACCTGTTCACACAATACTTCATTATACTACAGCCGAAGGCTGTTCTAAAACAACATTTTTTCCTTCTATAAATAAGTATATAACAAATATATGTATGTATATGACATAAAGTATCAGAAACTTTAGATACATGTATTTTTAACCAAAAGTTGTAAGCATACATGTTAATGTACGCAAAATGTTTTAAAATAGTCATTTTTTCCATTGGCATCAGTACGATTATATAATCCGAAAACTCTAAATAAATATTTTGCGAACGCGTTATACATATATTTTTTTATCATAAAGTTACTTTGACGGTGTTTGATTAGAAAAATCAAGGTTGCCTGAACAATATAGAAGAAGAAATACATAAATTCTATCATGCGATAACGACGATACAACGTAATACAACATGCATGTGTATGTGAATATGTTGATAACACTTACATATTAATTTAATACAAAAAATGACTTGTTAGTTATATTAATACATAGTCAATTTTGTTAATTATGACTAACGGTAGCTGATATGTAAAATAGGAAACATGGGCATGACTAGACGTAAATTGCACGTTAATTTTTTAAATTGCGAGATAAAATTTGCGAAATTTTTCATTTCTTTAATACGTGAAACATAAAATGTATTATAACATAAAAATAGCTAACATAATGCAAGCGAATATTGTTTATTTTGAAGAGAAGAAATTTCTAGCTTTAAAATATGAAGATAGCATTTCTTTCTGGAAGCAGTACATTTCGCTTCCAAGAAGAAAATTCTGTTTTAACCCTCCGAGAACACACTTATTTTTTAATCACGGAGAACACATAGGGTCAATCTGACCCTACACACACTTTGATCGTCCACCATTTTAAATTGACGAGTGCGATCAGCTTGAAAAAATTTCCAGATGTACTTGGAACATTGTTAAATCAATTGATATAAATAAAAAGTGCCGTTGAATTATTTACATATTTAAAAAAAAAAAATTTTTTAAATTACATTTTTTTCAAGAAAATAAATTTCTTTTTGAATTTTTTTAAATATGTAAATAATTCCAGCGGCACTTTTTATTTATATCAATTGATTTAACAATGTTCCAAGTACATCTGGAAATTTTTTCAAGCTGATCGCACTCGTCAATTTAAAATGGATGGACGATCAAAGTGTGTGTAGGGTCAGATTGACCCAGAGTGTTCTCCGAAAAAATTGTATTTTATTTATTTTTAATATTTCTGGCTACAACTTTACGTGTATATTCTTAAAATGTAGTAAAAACTCGAGGTAAGGGTCAAATTGACCCTGTGTGTTCTCGGAGGGTTAAAAAAGCTCTTTTTGTAAAAAAAAAAAAAAAGAAGAAGAAGAAGAAAGGAAAATTTCTGCTTTTTTGAATTTTTTTGCAGGGTCAACATTTTTACTGTAAGAAGCAAAGACATTTCGTTCTTTCTTCTCCTTCTTTTTTTTCGAACAGACTAAGAATCTTAACAAACCAGAAGAATAAAACACTGAAAATATTCGCGGTCTCCCTTGGGTTTGGCTTCATATCGGTCGTGTCCTTATCCATGTTATCGCACTATTTCACAAAGTTTGATGACACTTCAAGATAATAGAAGACAAACGAAAACAATCAGCATTCTAATTTTCTCCGTTCTTGCTTTTCCTCTCTCTTCTTCGTTCTTTTCCCTGCCGTCTCGAGGCACGCTTTCCAATAGTCAATCCTTTACTGGAACGAGCAGTAACTGTGTCGTTGCTTTTCATATCGGCTTTCGGCATTACTAATGATGTACGAGAAACATTAACGATAACTGTCTCGTATAAATGTAGCTGTGTTCTCGTTTTTCTTTTCACGTGCTGTATTTGACGTGTGTTTTTTTTCATGTAAAGGTATTTCTTCCTTTTCTTTTAATTCTTTAATTTCTTACTAGCTAAAATTTTTTTTAATAAACTTAATTATTTCATCAACTATTTAAACATCGGCATTATCGTAAACGGGAAACCATTAGAGTAGCGCTGTGTCGAACAGTATCATATTTTAAGGCAAAAAATGAATTATAATAAATCTTATTAAAAAGAAAAAGCTATGGGATTTTAAAATAAGATTCCCCCGTCCTCTGAAGACAAAATAGTAACTAGATAGATAACTATATATTTTAACAATAACTTATAACTTATCGCTTTAAAACGATATTTAAAAATTCTAACTTGACAGCATGCAAGGAGAGATAATCTTTTATTAGCAACTTATCTTCTAGTCAAAGTTCAGTTTAAGTAACTTTTTAAAAAGACACAAGCGCCCGCGCGCGAATTCTCTGTCAACATATAATTTAGTTTAAAATGGAAATTTTGTTACATTTAATTGTAAAGTTTACGTTTTCATTTATTACACATATTATAGTTAATACTGTGGGAGAGAGTCACGTTTAGTTCAAAATGTATTTGTGCACTGGTGAGACTGAACACAGTCGACGGAGGATCTCTTTATTTCGTACACGCATATGACAGATTTTCGTTGGGCGCTCAGCTGTCGTCTTACGATGATATATTGCATCCGACCCGTGATATATTATATGTGATGTATGATAGGATAACTCTGGTATTTAGGCCGTGCGGGAATTTACGTCGCAGAAGTTATAAAAACAGAAGGAATGAAGATAATTTGCTCGCAATTACTCTGTTATGCGCCTTTATGCCATATTATATTGCGTATTGCGTTGTAATTTCGGATTCTTCACTGTTAATACTAACAACCGTCGTGAGTTGAATCGATTTCTCAATGTAGTAATAAGTATTAGCGCGATCATATATTACGACCTACGTAAAATGATTACTGTAGGAAATGTAAAAGGTTTAATGGTTACTTCTATGATACATAAATGTAGAAGGATAGAGAAGTACTTTGTTCTACTTGAGGTACTTATCAAGTACGTATAAGTTTTTTTTTAGGTGCGGCATATATACCAGAGTTACTTTATATTACATGATCATTATACATACATTTGTCACGGACACATGTGTTTGAACCAATTAGCACGCTAATATGCTTATATAAGGCGAAAAGAGTTGAAATATATGTCCAAATAAGACTTAACTTGTTGATCTACTAACAATAAGACAAGGTGAATGTCGTGTATGTATGTGAGGTACCGCGAGCGTATGTCGCGTGGGGGGAAGTACGACGTGTTACAGAAGCTTTCTAAACAGCCTCAAACTTTGACAGAATTTTTTATGATGAAATCTACAGAATCTATTTGGATTCAAGGAATTTTCATCATTTTAGTCGCAACGCTTCAACATCTTTAATAGAATTAGTACATAAGGAAAAGACAAAACGCAGTCGATTAACTTGTGCAGTAACATTATTCAGGGGTTGGAGGGTGTTACTAATAAGAAATCGTGATTACAATTTATTCCTTCTTGTATATTTCGTTGTACTTCGGTTAATCATTTACATACAATCATTTCGTACGGCGCGTTCGAGCGCGTGTGCGCACACTTTCATCTTAGAGTTACTGTACATTACGTAATATTTAACAGTTCGCTGTACAACAGTGTCGTAAATATTTTATAATACAGCGCAGCAATGCGTAATTGACCGTGAAAAAATGGCATTATTCCAAACATGAAGGTTTAACAATGAAGTAGCTGTAAAGATGATTCCAAAACTAATTCCTATCAAATACCTAAAAGTGATCATTTACAAAAAAATGTATATTTTCGTAAATTTACACGTAAAGCTTACTTAAACATAATTCTACAATTCCATATAATATATCAACGAGGTATATATGTATACTACAATAACTACTCTATTATGTCATTAATACCTATATAATATATTTTTAATAGTTTATGTATTAATGACATACTAGTAAAATTATTATTAGCAAAAATATGCTGTATTCTTTACATAATATATTGTTAAAATTAACAAGATACGTAATGATACTCTATTATATAATGACAATATATATTATAATATAGTACATATGTGTACTATATTACGTACATTATATCACGTAACTTCTATACTTTCTTCATAATGCTTGTTATAATATATATTTTATATACTTTTATCCTAATAGATAATGTACATCGTTGCATTAATAAATGCAGTATACAAAAATATCGAGTTCCCTTCAACATTTGCATACATGTATTATAACTAGAATCAAGTATAATAAGTATAAAATTAATTTAAGTAACCGTTTCGTTAAGTATTTCAGTTAAATGGGAGTATTCATTCATATATTAATTAATACATTCGGATCGATATATTTATATTGAGTAAACTGTACTAATCCATCATTATACGAATCTTGGAACAGTCAACAGATCTGCACTGGAAAACAAATTAATCAGATAATCGGAAACAATATACTTCCGAAAAGTCATCAAATTAGTATCATCGCATATTATTTATAAATATATAATTATATATAAATTGAAAAATATATATATATATATAATATTACGTATATATATATATAATATTACGTAATATACATAAATAAAAATAAATTGAAAATTTATATATAAAATATAAATATGCTTTTTTAGATTCATATATAATTTCAATTTAGTTTTTATATTTAATGAAGGTTATATTTTGCGATGTCAATATCCAAGATTCCCTGCGATTCTTATAAGATCTTTTATATACGGCTTAAAGCATGTATGACGGATATTGGTAAAGATTACAGTAAGTTTACTGTGCGTAAATATTATCTTAGATATAACTTCGATTTATGATGAACCACGGTCTGATCTCAGTGACTCGATTCATCATCGATCGACGTATGTGTTCGCCTTATCACAAGAATTATGTATTCGTAATTTCTGTAGTGCGCAAAAATGTAGAGTAGAAAAATATGACAATATTGCGGGGCTTAACTCGTGGCAGAAACTAGTACTAGATATTACGACGAGACGGCCACAGAGAATGATCTCGCAGCGACGATCTCATTAAAAAAACGATACAAAAATATGATTCATTAGACGCGTGTTACGCTCAACACATCACAACGTTATGATACTTAACGGAAGTATCGTGTCTATGATGTTTCGAAGAAAGACAACAATATGGTGTTGGTCTTATAGAGATGTAACATTCGTCTTCGTATGCCATTCTGCACGTTTCATACATGTTTTTCTATATCATAATTAAGTATACTGGATCACATTAAGCGACCCGCTTTGAGAGATCTAGCTAACGAGACTCTGGTATATCAAAATTCATCAACGCTTCATCACGTTTCTCCATACTTGTTTACGTAGGCCTGCTTCGCCACCTTGGCCAGTTGATCGTGCATGCCCGGACCGGTCTCCTTTACTAACGAAGTAAATTGACTGTAGCTGTTTTTCAGTAATATGTGAGGGTGGTCGTATTCCTGCAAAATAAATCGACATTGGAATTAGTATAATTGCGCCCGTTCTTCGTTGATATTATCAAAATGTGATTCTGTATTCTTACGTTAAAAAGTAATGATATACGCTCTGATAAAAAAAAATTTTATACTATCTTATAATATTTTAAAGAATTTTTTATATTTTTTAAATCTATTTAAAAAAAAAATCTAAAGCGATTTAAAAAAAAATATTTAAAGATATTTTCTTCAAATTTTATAAGTTTCTTCGGAAATTATAGAATTAATCTGAGAAATTTTCTAAAACGTTATAAAATTTATATAGAAATTTTGAAAAGTTACTAAAAACAAAGGTTTCTTCAAAGCTCAAAAATCTTGTGTTCTCAAACGCCCAAATCTTAAAAATCTTCGAAAATTCTGATACTCTAAGAATCTAAGAGTTGCAATTGCTTTCAAATTGTCATATAAATAACATCTTTTAAAAGGAGTTGTACTTACAGCCATACGACCCTTATCCATCACCAGAACCTTGTCACTGTCCATTATTGTGTTTAATCGATGCGCCACTGTAAGCATTGTGCACGTTGCGAATTTCTTCCTGATAGTCCGTTGAATCAACGCGTCAGTTTGCGGGTCTACATTCGCGGTTGCCTCGTCCAGCATCAATATACGATTGTTTCTCAGGATGGCTCTCGCTAAGCACACCAACTGCCTCTGTCCGACGCTGTAATTGCTGCCTCTGTCAAATACGCGGCTTTCCAAACCGTTTCCGATAATAACCGCCTCCTTCAGTTCAACCTGGAATTTCATTGCAAAGGGAATTATCGTATAGTGCAAAATGCTCGTAATTATTACGATGTACAATCTCAGGACCATGCTTGAAGTTTGATATTCCGGGATTTTAAGAATCCCGAAACTCTCGGATTTCTGGGACTTGGGATTTTAAGATGTGATGGTCTTCGGAGCGAGAATGCCGGAACCGCAGGATTTTTGAACGTCATAGCATTACGTTTTCGATTAAGCACGAGTTTATTTTTAAATTGTAAATCGTTCGAACCTCTTCGAGCGCCTCCCACAAATCCTTGTCGGGAAATTCGTCGAAAGGATCTAGATTACGTCTCAGAGTACCTGAGAACAAAACGGGATCCTGGGGAATGATGGATATGTTGCGTCGCAAATCCTCCAAAGCCATCAAACCCGTGTCCGCGCCGTCAATCTCGATGATTCCGTCCACTTTTGCCAATCGGAACAACGCTGATATCAGCGACGATTTCCCGGCGCCCGTTCTTCCCACGATACCAATCTGTGTAACGGTCAAATTACTTAAAGCATCTTAATAACACACGTATCCTTGCACTTATACATTTGTATGATTTGTATATTATTCCTCAAAATAAAATAAAACAAAAAAATGTTCTTACTTTTATCAATCCTTCTTTACACAATTTCCTAATAATCAAAAACGATAAAAACTTATCATAGAAAAAAAAATCACAGAAAGACTTTTCGAATATCTCGCGATTGAAAAGAAATTAAAGTTTTTTAATTTTTTGACATTTAATAAATTTAATATTAAATTTCTTAAAGTCTCTTCCATTCTCTTTCTGTTCATCTATCCCTACAAAATTTTTTTCACAAAATTACCTGTACCTTCTCGCCGGAATAGATCACTATATTCAAGCCCTTGAGAACGGGCAGATCATCGTCCGCGTAGCGCATAAAAACGTTCCTGAATGTAATACAACCCTTGTCAGGCCAAGTTTTGGGAGCGTTGGATGGCAGCGCTAAATTCTTGTCCTTTTTCTTCACGTACGCCCCTCGGTCTCTCAGATTCGGTTCTGCCGGAAGCTGAATGTATTCGAGTACACGTTCCACCGCCATCATTTGGTTCGCCACCTCCGCGCTTTGTCGCATCCCCCACTGGATTAACCCGGTCATTGCCATTACCTGAGTGATGGCCAAACCGACCTCGCCGCCAGAAAATGCTGAAAGATACGCATAACATTTAATTCTATCGATTTTAGATTTCGTAATATACATTTCTAAACACTTTAATCGTCAATGTTTTATTTTATGGGCTAAGTATTTTTTATACATAATTTTAGTAATAAATAAACCTTCTAAACGCATTAAATTATTTAATGTTTATGGTGTTAACTAGGAAGAAAAATTTTCAGAAAATAATGGTTTCAGAAAGTTATATGTTTTAGCAAGTAAAATTCTTTATAGTCTCTTTAATAAATTAACATATTTAAAAAAATATATACTAATATTTTGCTTTTTTAGATTTATATATTTAAAAATAAAGAGAGAGATTAAGAGAGAGAGAACGATGCTCTTACATTGATTGAGCACCAAAAAGCTGAAGGTGACCAGTGAGGTGAAGACGAAACAGAACACATCCAAAAAGAATCCAAATGCCGTACTGATCACGATATACATGTAAGTAGTAGACGTGTGTGCATCTTGCAGTTTGTCGAATTCATGTTTGAGTATGTCCTGTGCGCAGTACGCTCTGATGGTCGTCAAACCGTTCAACGTGGCGTTTAAGTGAGTGAATACCGGCGAACGTACTGGAACACGAAAGAATATCGCCGTAAAGAAATCACATCTTCAAAAAATAAATTTTTCATAGGAACTAAAGTACTGTAAATTTCATACAATTAAGAAAAAAGTAAAAAATATAAACCGAGAAAATGAAATTTAAAAATAAATAAGCAAAAAAATGTCGAAAATAAAGAAAGTATATGAAAAATAAAGCAAATTTTCAATTTTATATTATTTGGAGAGTATTGCTAAACAAATATATATAATTAAATAGCAAGTAATAAATATACATGAAAAAATATATAAAATATTATATATAATAAAATGATACATATAAACAAATTTTTTTCATAAATTTTAAGAACTAAATAAAAAAAAGCAAACATACACATTCCCTCCAGTCGTTTGACTGTTCTTGCTAGTTTTGAGGTAGACCTTACGGATCCAGTAGAATATTACGCTAATAATCACAATAGGCACCAGGAAGATGGGATTAACCTACGCAAGGTCACTATAAGTGCTCCGAACATGTTCATGTTCATCTGACCAGCGTCCAAGATCGCTTTAGGGCAATAATTCGTCGATCGCGCCCATGTCTTTGGAAAATCGATTGAGAATCCTACCGCTTGGATTAGTGTCAAAAAATCGCATTCCTGTACGAATTAGCGCACTGAACATCATGTCATGCAAGCGCTGGCTACACGTCATGCACGTCTTGTAGAAGACCAGAGATCTGGTGATGCCGACGAAGAAGATAGCTAGGATGATGCCAGTGTAGATATAGACGTAATTAATCACCGATGCATCCTCGATACCAATGTGTTCATAGTGTGTTAGTCGTGTTCGTGTAAACGTCATCTGTTTGATTCAAGTTGAATTGCTTGGCTTCGTAGTTTTGCTCTTCCACAAAATTGATTCTGGAAAAGTTTAATCGAGAAGAAAATATTATCGAACGATGAATGAAGCAACTAAAAATGGCAAAGGATGATTTAAACATCGCTCAATATTAATTGTAATCAATGCGCGAGTGTGCAAAGTTAATATACAAAAATTTGCAGATTTTGGAAAATTGAGTAATATTACAAAAAGCGTGAAGAAATATATGTAATAAATAATTATTTATACAAAGAAATATTTCTTAAATCAATTTCATTGATATAGCAAAAGTACTCACAAGAAAGGCACAAAGTAGTCGTTGAGACTGACGATGAATTGTGTGATGACTGAACAGAAGCAGAACGGTAAAAGCCATGTATAAGTTGGCACCGGTTTGGAAGAACTTGATAAATATAGGACCCTTAACCTATACCGCGCGATGTCCCCTCGAGACCGTCGTTCAACTTCTCAGGATCTTCGTCTTCGTCCTCGTCGTCCGTGCCGCCGCTACTGGCTTCCGGAGTTCGACTCTGTAGAAGAAATTTTATCTGTAGTAATGTCAACCATTTTCCTTCGTCATTTAAAGATTATTCGTTGTTAATATTAAATACGAGAACTGTAAAAGATCAGTTTATCTTTTTCAAATTGCCTTGAAAACAATATAAAAAGAAATGAAAATTATACTTCGCTAAGTTCTAGTTCTCGTTCTCTTCTCTATTTCTCTCTTTTCTCTACGACATTTTGTATATACATATTTTATATCTTCACTTACTCTGTTACTCGAGGAGGAAAACTGTCGTCGTATGTTTATACTTTTTTCTAAGGACGAGTCGTCGATCGCTTCATTCTCCGCTGCCAGGAAGTACTCCGTACTCGGGTCGATATTCCAATAAATCCTGATAATGCGAGAAGTACTTCATTCTTCCCTGCTCGAGCAGTATAATGGCGTCCACTCCCTTTATATACTGCAGCTGATGCGTCGCTAAAATTCTCGTTTTACCGGCTAGATATCGCTGAATGCACTCATGAAACAGGTGCTTGCTAACGTGTGCGTCGACCTGGAATTTCAAACGTAAGGTCCTTCATCAGGAATTCATATTCAATGGCACGATCCCGTATCATTATTGTTCATCAAATTTGTTAAATCAAGTTGAATCACTTGCGTAAATTCTACATCATATATGAGTACACGACGCCTGAAAGAATGAAATCAGAATAAATTACTGACTCGTTCGATGATCACTCACCGCGCTCAAAGGATCATCCAGCAAGTAGATGTCCGATTGCCTGTACAGAGCCCTGGCCAAGTTGATCCTGGCCTTCTGACCGCCGGACAACGAGCTGCCCCGTTCACCCACGACGGTCTGGTCGCCCTGCGGAAACTGCTTGAAGTCACGCGCCAGGGCACAAGCCTTTGACCACCTTCTGATACCGTTGACGTTCGTAAGCTTGCCCGAAGAGTATATTCTGTCGGACGGTGGCACCGAAGACCCAGGCTTCTTGACTGGCGTAGCTGACTCTGCCGTTGACCTTTATCCTGACCTTCCGTCAGGCTGATCTCGCCCAGAATCGCGGACAGGAAGGAACTCTTGCCGTTGCCCACCATGCCGATCACCGCGTACAACTTGCCCTTTTCTATCTCCAAATTCAGATTCTCCAGGGTGTTCTCCGATTGCTTTTCCTCCCACTTGGCGGTAACGTTAATCATGTTGATGGCCCAGTTGTTCGTATCGTATATGATGGATGATTGTTGCTTTTCTGTGAAATAAAAAGAAAATTTTATTGCGAGTTAGGTTTTTCGAGAATAAATGTTAATAGAGTTAAATAAAGATTGCATGTTCTTCTTAAGTTCCTTGAATTCTGAATCTCTATACCTCCAACAAAATTAGCGGTGTTTTTCAGCAAATCGCTGGCAACGATCATTCAGACCGTTTTGCTTTCTACGGTCGCTGTTCTCATCCAGTTGCCTCTCCGCGTGGCTCCAGCTGATTCTCCACGACGTCATCGTCGATGTATGGCAGATCCGGTTTGGAGAAATTTCGCTTGAAATCGGAATTCATATTGACGTAGCCGGAGGACGCCTTGGAGATAACAACGTTGCTGCCCCGGAACTCCTCGAACATGAGGAAGCCCTGAAGCCTTCGTATGGCCACCATACACTCGGCCAGTTCGGCGAAGCCGCGCACGAACATGCCGGCCATGGTGTGCGCGAGGATGTTGAAGTAGGACGAGACAACGAAGACCTTGTCGGCAGGTCAGATCATTGCCGAACATCAACATGGAGACGAGGGTGCAGTAGAGCGCCATTCGCGTTGTGAACAGGTTGAAGGTCATGTAAATACCGCGGATGTACGAGCTCTTGGTGACCACTCGTAGCTCGAGCTTACGCGCCAGCTCGACCATGGCGCAGAACGGCTTTTTCCCACGCGTACATCTTGATCACCTGCACTCCGGAAATGATCTCATCCATCAGCCGGACCCGCTCGTCCGTCTTGATAGCTGTCTGGAGACGGAACTTCGACGATAGCTTGCCGGTATAAGCTAAAATCACGAGAATAGGAATTAGGAATAGAACGTCTGCGGCAAAATAACTTATTTCATAAAAGGTCTCTCCGGATCAGAGGAGTAGTATTTTTAATTTATTTCTCCGTGTGCGCAAAGGGTAGTAGTTTCAAATTATCAAATTTTCGTGGATTTTGGAAGAGAAGAGAACGCGACTCGACGCAAGAGACACTCACATTGGAGTGGCACGACCACGAAGACCGCAGCGATGCCGATGAGACCGGCATAGCTGACCTCCTGATAAAGAATATAAGCCACGATCAGGGCGGAGAGAGGTGCCGTCCACATGTAATGAATAAAGATAGAGACGAGATCGAACCTATTGACATCGTTGGCCACTAAATTAACCACTTTTCCGGGTGCTGTCTCGCCCAATGCGGATTTGCTCAGACGCAGCGCCTGCGAGACAAATACAAAACATCCGTTATATAATCTGAGAACATTGGCGAATCATATAATAGAGAAAATATTCAAGTCTATTAAAATCGGGCACAATATTGTCCTGATCTTTTATAAGCTTCAAAGAAAAGTTTTTATTAAATTTTTAATAAATTTTTTAATTTAATAGATTTAAAAAACTGATGTTTTTTTACTGTTTGTTAGTTTTCCATTTCTTCCTTCTTTTGTTATAAGTTTTTTACTTTTCTTGCAAAGAAATATTTCCTTTGAAGAGCAAAAGAGTGTGGGACGAGAGTCGCTTGCTTCCTAGACATAACTTCCCATACAGCACACTTGTCCAAAAGCGGGACATAAGACGTCTAAAAGATGTCTTTTACCTTTCTGTATACCACGGAGCAGACGGCCACGCGAACTTTGGCGCCCACGTGGAAAGCGCCGAAGATCGCTTGATTACCGCTTATCACGTTCATGCCAGTAGCTACGCAGATACCAGCAGCATACCACAAGGCACTCTCGTACAATTCCACTGAATCCTTCCGGAAGTAGCGCAGGAGACCACCCAACAGTAACGGCGTGCCTAATCTACAGAGTTTTGCGCGTTAAGTCTTTACATGTTACTATTGAACGTTATTATCCTAAATTCTACGCCCTGAATACTATTATTATAATAATAGTAATTATATCATTATACTATTATGATACTATTATTATTACTATTTATTAGTACATCAACTTTATTACTGCAACAACGCGTTTAAAAATATCTTCTGTTTAAATTCTTTCAGATACCTGCTTCTTCTTTTAAACATGTTTCCCCTTTATTTGAAGTTTTATCGCTCCATATAACACATTTGCGAGTATAACGCGAGATAACGCGTCGCAAATAATGTGCCACTTTTTTGTTCAAACGCAAGCGTAAAAAATACTTAAAAGAATTCTATATAATTCAGATTATTTTCAGTTTTTCTATATATATATATATATATATATATATACAAGAAATTGAACTTTAAAGCATTATGCTATCTTTACTTAATTTATCTTAAAAAATAATTTTAATTACAAGTTAATAATCAACGGTAAGTCCGTATCCATATTTCGTTATACAAGATCAACATTGCTAACGAGTAAAAAAAACTAACATCTTGCTACATAAAATAAAAGTGCGCTAAATAAAGTATGAGAGATTTGATTATGAGGTTGAACGAGATGGTGAGTACCTTATTATGAACTCGTTGAGAATCTGTATTATTCCCAGCATGGAGTACTCCCATAAGAATGTGCGGAAAATAGTCTTCAACAAACTCGGACTGCGTTTCCATTTCTTCGAGTTTTCCAACTCGATATTCCATCGTCTGCAAATACATCGATGTATTATGTATATTTATAATTATGTATAATTATAATTTCTACGCTTGTATAAAAGAGCGATGCAAAAGGAAGAGAACCGCCGAACGTTTTCTCTCTTCTTTCTTCTTCTTCTTGTCTAACTTCTCTTTTCTTGTATATAAACTTCTCATATACTTTATATTATACTCACTTTTCTAATCGATCTCCGAGCAACTTCGATCGGTCGACTTTCAAGGGATCGAATAAGTCGTCTGGGTCTAAAGCTTTTTTGTATCCTGTCTTGAATAAACTAATAGTCCACCTGATTTAAAGTAATTTATGTAAATTAGACATTAGATATATCTCTCTCTTTCTCTTATCAAGTAGCGTTAAATTACAAATGATAAAAACGATAGGAATATGGCAGTGTTAAAACTTGGAAGTGAGAGATTCGAAATAACTCCGTGCGCGAAATTATATTCAGTAACATGACAAAGCGCTTTTATTATGTTAGCTTCGCAATATGCAGCATCACGTTTGAAGACAAGGCAACATTGCGTAAAGATAAGAACTAATTTGAAATACAAGTCATGCCAAGCAGTACAAACATTTGCATACATACTTTAGTGTATACATACTTTAACATGAAATGTTATTCCGAATCGGCCGTAGCTAAATACTTACTAACGCAACAAATTATTACAATTCAAAAGTTGAATTACGCAAATTAAGAATTTGAACGTGCAAATATTACAGAAAACTATTTACAGAGATATCTAAATATTTTTATAAATTACCGAACTTTTAGATAAATATCCGAAATAATATATAATATATGATAACTTTATCGAGTGCAAATAGTAAAAGATGGAAGCGAGATAGTGCAAAAACAATCGCGCAGTTAAAAAGCAAGGCTACAGTTTTAGCCAGTTAAATTGATTGCCTAATTAATTCAGCTATTGGCAAATATAAACATCCAAAGCAAATCCTTAGATATTTAAATATTCTACATTTAAGTATCCAAGCTTAGACACCTCCAGATTTTGCGGAGGACCGGGAGAGTCTCGTCGGAAGAAGATCTGACGATCCGTGAAAAATGGCGCCTCACCACCAAAACTCACCACCAAAGCAACAGCGACACGATGTTCGCCTTCTCCCGCGGATTCGGCTTCGATCTGACTTTCGTTGAATCCATCGGTCCTTACGCGCGGCATTAACTCGTCGCGAACTGCCACTTCCACGGTTAAAAGCGATCGATTAATTTTAAACGGGTTTTACCGCAGCGATTATAATCAACGCTTAGGCACTTTCGCTCGGCGTTGAATAATCGCCCCCTTTTTCGTGAACGGGAAAAAAATTTCTTCACTATTTCAGCAGTCTATGGTGTTAGTGTCCTTTCTTCGATTGTCACAAATTATCGACAATGCGAAGATTCTTTTCTTAACACGCATAGATTGTCAGCCACCCGGTATAATTGACGATCTCTTCACGCGATCGTAATTAGATCAAAATTAACACTTCACATATCTTGTTGTATCAGCTGCTTGCAAATGTTGCCACTTCCCACACGGATCGATCGGTGCAAATCTTATCGCGAATTCTCAATGAAGTGTTCTTGAAGGTGGAGTGAGGTATCAGTCATCGATACTCGTGTTAACATCTATCGCTTCTTGTGATTTATCTTCGAGTGTCTGCTTCCAGTTTTCAGGATGTCCGTGAATCTAACAATTTTTATAAGTGACAACTATTATATCTGTCAAAGACATAATTACATAACTGTAGTTACTTAATTGTAATTTAATCATCATTGCTATTATTATTTAATAATTATTATTTCTGTGATAATACAAATAGCAATGCTTATATTAGGTAATAACTTATTTGCCTTAATGATTTTTAACTTGAGAGATAATTACGACTTACTGATTGTAAATCTTTCCTTTTCCTTTGCTAGTGAAAATGGTGTTTTTGCAGTTCTGTCTGTTATTGCCGCGGTGAGAATAAACGTGTGAGCATTAGTGATGTTTGACGAGGTCCGCTCTAATGAAACGTGGACGATCAACTTGTCGATTCAGGGTCCAAATGATATATCGCGTTTCGTCAATCTGCGTTTCAAGAAAAAGTCTGTATCACTTGCCAGCTCCGTTCCCACCTTATCTGGCTACACGCAATTTGTTTGTCCGCTGTGTCACTTTTCAAATAACACGGAAGGTCGTACAATCTCGCGACATTATACTGTAATTATCTCTTGATGAATAACGAAGTTGATTAGCACGATTGCCGTTAATTCGTCGTCATTTAACTAGCTTCTTGTTTCTATGGCGCAAATTAAAGACGAAACTGAGAAAACTGAAATTAAGTTTAAAGAATTGTGATGAACAAAATAAAAATTGGAATAAAAAATAAGAAGAACTTGGAAAATTAGAGAATATTAAAGTTAAAAATTATACGAGAAAAAAATTAGATTAAAAAATAATTATATTAAAAAATTAAATTTGAAAAGTAACGCAGCAGGCAAATGACCTTTTATGCCCTATCGAAATTGAAAACTGGTAATTACTTAATTAATTCAATATCAAATTTATTTAGCAACATGTACAAAAGCGCCGTTATCAAAGTTGTTCCAGATTTATGCTATGCAATTAGTCTTTCCTCATGCGGGAATAAAATCTATATTTTGCTAAACAGTATCGCTCTATGGGGAAAAACCATTTAATACTTCGACGCGCGAGGAAAATACAGAGTTTATCGGTCGCTGACCGAAGATGATCTACGATCGTGCTTCACGCGTGAGAAATAATAGCGTCAATAAAATATGTAGAAATATAGATAAAGATTCTAGCGTTTCTGATGGTCATTATCTTCATTATGTTTAATTAGATTAATTATATTGTACTTGTTTAATTGTCACAATTAAAATAACGTCAGAAATAACATCTTTATTACTCCGAAACTCTTGAAAATACATTTAAAACTCTTATCTCCTATGTGAAATCGTTTCAGAGTACATTTCTTTCACGTGCAATTGAATTTTTTTAATTTACACCTATACATATATGCAATACAATTTAATACTTCTGCACGCAGCGCGAAAAAAATTAGAAAAACAACCAAAAAATTTTACTTCCTCTAGGACTAAGCTGTTCATTAAAAAACAGCACACATTCAAGCGCCTCTGAATTTATGGATCTCACATTACGAGAGACTCTGTTTCCTGTCGTATAAGGGCGGAACGCCCAAGGTCTGAAGGAAACCAGCTCAAACTCTTGACTGTTATTTCAGATTATCCTGAGTCTAGAATTAGGCCTACCATTTTTAGAATATACCGTACATGTGTGTGTGTGATATAAATCGTGATACTTTTTTGGGGAATCTAGACTAGCTTCTACAGCTAAATCCGGTCCTGTTCGAACTCGCTGTGTAAATTCGCAGGTCAAACTGAATTGAAAGGAAAGGCGAAGTAACGGTTGTCTCACCGAGGCATCGGATATTCAAAAATTAAAAACAAAATGTATATAAAACAAAAATACTCAAAATGTCAGAGCAGAATATGTGTAAAATAAGTATATGAAATATACATGTGTCACCGATTGAGCGAATGTTGTAATTATGTAATTGACGTATAATTAACACGAGGATCTTGATGATTCAATTTACAAAGTAATTTATAGGAATATTTTTAATATTTCTGCGATCTAAATTGATTCTACGAATTCAAAAGAAATGACTGGCGAAACATTTCTCGTTCACTATCAGGAATATCGCGAACCACGTGAGTTGCACGTTATTTTGAGGTGTTTTCCAAGAAAGTGATATACCACAGAGTGATAGCGGAGTGATAAGGCTTTCTATGTGACTTAAACATCAGCAGAGTAATTAGATTCAGACAATTAAAGTTGCAATACAGGAAAGTGCAAACATCTCGCAACGCCCGTTTGCCGTTAAATTTACATCATCAGACTTTAGAATAAATCTGACGCAAATTTAATTTCCGTTTGAAACTTTACACCATGCGTGCATTTTAATATGTATTTTATATGTGTTATAGTCAAAGCCCGAAACGCGGGTATTCCTTAGGATTGACTAGTCAATCCTGGGGAACGACCAAACGTCTTGGTCAAAGCTCGAAATAAGTTTTGCGTTTCGGCTTTTGACTAGTCAATCCTAGGAATAACTAATACGGCTGGTCAAAGTTAGAAACTAAGAAAAATCACTTCGGACTTTGACTAGTCAATCCTAGGTGTGGCTTAATTCGGACTGTGTGACTGTTAACAAATAAAATCAAAATTTTTTTTTACTAAATTAAGTTCTTATTGTTAACATAATGTAGCTTTTTATTTACTTTTCACAACACCTCCACGGAAAGTTCGACTTTCCATACCTGTAGAGAGGGGCGAAAGTGACCAATTTCACGCCAGGACGGCATTAGCGGGACGAAAGTAACCACTTTCCTCCCTAGGGCAGAAAGTGATCACTTTCGTCCCGCTAAACAGGGACGAAAGTGGTCACTTTCCGCCCTAGGGACGAAAGTGATCACTTTCCGCCCTAGAGAGGAAAGTGGTTACTTTCGTTCCGCTATGCCGTCCTGGCGTGAAATGACCACTTTCGCCTCTCTCTAGGCATGGAGGTCGAACTTTCCGTAAAGATATTGTGAAAAATATCGTGTGCACCTCGGGGCGAAAGTTTTTTCAGACTCGTGTGATTTGCCGCCCTCGCCTTCGGCTCGGACGGCAAACTTCACACTCGTCTGAAAAACGCTACTTTCGCCCCTTGGTGCACAATATACTATTTTTACTCTTATACATAGTTTTTTTCTCCTTAAGTTTAAAAATGTAGCTTTGGTAAAATATTGGTTTAAAGCGCTTTAAACAGTTAAATACTTTTAAAGCGCGTCATCTAACCTATATATGTAGATTAGTGACGCGTTTTAAACAGTTAAATACTTTTAAAGCGCGTCATCTAACCTATGTATGTAGTATTTAACTGTTTAAAGCGCGTCACTAATCTACATAGGTTAGATGACGCGCTTTAAAAGTATTTAACTGTTTAAAGCGCGTCACTAATCTACATAGATTAGATGACGCGCTTTAAAGTATTTAAGTGTTTAAAGCGCGTCACTAAACTAAACAAAACTAAACAAAAACTAAACAAAAAGAAGTGTATGCGTGAACTATTTCGACATATATATTAATCATTTATGCCTTCTAATACTCAAAATAGCTGCTATATTTTCTAAACTTTTTTTTGTTAATAACTTTTTAACAAACAATGATTGAATTGACTAATTAAAAAGCTACCCCGACTAAATAAAAAGCTACATTATGTTAACAATAAGAACTTAATTTAGTAAAAAAAATCTTGATTTTATTTGTTAACAGTCACACAGTCCGAATTAAACCACACCTAGGATTGACTGGTCAAAGTCCGAAGTGATTTTTCTTTAGTTTCTAACTTTGACCAGCCGTATTAGTTATTCCTAGGATTGACTAGTCAAAGTCCAAAGTGATTTTTCTTAGTTTCTAGTTTCTAACTTTGACCAGCCTTATTATAGTTATTCCTAGGATTGACTAGTCAAAAGCCGAAACTCAAAACTTATTTCGGGCTTTGACCAAGACGCTTCGTTCCCCAGGATTGACTAGTCAATCCTAGGAATGCTCGTGTTTCGAGCTTTGACTATAACATATGCATATAATATAAAGACATAATACACTTATATATACTTACTTTTACTTACCTTACTTGTATATAAAATATAAAATTAATATATATTTTATATACGTTTATATTTTAATTATTCAAATATTTTTATGTTATATATAAAATTGCAAAATTATAAATAGAACTTTAGTTTGATTTATGACGTTGATTACAGACAGCTTAAAAAGTGGGCCTTCGAGTCTCGCTATATTGTAATTATTTTTATTTATATCAAGACTCGGTTCGACGTAGTTTGTAATTACTGCATGCGCGATAAACTTTTTCTTCAATATAATGCAACTGACAATCGAGAATTCGTTCGTTGTATTGAAACGTTCCGCATTAAAAATACGTCGCCAAGAACAATAAAATCGAAACAAGTGTTGCACCGGGGGCTTTGTACGTGCTTTACACTGAGATTACTTTGGATGATTTATGTTTTATGTCACAGCATTTTTTACGCGCTATTACGAAACCGAGATGATAACATAACGAGTAAACGTTCTGTCGATAAGAACTTACATCCACATACAAGGATCGTTTTGCAACGAGTCACATTAAGCGAAGTATTGAAGAAGTATCGAAGAGGTAAAGTGAGAGAAAGGCATGATCCTAAACATTTTAATCGACATGTATCTTACGGCAATACATATTGACAAACAAATGCGATTACAAAGAGCCGTTGTCGTTAAACGCGCGAAATGTTGCAACTTGACGTACAGTCACAATACCCGTTATGCAAATCCGATTAACGCGTATGTCAAGGCAAAATAGCAAAAAGTTTCCTCGACACTTTTAATAGTGTCCCGCTGCCTGATAAGTCTCTATCTATTATAAATGACGCGGAGCTCTTCCAGCTGATTTTTTATGCGCGAAATTTAGACAGCAGGAATCATGCTAATCATCATACGCAGATCGCGCCATCAGGCAATGCGAGAATATGTCTTCGGATGTCATATTATACATACTTTACTTTGTTATAATAATTACATAACAATGCATATTTATTTAGAAAAAAATAAAATAAAATGAGCAGTTAAGTTGTAACTTAATAGTCCATGTCCAAGCTACAGTGACAATCCAGTGAAGATAGAGACGAAAGTGTAGTGTAATTTCTATATCTCTTCATTTCTTCACCGAAGATTACTGAAGGATATACCGGGTTCGGCTGAGAATTAATATCAGTGTTATCTCAAGCTTTTTATTTGTCTTATATGGAACATAGCTTGCAGAGATTAATCCAGAATCATTAACGCATTAGCCTGACGCCGAACTCGAGCGGAGTTCGCGGAAGACCAACAGCGTGACAACGACATATATATAGCTCGGCTGTGTGTTAGATCAATGGTTAAAGAAAGAGTAATTGGCGGTCGCGGGCCGCCGGAGTAGTAACGGAGTTATATAATACGTTTCCTCAATAGAACCGCGGCTCGCAGAATCGTTCACCAGACAGAGCCGTAACCAGACGGCCGGACCCCGTCGCGCCCTGGAAATCCCCGTAGATTATTTAGTCGTAATTAAAAAATCTATCAATTACCATGGATACGAAAAAAATTTATGAATACCATAGGTTGTTCTTAAGATAGGCGATTAAAATTTATGATCTTTTCAGATCCAAAGAAATCAATGAGGTTCGCCAGTTAAATTAACGTAAGAAGACTGTCATATAAACACGTCCGTGAATGCGTTTCCTTCGGCATTAAAGAAACATCAAAAACTCTGTGTACCAGAACAGCGTCGAAATTTGACGAAATTGTTTCAACGTCCGAATAAACTGTTTGATCCGAATAAACCGTTTAAACTTTTAAATCGTGTAAATGTTACTTGATACTCGAATGTTAAAGCGAGATGTAAATAAACATAGTGAGTAGCAAACAAAATAAGGTGTCGATGAACACATATCGAAAACATGCAACAGTATTTATCTGCAAAACAGTTTCTTTCAGGTGCAAAATACATATTGCTAATTTAATATATTTAATTTATTTAGATACATCCTTCAATAAGAGAGATTTATTACAAACTTAATTTCTGTTAAGAGAATCCCGAAGCGAATCTCTAAGAAATACGCTTTATATTTGTAATACAAAAATAAATAAACAAAACTTAATTATTTCAAAAGTAATCAAGTTACTTTTAAATATTCCTATTTTAAATACTCCTTTTAAATATTCCTATTATTTTTTTAAATAGTCCTATTTTATATTTATGTTTAATATATTTTATTAATTTCGTCGCTGTCGACCATTTCATTAATTTCTATAAATTACAAAAGTGTCTCAAAATCTTAAATATACTGCGGTGTTGGAGCAAAGATATGAGTTTCCGATTAACATATCACTATTAGAATCGAATGCGGTGCGTATCGCGACGTCGCTGAAAAGCCAATTAAGAGATAATTGAATGCATCGAGACAAAGACGCGTTGTGTGTTAATAACTCTTCACTGAGGCCTAACTCGTGAAACGTCGGGTCAATTGTTCAGCGACGCGTGATACGTAATCTTTACTGAAACGTACACAGTCTGATCGTGACTCATTGCGTTTCGCGCAGCTAAACGAGTGAGTCTCTGAAGCGGCAAAAATGCATTCGCGATTTTCCTCGCTGTTTTTGGAGAACAGTCTCCTAACTTGGGACTCATTTTCCAGGAAATCATCTCTCTCTCTCGCTTGTATATTTGAACATCCAGCCAGTGAAACGAAATGCCGTTCAAATGGCGGATATGTTGGAAAAACAGAAACAGATTATTATTTGCTCTTCATTGCAGAATGAATAAAAATCTGGAGCAATCGTATTCATAGGAAGAAGTAGCGAAACATAACGAGATAAGAAACAAGGAGAAGAATCGGGAAATACGAACGTGAGAATACGGAGTTTTTAGCGGGATTAAAGATTTCTCGGAAATTTTGGCAATCTTCCTCGCAATCGAAACAATTTTAATTCTTATGAGTGACTTTCCGCATCCAAGAATCGCGAGAGAATCGAGAAAATAATTCTAATAATTTAAATTATAGAAGCGTGAAGAGAAATTAAATAATAGACGGAGAGGCAGCTGGGGTGGGCACAGCGATATGCGCTACGCATAGCAAACAACGCACTGTATCAGCTTATCGACATTTAGTAGTGATCACATGTGAATCCAACGTATGAAGGCCAACGCGTTTTAGTGGGCTTATGGAATTGTTTCGAATACAACGAATATAACGAAAATCTCGAATCATTACGAATTCAAAAACAAATTTCTGAGAGTTTTGAGTCTTGTATAAGGAAACCTTGAATATTTTCGAAAATGCATTTCTTATCTTCCACGTAGCACTTTACGTTATTATTTCAATTCGCAGGCGACAATTTTATATATTTTCAAGAATTTCAAACATGCTCTCTTCTTATTCAAACACGCAAAACTTACAAAATTGAAGAAAACTTCCTTTTTCAAATAATATTCCAACAAGTCTAAATCTTTATATAATTGAATTGTTTTAAAACCTTCAGAAGAAAACGATTCGAATCACTTCTATCACTTGTTCCATAAGTCTGACAAGTAAAGTATGTTTCGTTGTGTAAAAGATAAAGTAATAGATGTTTCACATCACATCAGATATACATATATGTATATCACAAATGTTTCATCAGATATATAGATACAATTATTTGGGATGGCAAACGCTATCATCAGATTAAATACAAAATAAAGAAAAAAGATTTAAGGAAACTTTAAATTTGTTTCCAAATAAAAAATATTATTATGTGTTATAAAACCGAAAAGATTTAAATACAGCAAAAGGAGAGATTAAAAAACATGTTTACATAAATTTATTCATAAATAAATAAAAGAAATTATATATAAAATATATAATACATATGTATATTCTACATTATATTATATTGTAAATATTTTAAGACAAAAATTGCACATCAAGGAATTCTTGACACCAAATGTATAAACAGTATATCTTCTTTTATTTACACTGATTAAGACTTTCTTTTTTCTTCTGATCTTTTTCTCAATCGACGGTTCTTGCCGAATTAGTCGCCGAATGGAAAATTGTAAAAAAAAGTTCAAGACGTCGCGATCGATTCTCCGCAAAGTGTATTGATCGAAACTTTACATGCATTAAATATTAATTATGAACATGTGTATATATACGGTAATCCGCAAATTATAGTTTTGCTGAACGTTACTTTTCTCTGGTACTTTATAATTTTTTAAATAATTTCTCCAATGACGGAATCACAACATACATCGAACCTTAAAAGTATCAACAATTGTTATTTGAGTATTATGAGACAAAAATGATTATTTTTTTTCGTAAAATTTATTAATATAATTATATACGTTTACAAAACACAAATGTATTTTTCTCGACTTAACTTCTTCATTTTCTCGATTCACATTCGTATCTTCAAACACGCATACAATAATGTGTATTTCTTCAATTTAATTTCTTCATTTCTACAATTTATATAATTCTTATTTTAATTTCTTCATTTTTAAACGTTTTGTCAATTGGACGAGTCATTACAATTAAAAAACCTTCATGTTTAGAAATCGCGGGAACAAGTATCAATTTTAAATTCAAACATTGAATCTATAAATTTCTTAAGTATCTTCTACAAAATGCTAAAGATGCCAAAAAAGCTTGACACAATGCGAGCATGCCTCGTTCCGATGATGTTGGCGTGCACCGCGCGGGGTATTTTGAGACACTCGGTGAACGATGACGCGCTCAAGACACATCATGACGAGGGCGAATATCATTTGCAAAGTGACTTGACTTTGTGACGTAATTCTGCCGTGACGTGAGATACACGAGGAACGGAAGATATCCAGCAGAGACGAGTTACGCTCGAATAACGATTGTGAGTGCGAACGTAATCGATATACCGGGTGTTTCAAAGCATAGCACATTTACTATAGATAGCAACAACAGTAATAATAATATATACAATAATATGTGTGTAATATATAATAATAATATATAATGATAATATTAAATGATAATAGTAGTAGATAATAGTAATAACAGTATTATAGTAATAGTAATAGTAATAGTAATAACAGTAATATTAATCATTGATAATAATAGAATTGTTGTCTATTCGTTTTGTTAAAAGAAATTTTTTTTTAAATTACAAATATTTCTTTTATATATTAAAATATTAATTTACATAAATATTATTTATCATATAAGGAATAACAAATATAGATATACAGGAGTGTATCGCTTTCTTTCTCAGGAATATTATTTCTTGAAAAAATTTAAAGTTAATTTCTCCGTAACTATTGGAATAGCAAATAGAAAAAAAATCAAGATACTTAGAAAATTACCGGTTCTACAATATCCTCCATCTCTCATTTATTTTCACATCATAATTAAAATTGCATCAAAATTCAAGAGCACTGAAGATGAGATCAAAGTGACTTATTTTGAATATAAGAGAAACGGGCTAATTAAAGAGCCAGACGCGGTAAATGATGCGCGAAAGTTATTTGTATTTTAAATATTTACTTAATGTTTTCCAACCTTATAGTATGTATTTTGACTTATTTTGAGAATAAAGATTTTGAGAATAAAGCCGTATAATCTAACGTGCTTCGAGAAACATTAAGGATGTTTTATAGGCACAGTCCCAACCAAAAGTATGCAGGAAATATTAAAAACTCTGATATTAATTCTCCAGAGATCCAAAGACAAAAAATGTATATAAATAGTTACGAAACATCTAATAGAATGTAAAAGACGTAAATTTAGTGAATGTAAATAACTGTTACTATTTTTTTCAAAAAAATTTAAAAAAAAAATTGTTGTAAATCGTTTCAAATTTTGTTGCTATATTTTTGTTTGTTGATGATCTGCTTGTGTGTAAAATATTATTATATTGGTTACATTTTTTAATGTTTACACTTTTCTCTGTAAAACCCTTTGTAAAACGGATTTTCAAGAATTGATAACTTTTTATCTAAATTGTGAATCGATTTGAAATTTGACTCCGAACTTTGAAAGAGTATACAGATACAGAATATGATATTAAATTTTCATCAACTTCGTTACATTTTGCCTAACTATATAAAACATCCTTAACAAATTACACAAACTCGCGCTTTTTTTTACAAATAAACATATCTTATTAAAACTCACTATTGAAATGAGATAATCTCATCTCTGTGGAGATAAATTAATGAATTGCAGATACCGTAAAAAAAGAACAACATAATTAAATTTATACAAAGTATATACAACAGCGATTTATGGGAAGCAACAGTTAGAACGGTTTATATACGCTGTTTTAAATTTATATATTACAACTGGATGTAACGTGTATTATTAGACCACAATATAAACCGCATTACTCCACGATTCATAGAAGAGAAATGTGCCGCGGTACGGCGAAAAATGACAGAACTATTTTTGGCAGAGACTCCGCGCGGAGATCGAGGCTTAATCAGAACCGATCCGCTATGTCATCCTCATCAAGCACCTCAAAACAGATGTTGCTCGACCGGTCGAACCCCGCCGTTTAAGCTTGTGTTGTACTCACATGTGTATCGTTCCTACGTAACCGGATTTTTCACCTTGCTCCCTCACAAATTCATCATGCACAAGGTCGCACGCATACACACATATACGCAGACAACGGAATAGCGGGGAAGACAACTGGCCGCGACGAC
Source organism: Temnothorax ravouxi (assembly GCA_030770255.1). Taxonomy (NCBI): domain Eukaryota; kingdom Metazoa; phylum Arthropoda; class Insecta; order Hymenoptera; family Formicidae; genus Temnothorax; species Temnothorax ravouxi. The sequence continues at coordinate 62,461 of JASTWP010000490.1, read as the reverse complement.
GTCTGCGCGGACACTGAGCTCGCATTGAGCGTCGCGCGCGCCGTTCTCGCTACATCACGTGCATAACATGCAATCGGCCGTCAACCGCTCGACCAAAGAGCTAGGGGATGCCTAACAATCGCGATTGAAAACTCTGGGAGGGAAAGAACTCTATTAGAGTCCCGGGTCTAGCCACGTCCCGCTGTTCTCAGATAAAAGAAAAGAAATCACGACCTTCACGAAGTATATAAAATTAAAGACCGCTCCTCGATCTCTCGTAATGTTCCAGTAATATTCTTATCGGCAGCTTGTATAATATGTAACAGCTTCTGGCTTCTATGCCGGCTGGGATTTTAATAGTTTAGGAAGGTCATGGCCAGCAGACACGTGTCAAGATAATTATAATAAGCTTCTCTTATGTCTGAATCTATGTCAAGCGCAGTAGTATCGAATAAAAACACAAAATTCTGTAATTATTAGATAATGAATTAATAACAATGTATTCAACAAGCAAGATGTAAGATTAAACAAAGAAGTGTCCCAAATCTGGCGGAAGACATAGCACATAAAGTTACTTCTTAAAATTTCAAAGTGTTATACAATTTTCGAAGTGTTATGATTTTCGAGCTGTTAAAAATAAAAGATTTTTAACTAAATAATATTGCTTGTCTTTAAAGAGATTTTTTAAATTTTATGCTAATTACTAAAATCTTCGAATATATTTGAAATTTGAAGAGTCATGTAAGATAAAAACTCATTTTCTGGGAATTCTGCGACACTCTGTAGATCAAATAATATTAGATGGATTGTGCAATAGATAATTTAATAAATATTTTTATTGCTAGCATTATTATATTAAAAATAGTTTGATTCAATTTACATCATGTAGGATTTATTTGTTTAAATAATCTAGGATTTAACTCTCAAGTAAATACATCTCGTAGAGTCTTCGATCTTGCTCGTTACGGAAATTCGGAACAAAATTGATTTCCACTATTTCCTTAAAGCCTTCCTCCAAAGTTGGCGGCACGTAATTTTTCCTGTACACAAAACATAAAAAAATTTTGATAATAAATATTGACTGATAACGTAATAATCAACTGACACATGAAATGAATCTTTTTCTTATCAAGACCGAGCTAGCTTATCTATTCTTAACTTTCCACAAATCTCTATTTAAGTTCTAATAGTTTAGTAATAAATAGACAGATAACATTGTGTGTCTTGATAAAAGAAAGCCTAAAAGTTAAACCTATATGATTAAAATAATACGGAATTTTAAGTAAAAATGCATTCAAGTTTATATATCTAAAATCTACTTACACGTAGGAATTTATAATAATCTCGTTGATTGGAATGTGGCTTGGATCAGTCAACTCGCGAAACTGTAATATAATAATAAAGTTCGATTAGAATTTTCCAAAACGTTCCTTCATACGATTCCTTCACACGATGATGGTTAACGTTAATTTCCGATTACCTTATTATTATGTTTCGCGTGTTCTATACTTGTCGTCATGACGAAACATCTGACCGAGACATTACGTTTCTTGGCTATCTCAATGTATCTCTTTCTCGAAGCTGGATCGGGATTGGTATTGTCTAAAACTACACTTTTTCCTTCATTCAAGTATTGTTGGACTGCGGCAATGCACTTCTGCCAGCTGCCTAAAGTGTCTCTGTTGACATATCCATATTCCTTCAGATAATTCTTTGCAAAATGCGATTTTCCGGAGCCTGGGCTGCCGACCATAAGTACCACCTGTTAATGGATATAAAAAGAATTTTATTAGGAATCAAATAATTTTAATGTAAATAATCTTCTTTCAAACTTTTCAATGTCTAATCTCCCAAAAAATTATTTTATATGCAAAAGTTAATGTTAAAAGTTTGTTATATTGTCTACCTCTTGTTGTTTCAGCGTTAATTCTGCGTCCACAGGTTTACATATGTCGTCGGTCTGCGACAGACTCTTCGGATTGAACTTGGGTAACTCGTAAGGCGGCGTTTTGTGTTTCAAAAAGTGTTCTTCAGGCGTCTCAAATTTAATGCCCAAGTTCAATGCCATTAATCGATCTGCACTTGAGTGATCTTTCTTTTTTCCTGGAGCCCAATTCTTTGGCCGACCAGCGGCGTCACCAATGTAGAACGAACTAGCCTTGTCAATTGTGACGCCTCCATTCTTCTGTAGTCACACATCGTGAAATTATTGCAAACAGAAATTAGACAAATAAAATATTTATATTTAATTAACTAAAAAAATTATAGAATTCGAATTAGTTATATCTTAATAAAGTGAAGAATTGGAAGTGGAAAATATATTTCTTGTGAGAAATTCCAAAAAATATATAAAATTTTTTACATAGATATTTAAAAAAAAGCTTTTTTTATTTGTATATGTATACTTTTAACTCTATAAAAGCTCTAAGACATGCTATACATTTAGTATTGTTTTATATTATACTATCCATATATAAAGTTATTTTATGTACCTCTTTTTCCAGTAATTCCCACATACCAATTGTTGGCTTTCTATAAATGCTTTTTCCAACAGCGATAAAAACCTAAAAAGTATAATACATAAGTAAAAACATTATAATTTACAGTAAAATTATAATTATGATTATATCATACTTGAATGGGGACGCCGATTTTCTGTACAACTTTCTCGATCTTGCGCTTGAAATCGTTGATCTTGACTTTGCCGGTGCTAAGGCCTGCCTGATTTGTGAAGATTACTATTTTATATCCATTCGTATGAAGCTGCTTCAATTTACCAGGAACATCTGGATATAGTAACTGCCAATCGTTACAGTCCTTTGGAAATACCAAGCCAGATTTAGGTTTTATTAAAGTACCATCCATATCATATGCAGCCACCTAAAAGCAAAATTCATTTTTAACATTAATGTTCATAAAAATCTTGTTTAAAAAATATATATATCTATCTATATATATTGCTCATAAAAAAATTTACTGTTGTGTGTATTTCTTTCATTTATTATAATACTATTTAACATGTATTAAATAAACTTATAATTAATAATTAAAATTACTTTTGTTTGGTTTGGAACGGACGACGCCGTATAAATTAACAATTTTCCGTTATCAATACTGTCCCACTTTGCAGATGTACTTGAGGTTTCATTGCTCTGTTCGGAGGATGTGCTAGAACTAATGCTGAATCCTTTCTGATTGGAATGTACGCCATTCGAAGCTAATTTCTCTTCCTCTTCTCTGTCATTCTCAGATTCTTCCGAGCGATTATCAGAGCAATTATCCAGCTTCAACATTTTCGCTCTGTTCTCAGTTTCCTCTGTTTCTGACTCATAAAACCTCTTTCTCAATGCAAAATTTTCCACGCTTGGCGGTGGAATAAACTCGATTTCGTAAGCATGCTTGCCGTAGAGCAGCTCTAATCGGTCATCGTGTCTGGCCACAAATCTTACACCCTTCTGAGTTTTAAAGCCATTAAAACCACAAGCGTGTGGACCAATTTGTTGAACTGTGACGATAGCCTCCACATAGTTTGCACACAGACGAACTGTTAAAGATAGATTAAAGTAGTTATTCGTATCAATAACTTGCAAATAACCCTCAAATATAACAATATCTTGTTGTACATTAAATAATTAAAGTAAACTGTATAAATAATTTTCAAATTTCTTCAAATCCTTTACTTCAACATCTTTCCACCGTCATTTAGATCTTAATACTTTCTCTTTAGGAGCCTATCATTTAAAAGTACTTATTTAAATCCTTTATAAGACTAATTAAGACAAGGTTTCAAGCAAAACTATATTCGCCATACTGTCAAAAATTAATTATTCTCTATTAATATAATTCTATCATCATTTTGATTATTATATTCTGACTAGGACTCCGTTTCTAATTTTTCTTCAATTTCTAATGTTCATTATCTTGATCATATTCGAAATAATTATTTAGAATTATTATGTACGTCGAATACATTGAATACATTGAGTACATTGAATATATCGAGTACATTGAGTACATCAAAAAGCAGAAGTTAACCTCAACATATTGGATTTATCAGAATCCTTTAAAAGATCACATTATTCAATATTCTTATTCACATTTTGTCATTGTAATTGTCTTTTGCATAAACGAAGATGAAAGTTCAAGCGTTATGTGAAGCAAACTCTTATCTTCGGTTTGTAAATAACGACGCGAGGGGAAAAAAAGCGGATATTTTGCGGGGAATACGCGACCTTGTTGCCGCGAGCATTTCGCATCTGTGATGCCAGTTTCCGGCGAGCGTCCTACGTAAATCGGAGTATTGTCCGGTAGATAAACATTCCGAGTCTCCTCCAGGTGCTCCAGGCCACGTAAGTAACAACTCTTGACACTCTTGACAGGCGCGCTCATTGCGAGAGCAATGCAGAGCAATGCAGAGTCGATTATTCTTCTCGCGCTTGAGAAGAATATAGAATAATCGAGTGTGATTGGTCTATTTTCTTTGTATACATGATGTTTAAAGCCTTGTGTCCACGATGCTAGAAATCTGTCCGAGTTCGGTTATAAGCCAATCAACTTGCAGCTCTTACAGAAAAGCAGCAGTTTCATTGGCTTATAACCGAAACTCGGACCGATTTCTAGCATCGTGGACACAAGGCTTAAGCCCGGTGTCCACGATGCAAGAACTGTGTCCAAGTTTCGGTTTAAGCCAATCAACTTGCAGCTCTTACAGAAAAGTAGCAGTTTTATTGGCTTAAACCGAAACTTGGACACAGTTCTTGCATCGTGGACACTGGGCATTAAGCCTTGTGTCCACGATGCAAGAACTGTGTCCAAGTTTCGGCTTAAGCCAATGAAACTGCTACTTTTCTGTAAGAACTGCAAGTTGATTGGCTTAACGGTGTCCACGATGCAAGAACTGTGTCCAAGTTTCGATTTAAGCCAATCAACTTGCAGCTCTTACAGAAAAGTAGCAGTTTCATTGGCTTAAACTGAAACTTGGACACAGTTCTTGCATCGTGGACACCGGGCTTTACTCATTGCCAAAAAGAAAATGACGTTTGTGTCGCTTGCTGGAAAGCTCCCTACTTGTCTCATTCTTATCTTATTGCACCAGTTCTGCAGCCCAAAGAGAATTAGATAGAGTGGAAGGTACGCGTATATACGCGTATACAACGATCAATGCCATCTACCGAGCCCGATGCCCAACTACTTAGCCACTTTTGCTCAAATTGTAATCGAGATGTAAGTGTGAGAGAATATATATGTGCATGTATGTGCGCATGTATATTTGCGCAATATCGGGAGTGGGGGGTATTTAGTTGGGCATCAGACTCGCGAGAGGGCACTGAAGACTGTATACGCAAAACTCTTGGGACCTTCCATTCTATCTAATTCTCTTTGGTTCAGCCCAAGACCTATTGTTTACACTCAGGCTTGGCTTGGCGATCACTGCAGTCGTACCGACTTGTGCGTTGTATTTTATATTAAATATAAAATACTTATATTAAATATAAATTTTATATTAAATATAAAATTAATTTTATATTAATTTTATATTAAATAATATGGATATTGAACATTTTCCACCGCGTGGTAGTTATAACAACAAAGTTCATTGTTCAGTTCGCGGTTGTGAAAGTAAGGCTCGGAAAAATTTAAATATTCGATTTCATATTTTTCCCAAGCCTAATAAGCGCTTCATTGATCGTTTTAAAGCCTGGAAAAGTGCATTAAAAATCGAGGAAGTAAACCCTCATATGAGAGTGTGTTCGCTGCATTTCAAGAAAGAAGATTATATGCAACCATCAAGTAAGTTAATTTTTAACAGAGAAAATTATAATTTTAGATTTTGTTTAACTTTATGTATCGTTGAATGTGTAAATGATACATTTTTTAAATATAATAATTATAACGGTGAATAATTTGGTGATAGATGCTGTATTAAAAAAGAGACACTTGAAGAAAACTGCTGTTCCATCGCGCAATTTGCCAAGCAGTACTAGAGGAAAAACTTCAAGTGTAGCGGAAGCTGATGAAGCACAACGAATCCAGAAACGAATAAGAAGGAATTGTCAAAGGGAAGAATTAATAGAGCAAAGAATTCAAATAGAAAGGCCTGTAATGCAAGAAGAAACGAACAATAAAGAAGAAAGTCCTACAGTTGTGTCTGTACATGAAATTCATGTTGAGGATGCCCCAAATTTTAGTGCTCCATTATTTCAAAATGCTGAGGTGCAAGTCAACAAATTCGTTAATTTTATCAAAAATAAAAACGAATTAAGTACTTTAACAGGAATTGAATCTTTTGAAATTTTAAATACTATTACTGAAATCGTAGAACTTGCAGTACATAAAGATAAATTTGAAAACAGTAACGTCAGGATGAATATAATAGATAGAATTATTATGACATACATAAAGTTAAAACAAAATGCTTCGTATAGCTTCTTAGCTATTATGTTTGATTGCACAGCAAAGCATTGTCAGCGAGTATTCTATGAAATGATAAAGATATTAAGCAAGTGCTTGAAAATAGCAATTTCTTGGCCATCGAAAGAGGAAATTGCAAAAAATTTGCCACCGTGTTTTGAAGATTTTAAAGACGTTAGAGTAGTAGTTGATTGCACTGAAGTTTTTATCCAAAAACCGGCAAAGCTTTGCTGTCAATTGTCGACATATAAAACGTGTAAAATAATGACCGGTGTTACACCAGCAGGAAATATTTCATATGTTAGTAGGCCTTATGGTGGAAGAGTAAGTGACGCAGTTATATTTGAACAAAGTAATTTAATAAAATTATTACAACCTGATGACGCAGTAATGGTTGACGAAGGGATTTTAATTGATAAAGTATGTGAATTAAATCATTTTAAATGCATAAGACCATCATTTTTGAAAGACGAAAAGCACATTACTAAAGCGGAATTAATTTTGACATGTAAAATAGCTGCAGCTAGAGTTCACGTAGAACGATCTTATCAGAGAATAAAAGCTTTTAAAATTGTAAGTTCAAAAATGCCTACTGTACCGATTTTAGGAGACATTTTTGTAGTTATTTGTGCAACAATCAATATGAATTGTCCATTCTTCAACGATAATAAATTTATGGAAATATAATCGTTTTATAATTATATCCTTTTATAATAAATTTATGGAAATATAAACCTTTTATAATACATACATTATCTGTCAAATAATGAGAAATTGGAAAAAAACAAATGTATAATTTGTAATTTGCTGGTACTTAATTCGATTGTGTGTTTATTAAAAATAAAGAAAGTTAAAATTTAATTCTGCAGTTGGATTTTTGATATTTTTTATTTCATTTCACATAATGAGTAACATCAAGTAGTTTATTAAAATGTTCAACACATATATATCATCTTATCAACTTTTAAAATAGTGCAACTTTTGCCTTTAATAAATTTTCTTTGTGTAGGATTTGCATCAGCCCAATCACAAATATTTTCCATGGATAACATTATTATAACAGAGTAGATATAAAATAGTATTTGAAGTCCATCAAAAATGTTACCTATTCCACGCCATATACATATTGGTTAAGCCCCATTTCCATGTCAGATCTCAATAGTTTTTACCTAGATTTTTTTATTTCACTTTTTTAATTTTAGATAATTGTAATACTTTCACTTTTACCACACGGTCTTCATTAGCGAAGATGATCATTAATAATTGTTAATTGTCTTGAACTTTGAAACCTACAACTTTTACTTGGATTTTTAATGTTTAAGAATTATCGTACTTATTCGTTCGTAATTAAAAAATACATCATTAAAATAAAAATAAATATTTAAAGTTAATATAAAAATATTTATTCCTTCTGTAACAGAATCTAAATTTTTCTTATGTTAAAATGTGTGTATTTTAGAGGTAGGCTGTCCTTTTCTCTAAAAAATAAAATAAAACTGAATTAAACTTATTTTATAAATAAAATAACTGAATACATTACCAAACTTAATATATTGTTGAAATAGATTGCAAACTTACCACTCGTCTATCTCAATAGTATATTTTTAGAAAACTTTAAGAAGCAAATAATAACCGATATATGCATGTAATGTTTTCAGTTATCATATATATTATTCTGATTAATTACACTTTTTTAAAACTCACTAACTATTATTATTATTATTATTATTATTATTATTATTATTATTATAGACCGACTATCTGTCCGAAAGCCGAAAGAAAATCCTTATCGTGGAATATCTTATCATGATACCACTTTGTCGTGGAACGATACTAATTTAGAACTGGATTTCAATAATACTTTTTGCAAATAAGAAACAACTTTCTCTTAGAATGCATATAGAACTTCTTTCACAGCTAACGGAGCCTCCGAACAAATTCCTATTAATTTAATCGACAGAACTGCTTAAAATAGAATTTCTAACTATATAATTTGTATAATTTGTATATAATTTGTATATTATTGAATTTTTATCGGAATATATATTTAATATTTTATCGATATACGTTTTTGTTACTTAAATCTTCTTATATATGTATAACAATCTTTATAACATTGGAGCAAAGTTAGTTCAAGTCTGTCGAATTCGCTGTAAAATGAACCTGAAAAAGACTCGTAACTCGTTTTCGTTATCAGAATCATCATATATAGCACATGGTAGTATGTAACAGAATAAACAGCCTTTATTTTTGCAAATAAATGTTTACTACATTTCATACAAAAATTCAATATTAAAAACACCCAATTTTTTTTTTAAATTAACAGATAAGCTCTACGTAGAAAAGACAAAGATCGAATTCGTGTTTCTTTTTTGTAGGAAAAGAAAACGGAGGCGATGAACCCGCTCCAAATTCAAGTCCCGCGACAAGCAATCTCCAAGAATAATGAACTGGGACCGTCAGGATGATCAACAAGGAGGCGAACATCCAGGAAAAAAGAGCGATGCCAATTGTAACTCGGGTACCATTCTAAAATGCGGTTTCCTATTCACGTTTCACCTGTGGAAAGCATATAGCGTGTGTGGCATACATTTATATCTGCGACATGCGCAACGCCGGAAACGAAGAGGAACAGCAATATAAGTATATCCCAGACAGCACGCATGTCCAAAATCGGGACGTAAGACGTCTAAAAGATATCTTTTAGACATCTTTTAAACGTCTTGCAAAATGATGGCTAAAAGACATCTTGAAAGACGTCTTAAAGGCGTCTTATGTTCCGGTTTTGGACATGGTGCTGTCTGGGATACTAATATATAAGTATATGGTAGTATACTATTAGTATATGCAACGTTAGTTCTAGCTCACCAGGTGCGTGATTTCTTAGCCCTCATGATTGAGACACCGATTATGACCGGCTATCGATGATTCCATATGTTGATGATGATCTCTTGGGCGTCACAGTTCGGCGACTATACTTGCTGCCGTTGAGCAGTTCAACCTAGAGAAAGCAACATCGGTAAATCAGACGGGAGCCGAGTGATCAAACTATGAAATCAATTTCGCACTCGTCTTAGAGATTTAAGCTAATCTTGTCTAAATGTTTTTACGAAGTGTCGTTTGCAATATTTTGCTCGTTTACTCAAAAATCGTGCCTACTTGATTATCGAGTGAATCAGTTTATTACACTTTTATTATTCGTTCAGCGCCTTCCTAACGATTTTAGCGCTTTTAGTTATTTCTCTCGATCTAACGCCCGCCGTGCGTGTAAAAACGGCAAGATAATTCATCTATGGGAACTTATTGCAACAATAACGGTTGTGTTACTACGAATACTCGTGAAAAGTATGAATCTACGAATCTTTTCCATTCGTCTTTCTATATACGCACTTTTATTTCGGTCGTCGTGATTTGATCTCACTTCTTGTATGTTTCTACGAGAGACATAAAGATAAAGAAACGCAATTATGTTTGTTAGAATTGAACGGAGACTATTTTGCAAGCAATTCGATCGCCTATGATGACATTAGATAATCTTTCAAAGATCCATTGTTATAATTAATTGCCACTACGTTTGTTATTCCGCTGAATTCACTTTTACACTCGATAAATGCAGTAGTTCGAAGTTCTGTTAACTAATTGATCGATTGTTCTCTTAATGAACTCGGATATAGATATGTATATATACATAACTATATATATCCTCTCTCCGGAAATAGATAGCTGTTCACAAAGAATGGATAGATATTTATTTGTATTTACTCACCTGAGTTTTTGGGTTGAGGTATACTCGAGCATTTGACTTTCATTTTTAATATTTAGTGTTTTGCATTGCGCGCGTTAGTCTCATTACTTTTCTTGCTCGTTCTCTTTCCCATATTTTCTCATTTTCTCATATAGCATACTTGTCGTTAATAATTATCATTGATTGACAATCGTCTTCGATTTACCATTAACTCGGTTCCAGGAGATACGCAATTAAAAAAAAATAATCGTGTGCACAAAAGAAGCTGTATTTTTTTATGGCAAACTACTTTTCTTTTCTTTATTTACTTCCCGAGTGTGAAAGATTGTCACTTTACATCATGTAACAAGCTGAACCTCAAGCAATTATATTTATTTAAATTCAAGGACTCTAGCTAATTTCTATTGCTCTCAAGCTTGTATGATTATTGCTGGATTACATGTGCAATTAACGAAAATAACTTTACTCACTTAAGGTGCCGGTCCAGTCAGCGCCGCAACTGCTTTGAGTAGCGCTAAACTGGACTGCACCCACTATTTATCGATTTGTCTTTTCTCTTTTAAACGGGGAAGGGTAATCTTTAGCGAATTTGGCATTGGTTCTCGGCTGGAGGAACGATATTTTCTGTCTCTCGCCCTCTGACTTTCATTCATTGTTTCCTAAGTATCTCAGCTTGTTGCTACGCCTGTGAAATAAACTCAATTTTCGTCAAGTTTGGTCATTATTACCTTTAAGTACCTTTCGCTCAAACTCTACATCCACATGCTCTACAATTGTACTTATTACTGTATAATTGTACTCATATCATATAGCTCTATAATTGTACTCGTATCATATTATTCTGTAATTGTACTCATATCATATTGCTCTATAATCGTACTTATATCATATTTTTTAAGTTATAATACTCGAAATTGTACTAAATAATATTGTGTTTGAACTTTTAGAAACTACAAGAAGATGTCGGGCTACTTATTAAATATCTGGGCTTGTCAATTATTTCCAACGCTATGTTTGGGTATGACTCAGGAGTGAAATATTCCTGAAATAGTAACGTTATTGTGAAATTAATATGTAAAACTCTTTATGCTTTAGAATAAAATCTTTAAACTTATATATGATCTTATATACTTATATTTCATTGGAATCGTATATATTTTTCTTCATAATATTATCTACTTTTTACTTTTACCTTTCTCTAACTAAACCCTGAATATTATGATTTCTTAGATCCGGCTCTTCACCTTTCGTCCATGTATTTTTTTACCAGTTTGGAGCCGATTTTTCCTTACTGAAAACGTCGAAGGAGGTCATTATCCGTTACCACAATTTTCCACATTAACTAATACCTCTAATTGATCTTCGACTTTTACAAAACCGTTAAAATTTCGCCACCTATTCGTGTGCTTATAATCTAACAACGCCTTTGGAATCTTTGTTAAAGAAAAGATCGACTCCAAACGATCCGAAGAATTCTTAGATCAAAGAAATGGTATCGGATCGAAATGGTATCTCGGATCCGAAATGGCATCTAATCTACTGTTTCTCAAAAGTGTTCGCATATATACCTACTTCTTATCGCTATATTACCAAGATAATCTTTCGTCTCAATTATCACACTTATTCGCCCATATTCGTTCTTTTTCGATTAGCCTGTCTTCCTAGGGCAGTTGCTGGTTTTTTCCGTTTTTCTCTGTTTCTCCTGCCGCAAGGTAAGGTGACAACAAGGATAAGGGTATAAGTTCTTCGATGTATTGATTGTTCTCGAGTTTCTTATTTTTTTCAATGTTTCTTTCATTTTTATCGAGCGATCGTTTACAATAGATCGGGACATAACAACATGATGTGCTATATAGAGTTATTCGTAAAAGACGTATCGTATACAATAAACACAGTTACAAATTATTGAAGCGTGTTTCGTTAACCAATATAAAATAATGCACAACAGAATTAGACATTATATAACTGAATTGTTAAATTCATACTTGGTTTCTTTCTTTCAGCTGGCCGAACAATTCTCTGTCGAGGAAAGGAATCTTATATCGAGACTTTTCTGCAATCATAGCTAATTGTGAAGAAAAGGGCAACAAAGTTTCTACCTTCGTTTAACTTGCTGAAAAATTGTTTAATTAATTTGTTAATTGACGATTGTCTCCAGTATACGAGGTTGATAATGATTGATTATTGACGGCGGTTTTGAATTATCGGTGCTTTCTATTTAGTGACACAAGACGATATAAGTGTCGTTCTGTCTTTATTTATTTCTGTCTTTTGAATTTGCCATTAAAGATAGAACAACGTGTGTAAACTTGTGTCACTAAATGGAAAGCATCATATCTATCTACCAAGGTAGATTGCAGAATTATTTAAATAATTATAAATTATAAAACTGCTGAACCTAATATTAACAAAAATTACAATAAATGATCAAATAAGTAATTTCGACAAATAAAAATTACAATAAGTTATAAAATGATATTTCCAATAAGTCCGAATGACTTCGGTATTTTCGATTAATTCTAGTGAAATATAAACTTTGGATATCAATTAATCAAATGAACGACTGTCGAGACACATTAAGAAGTATTTATGTCAAATGTTTAACGTTATCCACCTTCTAAGTCTTCAAGGGATGAAGTACACAGTTCTACATCGCGCGTTTGCCATGACTTTTTCCTCTCCACCAAAAAAAAAGGATTTATTTACGGTTTCTATTTACAAAACAGGACGCCGACCTTACAGTGTCGTCATTATCGCTTTTGTGTCATTGCTGGTTTCTCTTTAGTTTATTAATGTTATGTTAAATTACGCTACGCAAATCGTGAAGAGAAAAACGGTCGAGGAAGTTACCGCTCGACCGGGGACTTAATCGTAGATTGTCGTACAAACGACGTAATAATGTAGTGAAATAATGTAGTGTGTATATGCTAATTGTCAAGTATAAAATATGTATTCCCCCTACATCGTGTCAAACGGCATATCGATCAGAAGTTTGTTCAACGCGCACGAGACGAAGACATAGCAAGCGGAAGTGAAAGATCTTGGAAGCAAAGTGACGCGGAGGAAAGTGTCCAAGAAAAGCTGGGAATCAACTGAGAAAATCAAGGGCCTTCAAGGATTGTTGAGAGCAACACGCTTCTTTAAACACATGTGACAATCCAGTCTGAATGCGACTGAAACTTTTGAACATGCAAAATGTAAAAAATTTTGAAGGCAAAAAAGTACATTCACGTATAAAATAATTTTGATTATATTAATTTCCAACTTTTTCGACATTATATATATGTACGTCAGATCAACCTTCGCGAAAACTGAGGTAAATCACTCGATATTGTCATATACAACTGTCACTTGTCCAGGGAAGCACATCCCGGGTTTTAAAACGTCGTCATTTTGCTTCCAGATTCGTCGATTGTCACCGTTTCTCCCATCAACAATCGTATCTCGCATATTTCACTAGGAGAGAACATTATTCTCTTTTTCGTGCGACGGATTCGATTCGTTCTGTGTTTTCTTTTTCGCCTGGGAGAATTGTTTCTCTACTTAGATATACAAAATTAATGAGCGGATATTGATTAATTAAGTGACGGATATCTTTAATAACGTCGCTGAGACTGGGCGTTTTGGTAACCAGCACTGCCACCTGCAAACAACCATAGCTCCTCCGTTCCATTACTCGAGAAATAGAATTAGTGATCTTGCTTCTCTACATATACACAAAAAACTGAACGACCTACTTTATGTAGATTCATCTATATCGCTACTATCCACTTTTACTTGCCTACTACTTTTAGACGTTTTTCGTATACGTGTGTGTATGTGTGTGTGTGTGTGTGCACAATATACGCCAAAATTTGCCTTCGTTTGATTCTTAAACACTAGAAAAATGGATTTCTCGTAGATTAGCTCTGTAATGCAAACATCTTATCTTCGTGGACAATCTTTTAAATCTTGCTAACGCTCAAACATTGCAAAAATCTTGTGAATATTTTCTAAATATTGTGCGGACAGACTTGTAGGAATGTTTCTCTAGCGATTACGTTCTCGTGATATTGCAAATGCTCTTGTAATAATGTAATACGCTTTTGTAGAACTGCAAATACTTCTTTTAGTACTGCGAGTGTTCTCGTGACATATTGCAAACGTTTCGGTGTACTGCGGAATAGTTGTTGGTTAAATGTCGTTAAATATCTCTTGTAATACATTCGTGCCTAACGCAGCGTAAGATAGTTAAATTGTAATGCTACGTCCGGCCATACAGATATACATTTCTTTTTTTTTTGCGTTATAAACCGTTACACTAAGTGCAGTATTAACTGTGATTTTCGCTCGGTTTTTCAACGATATGATTTAACTAAATTTCTCTGATCTTACAGTGGGAATTGTAATTCTCAAATTCACAAATCTCTCGGAATCGTCTTAATAATGTCCCCGATTATTACGTTTTATATATAACGAAATTTCGTTAATCCCTACTTATCCAAAAGTCTCTCGAATTTTATAGAATGTTCTATACTTTTCTTGTGAAAATGTGTGTATAAATCTTGTATATAAATTAACGTTGACGTACGTCGTTAATATATTTCTTTGTACTTTTTAGATATTTCTCTTGTATGTTGTATGTTATTATTGCTTATTTAATCGATTTTACATCTACAACCAAATTTCCTTCTACAATCGACTTAGCTAAATCTTTTTCCTCTGGTCAATGAATTTTTCTATACTGCGAGTTGTACTTACCATAGTCCTGTTTCCCATAAACACCGTCCTGACTCGGATAATCTGCAATCATAAGAAAAACACGATTTATCGAAGAATGGTTCACGAAGAGTGCTGAAAATAAACAGAGGCGAACGACTCAGACGAGAAATATCTGAAACAAAATCGAACAAAATAAAAAAAAAGAGCTTTGTCCTAGAACAACAGTCGAATGGATGAAGCAGCTATGATAAAGTACAGAATTTCCACGAGAAAGTAAGTTTGTTAATCAATTAAAATTAATTAATATTGCCTAATTGCTTAAATGACAATTTTTAAGAATTTTTTAAAATTTGCAAATTAAATAAATCTATATATCACAATATTGAATTATAAATTATATAAGAAAGAAAAACGCAAAATATATATAAAATAAAATTAGATAGTAGAAAATACACTGAAAGAAAATAGCAAAGGACATAACGTGATGATGTGATATCTATACATATATTTTTATACGTATACTAGCTGGTTACCCGGGCTTCGCCCGGGAGTCGTTTTTCTTCAAACGACTTTATTTGTGTTTCAATATCCTTAATCGAAAAAAAATTCCTTTATCAGGCAATGGCTGATAAAATTTGATCCACTAACGAATGAGTAGTTAAGCAAACATACATACACACCAATCCATAAAAATGCTATAAATTGAAAAATATTACTTTTTTTATCGACTGAAGTTCAATTATTTCCCGAAAAATTTGAAAAATTTTGTAACCGATTTCCAAAAAGATCGGTAACAAAAAATTACACACTTCATGGCAATCCCCGGGAAATTCTACCCCTGTTTTATATACAATTCTTTAAGATTCGGTCAATTATTTCCCGAAAATTAGAAAAATTTTGGATACCGATTTCCAAAAAGATCGGTAACAAAAAACTATACACTCTATAACACTCCCCGGAAAAGTCTACCCCTATTTTATATACTTTTGGTAAAAATTCGGTCGAATAGTTCAAGAGTGTATAAGGAACATACATACATACATACAGACATTCTATTTTATATATATAGATTTTTTTGTTATTTAAGTGAGAAAGAACAAAGAAATTGCACATTTCACGAACACCTTGTAGTCCTTCTGGAATAAAAGATGACAGGAGGCAGTGCTGCAGTGCTAGTGTCTTGATGAAAGGATCTTTATCCAACATGTGATTTCTTGTCCGGAATGGGATTTGTGTAACTCTGCGCAACTCTTTCGCATCGATCGCGAGCAGAATACAGTTCGAAAGGGGGAAAAAACATTTGAAGCTCAACGCAGATCTAACGATATAAAAATCCAAACATCCAAGAAGGAATGAGAACATAAGAAAATTCTAAAGCAAAAGAAAACTCCAATTCTAGCAACATTGAGATTTCAAAAAATACAAAGTATCCAAATTTCGAAAACGCAGATCTGTGCGATTGAAAAAATCGACCGCGCGTCTGCTCCCTTCTCTGTCGTCTGAATCAGATCGTTTCTCGTCTGAATCGGAATCATGCTTAACGCCTTTATTATGGGAACACGGATGTCACCCGGAGAGCAAGAAGATAAAAGCGATCTTCAAGAACTCATTTACTATCGGGAAACGAGACGTTTAATTATTTGTCAGAAAGGAGCATTGTGTATTATAATACAATAAATTCAACGTTCAATTTGCCGGAAAAATTTTGCATAGAGAGCATAATAAACTAATACTTTACTAAAATTAGTTAACGTTTTTTATCTCTCTCTCTCTCTCTCTCTCTCTCTCTCAAACCTTTCAAATTCCTTGCCATAGAACTACCACCTATAGAAACTCCTTTCATCTTTCAGCTATATATTTTTGGCATTCTCTTCCTATTAATATTACCTCTGCTCCTTCATTTGTCTCCTTCAAAGGTCTTCTCAAAGCGTATCTGTTAGCATGTGAAGTTGCATGATATCGATTGCTGGCGCGAGGCTTTGATGGTGTCTTTCCCTCTTATCAGCTTGTAAGTTATATTGCGTTTTATTCTTGATATTAGTTTTAGTTTAACTGTACTTACATTGTTCCTATTTTTAAGTTGCGTTAGTTCTAGTTCTTTTACAGTGTATACTGTTGTAATTGCTATTAAGTTGTGCTCTACACTTAACTGATTTGTGCAAGTGAGAGCATGCACTTTTGTTATCTTTTCTTCTTTTTTTGTATTGTTAATCTTTGCCCTTTAGTTTTTCTTGGGCATAATAAATTATATCTATCTATCTATCTATCTCTCTCTCTCTCTCTCTCCCTCTCTCTCTCTCTCTCTCTCTCTCTCTCTCTCTCTCTCTCTCTCTCTCTCTCTCTCTCTCTCTCTCTCTCCTCTCTCTCTCTCTCTCTCTCCTCCCTCTCTCTCTCCCTCTCTCTCTCTCTCTCCTCCTCTCTCTCTCTCTCTCTCTCTCTCTCTCTCTCTCTCTCTCTCTCTCTCTCTCTCTCTCGATTAATAGTCATTTGAATGCCCTACCATGACTTTGTGATGCATCAATTTACGACACCGTGACGCTTCTTTATGGAAAACCTTTCCGAGCAGATAATTCAATGTTCCATCTCGACGATAAACGCGTCCTTAAGGATCGCTCGAGCGGTCATAGTTAATGAACTGTATATAATGTGAGCGGTATGGTGACAGCGGACGAAAAAACTAACCGTAAGGTTGCGTCGAGTAACCACCCCGGTTGATTATGTTGGCATTAGATCGGTCGTCATATGGGTCGACAGGGGCATAACCGCCCCCGCCCCCCGGCCACGCAGCTGACACTGCCTCCTGGTAATTGGCTGGACATGCATTATGTAATATTAATTAAACTAGCTGTACATGTGTTCCGCCGACCTTGAATTCGACATTCGAGTAATCGATCAGTCGGTTGTGGCATGCGTACTCAACCTTGAGTGTCTTGAGTACTCAGTACTTGAGACTGTGTGGTAAATACTGTTAACGTTACACTATAAATGCGTCAATTTAACTCTTCAACGACCTGAATTTTTATTTCAAGTTATTATTGCAAAAAAGCCTATATCAATTTTGGAATTAAAAATTTAAAGATTTGGAGGCTGCAGAAGAAAAAAATAATTTAAAACCACAAAGGATTGATCGAAATTGATTAGCGAGAGACAAAGATGTCCAAGTCGTAATAGAAAAGCAACGATGCAACGTCGCACACAACACGAGACCTTTTATTTTGGTATCTACAACTCACCTGATGGCGGAACTTTGCCGTAACTGTAGGGATCGTTAGCGCCGAATCCTCCTGCAGCCGGAACCGATGACGCTCCGCCGTATCTGTTATCTGGTGCGGACGGTGGATAACCCTGGAATCAAAAGAGACGAAATAATCGCGGATTCTTTTAAATAAAAATAATTATTTTAAATTAACATCATTAGAAGATCCTATTGATTTCAACTGTAATTAAAAGAATTTGTAATTACTTAAATTCACTTGACTTGTTTAATTAAATTTAATTAAATTAAAAAATCTAGAATGTATATTTTAATTACTGAGAAAAAACAGAAGGACTCAAATAATTGGAAAAAATTAATGATGGATCCGTATTTGTAGATTGCCAAAGAGCTTCAGAATTGTTTCGGGCATATTGTCGTTTCAAATTCATTTACCGTTTGCCCATAATCCTGGGGCTGCTGATAGCTCTCATAACCCTGATAAGACTGTGTGTAGCCTTGCTGCGAGCCATAGCCACCGCCACCATATCCTACCGACTGTTGTTGCTGCGGTTGTTGTTGGCCGCCGTAAGCGTTATTTGAACCTCCGTAACCGCCTTGGCTACATTAAATTAATTTTTAGTCTGATTTTCGAGGAAAAAATCCTCTAAACGTTACAAATAAAAACTCCTAGAATACTCACTTAGGTGGTTGAGTGGCATAGCCGTTGGATGACTGGGAAGACGGCTGATCAAAGCGCGGCCTCTTGGAGGGTCCACTGGAGCTAGGTGGACCTCCTCCTCGTTTCGTCGGGCCACCACGTCCACCAGCTCCCCGGCCACCACGATCGCCGAAACCACTTCCACGGCTTGGTCCCCCTCTACTCGATCCTCTGAAAGAGTGAATTGCATTTGAATTAAAAAATAATAAATATAATCTGATATATCAGTAGATTTTATCTGCCATATTAATAAATTTTTCTTTAATAACTTTTATATTTTTAAATAAACTGATCACATAGTGGGTATTATATATATTATGTTAAATAAGAATAGATACTACTGTTGTGTTCTCCACTTTCTAAGATTATTAATCTCTTCCATAAAATTAACATACGTAATTTCACTGCATCACGTAAGAATAAAACGTTTATTAAATTATCGCCTATCATGTCAACAAACTAAACTTTATTAAAAATAAATCTACAATGTATTCATATGTATAATAAAATCTTTCAAAAAATTTTCAAAAGACTATTTATGATAAAAAGACTAACTGCAAAAGATATATATAGTAATAAATAATTTTGTTCAGATTTCAATAAATTAATTATTTTGGTGCTTATTAGAATTAATTCTCTCACCTAGATCCTCCTCTACCTCTATCCATGCCGCGACCTCGGAAATTGTTGCTACCTCCGCGGTTATCTCCCCTGCTGAAGTCGCCTCTGCCTCTGCTGCGGAAGCTATTACTTCCGCCACCCCTTCCGCCGCCTCGCGGAGGACCACCCATTCCTAGGGGTGGCGGACCACCTCCAGGTCCGCTAGACATTCCTTCTGGTCTATATAAATGATAATAAACTATTTTATAAACGTTATTACTAAAAACAAAAAAATTATAAGATTTTGCAATTAAATGATTATTGAAATCACATTTCGCGATTGCGTGTAAATTCATCATCAAAATATTAGTAAAAAATACAAAGTAATGATATACTGATTGCGTATAAAATTTCTTAATCATATTAATACAGTTCATATTAGAGACGAAGATTAATGTACAGTTTATAAAATAACCTTTGTTGTGCACACCTTCAAAATTATGTATTGTGCACAGGGGGTCTATTAGACCCCAGTCACTTAATTGTTTTTATTATAGACGTACAATTCGTTATTTTGACTCAAACAAAATTGCTGGTTATTGTTCAAAGCTTCCAAAATAAGGTCTAATAGGTTTCATTAATATTTTGCAACGTAAAAGAATTATAAATGATATGTTAACTAAAGAAACCGAAAAATAGACTTTTTACTAAAAAATGCATAAAAAATTCAATTTTTAATATTTTTTAATAATTTTTGCGGGATTACTTTCTTGAAATACTACACTTTCAAGGAAAAATATTAGTTTATAGCAGAGTTGAAAAAAGTATATTTATATTGCTATGAAGTCACGCGTTTTTCAACTTCTCCCCACTGCCAAGAGCAGACTAAAGCTGGGCGGGCAAAACTATGTATAGGATCTTGAAGTTTTACTCCTAGACTACAGGTAGATAACAGCACAGGTCCCGATCCGCATTGTACGTATTAGAAAAACGCGTTGGAAAATATGCTGGGGTCTAAAAGACACCCAGTGTGCACAACAAAGGTTAATAATGAAATTGAATATATCATAAAATATAATAATTAATTTTACTAGGGCTACGTTCGCTTTGAACGCTTTCGTGCTGAAAGCATCACTCCATCTTTTTTCAACGTGTAATGAGTAATAAAAATAAACTGACGCTTTTTTTTCAACACAAAAGCACCCAACGCGAAAATAGCCTAGGTATAATATAAAACATATATTAGAGAAATGCTTACCCTGGAGGAAAATGTCCACCACGTCCACCCCTGGGGGGACCACCCCTGCCTCTCATAGGCGGACCTCCTCTCATGCCAGGCCCATTGCCTCGTCCACCTCGCATCATGTTACCGCCTCGCATAGGGCCACCTCTATTACGCAACAATATAAATAAATCCCATTATTTCTTTCATAATAATTTATTACATACACAAGCATCTCTATATGTGCATAACTTCATTAAATTTTTTTTTATTGCGCCATGTTTCTTTTTATAAGTTATTAGAGTTTATAAAGAATAGAACATAGTTTTAAAGAAAGTGTTCTCCA
Organism: Temnothorax ravouxi; assembly: GCA_030770255.1. Taxonomy (NCBI): domain Eukaryota; kingdom Metazoa; phylum Arthropoda; class Insecta; order Hymenoptera; family Formicidae; genus Temnothorax; species Temnothorax ravouxi. The sequence goes on along the minus strand of JASTWP010000490.1, from coordinate 41,543 downwards.
GAGCAAATGTTCCTGAGGATATTAATGCAGGTTTCTTTTCTCCTGTTATTTTATCTAACAACTCCTTTACCTTCCTCTCTCAAAACCGCCACGTCCCCTCATTAATCCACCAGGACCGCCACGGCCTCGGAATCCACCTCTACCTCCTGGTGCTCCGTCCATTGTTCAAGCTTCCTGTAATGTATTTCGATCCATATATAAACTCAAAATATATAAGTATAAATGCAAGATACAATCAAACCTCTTTAACTCAAACCTTCCTAACTTGAAAACCTCTGCAATTCAGATTTTTATTTATTTCTTACAGAAAATGTCTACAAGTCGAAGAAAAATAGATTAACTCAAAGTATTTATGGGCACACTAGCTACTTGGTTGTATCTCTCTACAACTCAAGTTATTTCAAAATTGACCTCCGTGTCTTAAAAAAAGAGTTTCTATAATTCAGAGTTTAATAGAACTTGTGTCTTTTTAATAAGTTGACACAACAAAAATATAATTATATATAAATATATATAAATTTGACGAATCAAAGCTTCTATAACTTGAATTATTTCCCTTGGCATTTGAGTTAGAGAGGTTCAACTGTGCATATGTATAAATCCAAAAATTTCAGAGTCTAATAAAGCAAGAATATATATATATATATATATATATATAATTTAGGCTTGAGAGAAAAGAAAAATTTCAGATATCACAAATTCGAGAATTAATAAAAGGTCAAAGATACTCCCACAAATTCGTAGAACACGTTCAATTCGTAGTCACATGGATTATAACACTTATCCAACCGGCAAAGCAACTCTCAGTATAACACGTACTTGTACTCCAAATTCTTTTAACAAAAAATGCCTTGTGCGACGTTAGTTCTCGATGCCTTTAAGTACTTATTACAACAATTAAAACTCTTTTTCGGCTGTGCAATGCCGAATTACGGTGCACGTGGGTGCATGTGAATCCATTTATTTGCCCTTTCTCTTTTACTTCAGGTATCGGCGAGATATTCGAGGAAAAAAACGGCGAACCACGGCGTATCACTGTACCGACGCTACCCCAAGAAGTTCTGTGCAAAAATGCGAGGACGCGTCTCGCAAGGCGTCTAATTTAATTGAGCGCAAAGCCGCGCGAGATCGAGGAAACGACGCGATTTATCAGATACAGGCATTTACTCACGATGAGCAGGCGGGTGCAGAAACGGCTCATAAATCAGAGACGCTCGCACGGCAAGCGAGCAAAATGGACGTCCACTACCGTGGCGGAAAGCGGAAACAAGTATTCAAGTAAGTACTGGTGAATTGGAGGGATAGGAATAGGACAGATGCCGCGCGTGCGCAGCGGCATTAGCAGACGCTGACTCGTCTCGTCGCAGTCGCGTATTTCTCCTGGAAAATAGTGGGTGCCGTTAGGTCCCTATTGCCACGTTTACGCGCGAGCGTTACTTCTGTAGTAACTTACGATAATTCACTCCGCGTAAACGAGTAAATTATCGTAAGTTACTACAAAAGTAACGCTTGCGTAAACTTAGTAATTGCCGTAAATTATAACAAAAAACGAGAACGAGCGTGGCCTGGTAGACAGCGCACTAGTCTATTGAGCCAAAGGTCCCGGGTTCGATTCCCGGTAGAGCTAGAAAATTTTATTCGCTCGTTCTCCTCTCGGCAGGCAATGGCAAACCACCGAGAGTATGTCTGCCAAGAAAACTTCTCTAAAAATTGCCGTTCGAAATCGGCGTTAAACTGTAGGTTCCATATATCATGTGTATAATCCACGTGCGCAACACATGTATATGAAGAGAAGTCACCACGCTCAGGCATGAGTAATAGGACTGAGGATGGATGGATGGATAACAAAAAATTTCGATAATTTATATGAGTCTCGAAAAAAGAGTTTGACATCCTTAGCACGAGCCTGAAGCTGATCACGTGCCCAGCAATGACGTAACTCTCGCATGCGCACGAGAGTCAGTCTGTGGAGTAAATTTGCAGCATAGGGCGGAAAAAGATACATCGATCGATTTGCAAGGACTGCGTGAGTCAAATTCGCATCGTAATTATTCGTTCCCGCGGCGCTTTTCACCGCGAGGTGGTCATCCAACTGATGATGTTGCAATAACTTTATTTAAAAGACTGAACATATGGACGTAAGGAATATCTGGACCGAGCATATTCCATATAATAAGTAACCATTTCTTTTCATAATTCAAAACTAAGCTTCGGAGAAAATTTTGGAGTTATAATAGTGTCGGACGCATATATGAGCCAATCGCATATTAAGGTGGAAGCACATAAAATTGCAGGAGCCATATGGGCAGAATACCGAAGCCATATGCGCATGCGCTATGGTATCTGCATATTCTGCCCCATGGCTTCATTTCCACAATCTATATAAAATGCTTATGTATATTTTACGTTACGTGCACTATAGATTTTCAATACTTGAAGTGAATATCGGAACGCAGCCGAAAGCCTTGTGTCCACGATACTAGAAATCGATCTGAGATCTCGGACAGAGAAAAAATTGACCAATCACATTTAAACAATTCGGCAATTGACCAATGCGATTGGTTAATTCTTTCTCCGTATGTATGTATGTACATACATACACAAGATCTCGGAGCGATTTCTCGTGGATACAATGCTTAATAGGCCTCCATTGCAGGAATGCGGGCGCAATCGATCGACATTAACGGAAACAAAACCGAAATGATAATATTACATGCAAATAATAGTAGGTCGATCAAGGAAATAGTTAACATATTGTATGAAACCATCACTAATCATACGCAACTACATCAACTTATGCTATAAATTCATTACTTCAATCATAAAGTTGCGAAACAATTAAACATATTATAGTTAATTTTGTAGTCTTTATTATTATTTTATTATACAACATTAAGTAAAAATAGTTAAAAAAAACTTTATTTGGACGACTTTAAGACATTTTTAAAATAACGTCTTTAGATGGTCGTAAGGTGTCATTTTTTACGTTGACGCTCGACGCTCATTTTCAGCGAGCAAAAATCTTCAGAAAAAATAAAGTTGTATTTATTCAACATCCAGCGTTGACGCTGAATCATCGTTGATCGTCCCAATACAATCAAAAAATGGACTTCGAAATACGTAAAATATTAATTATTTTCAAGTAATATCTTCAAGTCAGTCGAGCGTCAAGGTGAAAAGGCATCTTTAAACCCGTATCAAACTACGGATTGTGTTTGAGACTGGGATTGAAATTTGAGCAAATCAGAGCAAAGTTCACTAAACTTGAGATCAGTTTTCTTTATTCTAATTGATTAAATTTCAATCTAATCTCAATTCCAATCCGCAGTCTGATATGGGCTTAAGAAATGACATCTTATATAAACGTCCATTAGCTGCCGACGTTATAAAACCATAAATGACTAAAAATAGACGCCATATGTTGTCTTCTGTAGAGTTCTAGATAATCTCGATTATAAGAGTAGAGATTACAAACCTTTTATCTTGCCGACCCATCATTTTTTACCTATCGTTTGAAAGTAACAAAAACAGAATATATATTAGAACGAATCACAGACCGGCCTTAGGTCCAAAACGGTTTGAGCTACTCTTATAATCTAGAGCTCTAGTCTTCTGACGTCACTTTGCTACTTGGGTTGTTGTTGGAGTTGATTAGGACCCAATGGGCCGCCAATTCCTTTACCATGCTGACCAAGTTGTTGTCGTTGCTTGATAAAGATTGTCATCAACGGTAGATTGCTCTTGAATATTTTGAGTATTTAATTCGGTTAATCGGGCGTATATGGGCTTCTGAGAATCTGCATAAACTGTTGAGGAGCGCCTGGTTGCTGCGGCATTTGCGCACCCATTGCCATCGGTTGAGCCTGATGCTGCGGCTGCGGCTGCTGCTGTTGGGACATCATATGCTGCAAACCAGGTTGTTGTTGTTGTTGTTGTTGTTGTTGGGGTTGATTAGGACCCAATGGGCCGCCGACTCCCCCACCATGCTGACCAGGTTGTTGCTGATGAACAAGCGCAGTCTATTTATTAAGAATATCACAGAGTAATCAAATCTGTGTAATAATATGGATACATTATACATATATATATATTTTTTTTTAAGTGTTAAGCAACTCACTCGTTGCTTGATAAAGGCGGCCATCAACGGTGGATTGCTCTTGAGTATTTGGAGTATTTGGTTCTGTTGGTCGGGCGTATGTGGGCTCCTGAGAATCTGCATCAACTGTTGTAGAGCATGGTTCTGTTGTATATCGCTTCTCTGTGGACCGACCTGTCCAACCGGTCCGATCACGCCTGGTTGCCGCGACATTTGCGCACCCATTGCCATCGATTGAGGCCGATGCTGCTGTTGCTGCTGATGCATCAGCTGCAGCTGCTGTCGCGCCAAGTTGTGATTTTGTTGCATCACCGCATTCGACTGATACCTGCTAAGAGAAGAAAAAACACGCGCAGAACTAAAAAAACGCGTTCTTCCTCTACTATAATTCGTCATTGGTGAAAACAGTTATATAAACATAAGAAAAACATATAAGAAAAAACGTGTGGATTTAATAGATACTTTGCAGCTGTCCACTGATCCATCGGAATGAGATGCGTGTCGCTGGGATTCGGGATTTGGACCGGCAACGGCCGCCGCATTTGTGGCAGCGGCATTACTCCGCCCGTTTGGCCGTCCACGCCGACACCTACGCCAACACCACCGCCCGGCGTCACCTTGTCGTAACTGAGATGCAGTGCTTGTTGCGTCGCTATTTCCTCTTGCACCTCCTTCACCATCTGTAGGACAAGAGCGGGAGGCTTCTGCGTCCCGGGTATCAATCCAATACCTAGTTGATGCAGGGTCGGCAAATTCGATGTGCTGACACCAGGTTTCATAGCGATTCCAGTCGTCTTTGCAACGTTCGAGGTCTGTTGTCCAGCCTGCATTGCGGCTACAGGTCCGGTGGGCCTCGTATTCATCACATCCAGTCGCCTCCTACACGAGTAAACGTCCTAGTTTAAATAACATTCTGCGCATTTCGCTATTTAATAAACATTGATAGCGTAGTAATACATACACAAAAAATCGATGATTCTACTAACCTGAGCAGTTGCAATTGTTGTAATCGTTGCTGCAATTGTTGCTGCTTTATCTTGTGCTTGATGTTGGAGCAGAATGGAACGAGACACTTGGTCTCTTGGCAGTGTTTCGCATGATTACAACACAGCGCAATCAGCTGTTTGCATAAAGGACACCCGCTTTTGGTCTTGCAATTCTTCGTATGCATCAGCACTCGCTTCATCTTCTGGCAATTCAATTGGCGATTCGGTAGAGTCGGTAGACGACAGTTAGCATCTCTGCACTGGCAGGCATGCACCAATGATTGAACGTATCTCTGTATCGATGCCCTGCGTTTGTAATTCTCCTATGTTGTAAAAACGAAAAAGATATGAGCACATTATAGGTTTATCCTAATTACAACATAGATATTTCTAGAATAAGCTGACAAGTAACCTGTGCATTTGTTTGTTTCTTATCCGCAGGTGAAGAACCATTATCCAAAGCAAAGCCAAGTTTTACCATCGGATGCGTATGACTGTCCTTATCTTTACAATTTACACATAAATTGAAATCCTGTAATAAAATCGCAATTATAGTAAGCATGAAAGTTATAAAAAGTGGCAAGAGTATTTTTCTCCAAAGCAATCTAATACATACGTCACAAACTGTACAATAGTATCTGGTTTCGTGACTTTTACAGTTATTGCAAGTGTAAACCATGTTGAAGAAAAAACAAGGTGTGCTTCTCTTCTTCTGTTTGTTTTTTTTTTGTGGCTCCTGCCTGTTGTCAGAGATCAATATATAAAGAAAACGAGAAAGTAATTTGTATCTATGTGCACGTGTGACAGGTACTATCGCGTAATAAAGATTTTACCGAAGTATAACCCGATAAGAAAAATCCTGATAGAAAACGATAGGAACCGATACGATTTAGAAAAAAATCTTATCGTTTCCTATCATTTTTTTTTTTTTTAATTCTCTGTTGAAAGCGGATTCAATCGTTGGCATACGATAGAATTCTTAAGCCAAACTACAATGTGTGTTCTTTGCTTCCTGTTTTCTGCTCTAAACCTCTTTGAGACTTATCTCGTATTTCGCAATTCCGTCACGTAACGCGATGTTTTTTGTTCTCTGTCGCCCAAGATAAAAATTGACGAATTTCAGAAGAGACAAGAAACATCACGTTTACGCGAGTCGCGACGGAATTGCGAAATACGAATTAAGTCGCAAAGAGGTTAAGAGCAGAAAACAGAAAGCAAAACAGGAAACACATTGTAGATTTGGCTTTATATTATTTTATTGTTTTCTTTCGTTTTATTGGAATTTATTGAGAAGAATGATTGAAAATCCATCATAATCAATTGTATATCCCCAACATAAAGAGCAACGCCAGAAGGCACAATAGTAGGTTTCTAGCTTTCGCACGACTTGCTCGCCATTCAAGAAGTTCGTGTAGGTGGGAAAAACGATTTCGATATTGTGACGGTAATTCAAACGTGCTTCGCAGCGGATACAGCGAACGATAAAAATCGTTTAACAGGGCGCGAACAATCTCGTTCTCGGAACGTCGAATAGGGTCGATGTCATCGTTTAAGCAGATAAACTTCCTGAAAGCGTTAATACACATGTAAATCGTTCCTATGTATGCGAATCGTTCCTATTATATATGTATTTAAGAGAAATGAAAAATATATAGTATATATGTATGACATACTTCGGATCTCTCCGAATTTCATCGAGCAATTGTACTGTTAAGGAAACATTGCTGGTCAACATCTCGAAAATTTCATTCTTGCCAGCCTTTATTATTTCATGCGGATACCGACTACCTTTGCCGAATTTTAATTGCATCCTTCTAGAAACTGATTCGCAGTTCAATATCAATTCTTTCGAAACCACTGGCTGTAAAAAAAAACAAAGAAATTGCAATTTTCCAAATCTTGTTTTAAATCCGCACAAAGTATTATTAGAGTGCACCTCGTACTTACGAGAGTGGAGTCCAGATACCTCTCTCCGGGTGGAACGTCAATGATATCCAGATTTATCCGATGCGAACAATTTATTATCTCACTTTCAAATTCCATGACTAGATTATAATCGAGTGGCAACGGGTATAATCTCGATAAAAGCGTCCTTATTTCTCTGTCCGACCAAGTGCTAAGGGCATCGGTCGATTTGTAATGTCATTACAATTACAATTTGGTGTAATCATAGGTGGGCACGTTGTTTCTTACCGTGATTTGTCAGTGTCAAACATGTCGAATATCTCCCCGACGGGCACTCTCCGTTTCTCGCTTAATAAAAAGTAGAAGTAAGAAAATGCAAATTGCATATCCTCGGGATCTCTCACTTGGTGACTAGACGTTTTCTTAAATTCAAGATCAAACTTCTCCTGCATACTATTTACGATCCACTTATCTACCAAGTGCGGCATATGCGCTGGCACTCGCCTCCGTTCGAGGCCGTAAGCGGCGTTGTATATCTTATTAACGTATAACAAAGACTCCGCATAAGTGTCCAATCCTCGTGCATTGTGTTTCCACTGATTCGGATATGCGAATTTATCGAACTTAACAGAATTGTTAGACTGCGCATTCATGATATTGCGATAACGTTTTAATCGTTTGATACGATATGCAGTTTTGCTCGAGGCATTTAGGTGTAAAAGTTTGGAATATATTGTCTTCAAATTTCTTATAGATTTATACTTTTCTCCATCGTTAATTTTTATACTTCGCGCTTGCAATCCCTCAGAACTGCTATTTCCGAGATTGTGAAACGTTTGGATTGGCGTAGAAGTAGTACTGAGATTATACAAATGTAATGTTTGAACTGTGGACATTAGCATATCCTCTGGCGATGGACGAATGACGTTTCTATTACGTACGATGCTTAACAGTCTCAGCTCGTTATTATTGTTTTCATGAGAATCTTGTAAATACTTGTACGGATAGTCATCTTCCTCTTCCATCATCTCGCTATCTATAGAGACATCAGTCGTTTGGCAATCTCCACCTATGAAATTCATCGAAATACACAACATTCTTTCAGATAACGTATAAAAATACATACTTGTACATATCGTCATTAGAAAAAGATAATTTAGATAATTACCGTCAAATTCGCACAACGTCGTATTACAAGCGTGATCGCACGATCCATCGCCGACCCATGCCCACGGACAGATCTCGGAGCAATCGGGAACCCACCACGCCAGGTATACCTTTTGTCCGCCCGCTTGAGTTATAAAGTCCTCCGGCCATATTTCGGCACCTAACATGACGTCGTCGTTAAAATACAAGAACTTATCGGAGACTCCAGGTATTCTGGAAGAAGAGAGATACTGTTGCTTGTCTGTGCGCCCTTGCTGTGTTCATGTGCACATAATGTATTTCATATTTCCAAGCACCTATGAATATGACTTTCAATAGCAGGACTAGAAAAGGTTGGTAAATCACTTTTATTAAAAAAAATGTCTTCGTGATTGACCAAAGTCACCCGAGGATTATCCATATCAAGCCAGCTCGGTATTTGGCCATTGGTAACGATGTAAACGTGCCTCACCCAGGGTGCATACATCTCCAATGATCGCAAAGAATAGCGCAGCTCGTCTTTGTCACTAAATCTTGAAGCTGCGGCACTGAGATCCACAACTGGCACATGTTTCTGAAGACTTTCTAAAAATAGCGAATCAGATCCGTTCACCCAGGTGTAAACCACGTCTATGGGGACGTGCTGGCACAATTTGTTTTGGAAAGATTTTCCCAGGATATTGTCGTTGAAGGAGTGAAAGACCGCCTCATATTTTTCCTTGCTCCATATCAACCATACCTGCGCAACAAAGTCAATTGAAGTCTAGCGAAGTTTCAACTTGTTAGATATTCCAATATGTAAAATATTATGTTGATAAATGTACATGCTGAACGAAACATTTCAATCAGAAGACCAAACAATTTGGAATATACATAACTTTTGTTGTAAAACGTTGTTACCTGGACGTATTTATGATACGACATACGACGTGCATAAAGAAAATAAATGTTGTATTCTAACCTCTCCAAAATGTACTATGCCGATGAATATGCAAGTAAACGCCACAAATATCACAAGCAATGAGTACTTATACGAGAGCAAGTCGTAACACCGTCGCTGTATCAACTTCCATGTGCTCATTATATTCATAAAAACGTTAGATGCAATTATAGTCGGAGAGCTCGGAGCCAAAAAAGTCTCTGAAATGATAAAAGCTAGTTTTTTGATAGTCGATTACAGTACTGGTGTACATGAATATGCTCTGGTCAGTCAAGCAATCATTAGGACAGGTGTCATAGGTGAGCTGTCAAACATGTCGCGATTAACGAGTGCATCAAATGAATTGATAAAGACTGAAAGTTTTTCTGCAGGTTACACATTGCATATAAAGAAGAATTATCTTAGTCAGTCAGCTGTGTGTTAGGACGGGGGTGGTCAGTCAGGCCCGAAGCATGTATGAAAAAATAATAATGTGCAACTCATTTATAAAATCTAAAAAAATTCTTATAGGTACTTTATACGATATCAAACATAAAAAAAATAGTCAGTCAACCATTCGATAGGACAACGCCCGTCAGTCAGCGTAAAAAGTGTGAACATTGTGCGCGCGCGATCGGTGCGGCGGGCGGCGGCTCGCTCTTGTCTTCGTTATTGACTGACGTCATTCCTACTAATTTTAGTTTAAAATATAATTGAATTATTAATAATAATGTTCATAGTATTAATTTTCTATGAAAATCTGATTTTTAATTTAAAAAATGTAATTACAATCATTAGAAAATAAATATTGAACAATTTAAGTACGTAAAAATTATTATAGTATTATATACAAAATTTTATTTGCAATAATGAAATTTATCAACTTCATTACCAAATTGAAATTCGCGTGTACAAAATTTGTGGTATAGTGACAGGTGAAAGGTAACAGATGGCAGATAAGAAACGAAACTTTTAAATGCTATTACTAAGTGTCGCTATTTCTTCTATGCGAAAATAGAAAGAGAGAGAAAATATCCGAAAAAAACATCGGAACATTGTATTTATAATGAAGAAGAAGACAGCAATGATATAGATTATTCCGATAATGAATTTGATTCTATGGAATAAAATTTTGTACACGTGAATTTCAATTTGGTAATGAAGTTGATGAATTTCATTATTGCAAATAAAATTTTGTACATATATAATACTATAATAATTTTTACGTACTTAAATTGTTCAATATTTATTTTCTAATGATTGTAATTACATTTTTTTAATTAAAAATCAGATTTTTATAGAAAATTAATACTATGAACATTATTATTAATAATTCAATTATATTTTAAACTAAAATTAGTAGGAATGACGTCAGTCAATAACGAAGACAAGAGCGAGCCGCCGCCCGCCGCACTGATCGCGCGCGCACAATGTTCACACTTTTTACGCTGACTGACGGGCGTTGTCCTATCGAATGGTTGACTGACTATTTTTTTTATGTTTGATATCGTATAAAGTACCTATAAGAATTTTTTTAGATTTTATAAATGAGTTGCACATTATTATTTTTTCATACATGCTTCAGGCCTGACTGACCACCCCCGTCCTAACACACAGCTGACTGACTGTTGTGATCGGATGGTCGAGTATATTGTAGGCTCTGGATTCTTGCTGATTACCTTGTACTTTATTATCGCTCATACAATATTCGTAATTTAATAATGCACGCTATTACTGCTATATACTGCTATATACTTAAGCTATCTGCGCAATGGCTAACACGCCGATCTCTCCTTTAGCCATCGAATAGCAACGAGGAACCTAGACGCGTCACTACAGTCTCCCCCACTTACTGAAATACTTAAAAGCGAATATAATCGTTTAAATATCGGGGTGTTCGACGCGGCCGATTTGACCGTCGAATAGGACCAGGTTGTACTCTTTGGTCCTGAGGTAGTGGATCCTGTTGTAGATCCAGTTGTGGATCTGGCTGTGGATCCGGTTGTGTTGCGACGTTCAATCTTGGAACATTTTCAATTGACGGATGTCTGGATGCTGGTTTAGTATCAGGATTAAATCGGACTTGTTTGACTTGTGTACTACGAAGCTGATCTACGTGTCGTTTTAAAGTTAGCCCTGAATCCAATCGAACAAGATAATGTAAGGCTCCTAATTTCTTGAGGACAGAGCCAAAGATCCATGTGAACTTATTGTTGCGTAATTCACGCGATTGAATCCTCTCCCCCACTTTAAACATTCGGGTGCATGATGACTTAAAGGAGTTACTGGAGGGCTTATAAGGACGTAAAGCATCCAACTTGATGCGTAGCTTGCGATTCAGATATAGTTCTGCAGGTGATTGTCCACAGGCTAATGGTGTTGAACGATATCGAAGAAGTATCTCCTGTAATTTGACGTGTATTGCTCGATCATCATCAGCGAGGCTTTTCAGACGTAACTTCAGAGTCTGGACTGTTCTTTCGGCAAGACCGTTGGTAGCAGCATGTCCTGGTGCAATAAATTTCTGGAAAATGCCATTAACTTTACAATACGATTTGAACTCTGAGCTTGTAAATATTGTTGCGTTATCAAAGACGAGCACTTGTGGATATCCGTGACTGGAAAAGATATTATTCAGTAGTTGAATAGTATTGATAGTTGTAGGAGCTGAACTTAATGCTTTGATTTCAAGCCATTTTGATTTTGCATCAATACATACCAGAAAATTGTAATTAGCATATGTGGCATAATCAATGTGTATACGCTCCCAATTACTTGTAGGTTCATCCCAGGGATGCAGTGGAGCTTTAGGTGGATTTGAGCGCAGGAGAGCACAGGATTTGCATGACTTAACAAGGTTTTCGACATCCTTATCAATTCCTTTCCAGTAAACATAACGTCGGGCAAGTTGTTTCATCTTGGTAATCCCAATGTGTGTTGAGTGAAGTTCCTGGAGTATTTGTTCTTGAAGACTCCTGGGAATAACAATTCGTTCATTCTTGAATAGAATACCATGGTTCAGAGTGTATGGTGAATCGGTAGCTTGAGTTAGAAGATTACGTTTGACAGATCCCAATTCATCATCTTTGTCAGTTTCTGCGACGACCATATCAGCTGTGAGAAGGTCGGTTGTTATTACTGAAATTGATTCCGCACAAACTTGATGAACTTCTTCTCCTAGTAGAATATCAACTGAATTAGAATTTTGCTGTACTGGTGCTCTGGATAGACAGTCAACATTTACATTTGCTTCGCCACGTTTGAATTTAACTGTATAGTCAAAACCGGATAAAAATGTTGCATATCTGAGTAAACGACTGGATGTTATAGCTGGCAGATGTTTTTTATGGTGGAAAATTCGAGTTAACGGTTCGTTATCCGTAAAGAGCACAAAATGTCGACCAAAAAGATAATTAAAGAAATGGTTGACACCAAAAATTATGGCAAGAGCTTCTCTGTCTAGTTGACTATAATTACGTTCAGCCGCCGTAAGAGATCTGGACGCGTATGCAATTGGTCTCTCTTGCTCATTGATAATGTGGCTCATTACTGCAGCGATACCAGTTGGGCTTGCATCGCAGGTTAAGATTACAGGAAGATCTGGATCATACGGTACTAATACGCGATCACTGGCCATTTCATTTTTAAGATGTGTGAACGCTGCTTCACATGCTGCTGTCCATTTGAATCTGTGATTTTTCTGAAGTAGACTTCGAAGTGGTGCTGTCTTGGTGGAAAGATCTGGAATAAACCGTGCGTAGTATGTAACCATTCCGAGGAAACGTCGAACCTCATCCACTTCTTTGGGGCGAGCCATCTCAAGAACTGCTTGAACTTTTGCTGGAGATTTTGAAATCTGGTTGTATTGAACTACATGACCAAGATATTCGATATTTTCTGCGAAGAAAATGCATTTTTCTTTATTCAAGTGTATGTCATAAGCTTCTAAACGGGCTAAACATGCTTCGAGGTTTTGCCGACATTCATCCAATGTCTCTCCATGTACAATCACGTCATCGAAAAATTTCGCTGTTTTCTTCAAGCCTTGAAGAATTTGTTCTAACGTACGATTAAATTCGGCTGGTGCTGCTTTATTTCCAAAACTTAATCGGTTCATGCGATATGTGCCACGATGCGTAGTGATTGCTTGAATTAGACTGCTAGTGTAGTCTACCAGAATATGTAAATATGCTTTGTATATGTCTAATCTACAGAAATATTTGGAATTACGTAGACTGTTGAGGACGTCATTAACGCTCCGGATTGGATGTTTCGAAGTTACAAGGCATTCATTTGACTCCTCCTTTATAATCGACACAAAGCCGTACGCCACCATCCTTTTTCGGAATTACAACGAGGGGCGATCCCCAGTCACTAGCATCTACTTTTGAAATGATTCCTGCTTTTTCTAAACTATCGAGCTCTTTTTCAACTCGTTCGCGCAGAGCAAACGGTACATTACGTTCTTTAGTATATACCGGTGTGGTTTTTTCACGTAATTTAAGGGAGACTGTGTGATTTGGAATACAACCTATCTTTTGTTCAAAAACTTTAAAATATCGCGTAAAAAGATCATTAATCGAATGAATTGATTCAGGAGTAGAGATCCGCGAGTTAGTTTGCCTGTCCTTGTCGATATCTTCGAGGTTTATTTCCAAATGGCGTATCCATATGCGACCTAAAATAGCGGGACGACCCTTTGGTACAATATAAATTTCCTCTGACGATCTGTGTCCTTTGTATGAAACTTCGATAGTAGCTTTACCTTTAGGAATAAATACATCATTAGTATAAGCTCGAAAATATTTTTTTGTAGGCGCTAAAGATACATCGAGATTTAATTTCTGGAATTCATCTTCCGGCAATAAAGTAAAACCAGCTCCGGAATATCTGCTTCAAATACTGCTGGTTTACCATTTAAAAGTACAGTAACAAAATATTTTTGTAAGTCAATCGTTGAGATTTGTTCGGCTGGACTGTCATATATATCAATAATTTTACAATCTTGCTTATTACCTATAGAATCAACAAAAATTTTATTAATGCCAAAAACCATATTTTCATTTGAATCATGAACGTATTTTGTCGAGTCCTCACTGCTGTTTGCATTAGAATTCAAATTAGATTGTTTTTTACAAGATTTTTCGTTTAATAGAGTCGTAATACATACTTTGGCAATATGACCCGTTTTTTGACAAGAATTACACCTGAGTTTATTTCGATTAGTTTGACACTCACCTATATTGTGATTATTCTTACCACACCTGAGACATAATCCGGCAATTCCCAGCGTATTAAAATCAATCCTGGATTTCAATTTTGGTCTGGAATAAGAGCGATATCTATAATTTGGAGTTTTTGATCGTACCCTAGTACGATTTTGATGTTGTTCACGTCTGGATCTATTCTGGGAAGTGACTTTGTTTATATCCGACGCCGTGTCATTTCCTGTTGCAAGTTGTTGTTTTGAAAGAACTTGAGTTTCAAGTCTGGAGGCTTCTAACGCAATTGCCTTGCTTAATATTTCTGGAAATTCAGTAACGTTGGCCTGTAGAAGTTGTTCCTTAATCCAGTTGTCTTTAAGACCTCTAATAAATTGTGCCCTGAGAAACAGATTAGCAACAGAGACAACCTTACTGCACTCGCAGATAACATTAAATTTGCATTCGGCCAGGTTGCTTTGTAGTGCAGCCACAAATTCTGGAATAGTTTGGCCTTCTTTCTGATACGTGCTGAGAAAATAGTGTTGCGAGACAACTACACTTCTGTGCGGCGAGAGCATTTCCTGAAGATATTTCTTCAACTGATTATAGGTTAAGTCTTTGACCGGTTTGTCCGGGCCTAAAAGTGCTGAGAGGTTATTATAGTAAGTTGAGCCAATTGAGACGCATAGCAGTTGTGCCTTTTTCTGATCTTCTAAGATGTTTTTCATAGCAAGATAATTCTCGAATCTTTCTAAATAACATTTAACCTTTTCTTTTGTCTGGTCAAAATTTTCGAACGGTGGAATATTACTGAGGATTGGACTGAAGTTAGTTGGCTCATTTTGTTGCTGAAAATTCTGTGATAATTGAGAAACCAAGTTTTGTTGATGACTATTGAACGATGCTAATAATTGCGCAAATTGGTTAGCGTCCATGCTGGTAGCGAGTTCGATCAAATTTTTTTTTTTTTCTCAATTTACCTCGTCGCCAATTGTTGTGATCGGATGGTCGAGTATATTGTAGGCTCTGGATTCTTGCTGATTACCTTGTACTCTATTATCGCTCATACAATATTCGTAATTTAATAATGCACGCTATTACTGCTATATACTGCTATATACTTAAGCTATCTGCGCAATGGCTAACACGCCGATCTCTCTTTTAGCCATCGAATAGCAACGAGGAACCTAGACGCGTCACTACACTGACTAAGATAATTCTTCTTTATATGCAATGTGTAACCTGCAGAAAAACTTTCAGTCTTTAGCAATTCATTTGATGCACTCGTTAATCGCAACATGTTTGACAGCTCACCTATGACACCTGTCCTAATGATTGCTTGACTGACCAGAGCATATTCATGTACACCAGTACTGTAATCGACTATCAAAAAACTAGCTTTTATCATTTCAGAGACTTTTTTGGCTCCGAGCTCTTGGACTATTAGCATCGCTCATCAAAGGGTGAGACCATGCGGTACTGCTTCTTCTTCTTCTTCTTTGTTTAATTGGCTCCTGCCTCTATTCCGAGGGACAATATGGCCAGCTTTTGCCACTGATTGTATAGTCAGAGAGAAGAATGAGAGTGGTCACGGCCGCGTTTTAGGTGGTCCCCGTCCACGAGCGCCTCTATGTGCACAAAACGTGCACATTGAACTACGTAGCCATGTCCACGAAAATTTCTGATGGGTAACGCGTTATGTGCACGCTCTATAGGTTCTGTTCCGTGCTATGTGCACGATCTTTTGGTTCTGTTCCGTGCTATGT
Organism: Temnothorax ravouxi; assembly: GCA_030770255.1. NCBI lineage: Eukaryota > Metazoa > Arthropoda > Insecta > Hymenoptera > Formicidae > Temnothorax > Temnothorax ravouxi. Next base: position 25,521 of record JASTWP010000490.1, on the reverse strand, counting down.
CCAAAGCGTTGGTAATGCATGATAATGCGGCCGCGGCGGCACGCGCCGGCTATGCGACGTTGCCACGACCATCCACATCCACGATGCCACGCATTTCGGGTATCGTGTCTCGTGCCTCGCCGACTGCTAAGTCTCGAGTTGGCAAATCGACGATGCGCTACGTCACATTTGTAAATATTTATTTAGTCATATTTACAATTTTTATATTTATAACTTTTAAATATGCATAATATATATATATATATATATATATACATACATGCATATTAAAAAAAAATATATTTATTTATTTATTTATAAATGTAAAAATTGTAAATAAAATAAAATAAATATTTATAAACACTAATTCAGGAAGGAAAAGATTTAGGAGTTAGATTTAGGAGTAGAGAGAGCTATGTGCCTAAATAAAATATAGATATTAATTGTTACTTTATTATTTATTGAAGATTATTTTTGATAATAATATATATGTTGATGCCCGATATATATTTTTTTCACCAGCTCCGCCTTTACCTCTTCCTCTACCTCTGTCTCTGCCTTTGCCTCAATACCAAGGTTTAGGCGTGTTGACATATAGGTTGAAAAAAAAATGGTTGCCCTTGCACCGAGCTCTATTAAATAGGTAGGTGTGAAACTCTGTAGCTAATTTTTCGCGTTGTTCAATAAAGAAATCTGAGTGGGGTATCTTAAAAAAAGGGTTAACAGTGCCAAAGCGAATGGCTTTTCTGGCAAGTTCATCCGCAATCTCGTTACCTGAGATGCCTTTGTGAGAGGGGATCCAAATGAAAAGGATTTCCTTGCCGCGGTTTTGGGCTTCTAGTATTTTGCTTTTTTATGAGCGGGATTATATAGTTTGACTTACATGTAACAGGATTGGCGAGAGCGTCAAGAACACTTTTAGAGTCCGAAATAATGGAGAATTTAGGACCGGGGAGGTCAAGGGTGAGCAGCACAGCATTATATATCGCCCAGGCTTTCCGCTGTGAAGACCGAGGCGCGGGCAGGGAGCTTGAACATTAAATGTTTTTGAAGTTGCGGGGAGTAGCACGAGGCGCCAACCCAGCTAGTATGAGTCAATCTTTGAGCCATCCGTGTAAAAAACTGTGGAGTCTTGTATGATCGGGCCGAACGCCTGGAGAAATATGTTCTGAACCAGAGGTTTGGGGGTTTTGTCAATCAGATTTAAAAGGTCAGAATCTGGTCGGTAGAGAGAGGGGGTGAATAGTATGGAATGATATGAGTGTTGGAAGGGGGAGGGAGCTACCTTAGAGTGAATGTAGGGTAAGAGAGATTTTATTTGAAGAAAGAGATCGAAGAGAGGAAATTTTTTGCGGCAGTATTCCAAATCGGGTGGTCTGTCTTTCGCCGTTATAGCCAGTTGAAACATGGCTTCTATAACCGGATGATTGGTAATAGATAAAGATTTGATGAGATATTTAGATGCTAAGTGTTTGAGTCGTAATTTGAGGGGAGGTTCTTTGGCTTCCGCAAACATTGTGTTAATAGGGGTGGATATACGATATCCTAGGCAGGCTCTTATAGCTTTTGTTCTATATAATTTCCAGACGATGGAATTTAGGGCTAGATTTAAGGGAGAAAATGTGAGATGCATATTCTATGTATCCTCTCAAGACGGCTCTATAAATATTGAGGAGAAGTTGAGGATGCGATCCCCACCAAACTCCTCTTAATGCTGAAATAACGTCCGCGACCTTTCTGGCTTTGTTGATGACTGAGTCCATATGCTGAGCGCCTGAGAGTTGGGGATCAAGGATGATGCCGAGGAAGCGAACTGAATCCGCTGGGGTAATGATGTCATCCCCAATATGAACTTTAAATTGATTTAGATTGAAGATTTTATGCTTGGAAAAAATCATAAATTGCGTTTTACTTGAAGAAATCTCTAAACCGCGATTGTAGAGGTAATTTGTAATATTGGTAAGGGTTGTCTCAATTCGGTTGATGGCTTTTTTAATTTTCTTGGCCGAAGCAAAGATGACTATGTCGTCTGCGAATTGTAAAATCTTTACCCCAGGGTGTAATAGGGAAGCTATATTTTTGAGATAGAAATTAAACAGGAAAGGGCTAAGTACTGATCCTTGAGGGGTGCCTTTGCGCGAAATGCGCGAGGAAGAGAGCTTGCCCTGAATGACAAACTGAACGATTCTTTCTGTGATGAGGTTTTGGACAAACTGGCATGTTTTGGATGGAAAATTGGCCTGTATGAGGTCATCAACTAAAATGGGGGGAATAACGTTGTCGAAGGCACCCTTGATGTCTATAAATAAGGCTACCGTAGCTTTGTTAAAGAGATTGTTATTATGAATTTTTGCGTTGAGTATGGTAAGATTATCAGAACATGAACGGAATTTGCGGAAGCCGAACTGGTGATCTGGGATAAGATTTGAGGTTCCGGATTCGGCGCACCAATGAATGCGGTTTAGGATCATCTTCTCGAGGAGTTTGAGTAGGCAGGAAGTGAGAGCAATAGGGCGGACTCCTTTGCCGTGGGGTTTAGGAATAAGGTAGACTAGTGAGTGGGACCAGGCCTCCGGGAATTCTCCTTCAGCAAAGATATTGTTAATGATTCTAAGTAGAAGTTTTTTGAGAGAGATTGGAAGGGCTTTGAGGATTCTGTAATCAATGCAGTCAAGTCCCGGACTGGAATTGCTTTTGCAATTGTTGAGAGCATGGTGAAATTCATTATATATGAATGGGTTATCAATCCATTGTAAAGGACCATTGGGGTTTGCGCAATTATTAAGTAGGTTAAGACGATATGACGTACAGGAGGGGGGAGTTATATTTGCCATGGTCTCATCAGCAAGCGCCTCACTTATCGTGGAGAAGTCTTCGGATGGTGCTAGTTTACGATTGCGGAATCTTTTGATCATTTTCCAAATCGATGGCGTGGGAGTCATAAAATCAAGCGAGTTGCAGTAGTTCTTCCATCCTTCTCTTTTGACTGTTCTTAGGGTTTTGCGGGTGGTGGTTACTTGATTTCGATACACCTGAAAGTTGTTCATAGTAGGGTTTCTTCGATAAGTCCTACACGCGCGGCTTCTTGCTTTGACCGCCTCTTCACATTCTGCATTCCACCAAGGAGCAGGGGGAGGGCTTTGGTGGGAGTTAATTGGTTGTTGGATACTATTGCCGTTGCAGGTTCTGGGCGTATTGGAAGGGAGGGAGATGGTGTCAACAACCTTCTGTAGAGAGTTGATGAAGGAGTCATACTGTTTTAAGGGTTCGTTATCTGCATCGCGAAGAACGAGAGTTTCAATCTCATGCATTTTGCTCTCTAAAGAGGAAATGAGCTCTCTAAGCTGTGTTTTGGTGAGTTTATACTTATGGGAAAAGATGCAGTTTGTTTTAATTTTTGCATTGACTGTGGTACCAATTGGGCGGTGATCACTACCCCGCGTGTCGTTAAATACGCGAGTGTTAAGGAGAGGAACAAGATTACAAGAGGCGATGACGAGGTCTATTAGAGATGGTGTAATACCTGGGGGAGGAATGAATGTAGGCGTATTTGGATTGAGTAGCGTAAAGGGGAAGCGGTCCAGCAAGTCCATGATAACATGTCCCGCCGAATTGGGAGAAGAAGCCCCCCAATGGGAGTGATGTGCATTAAGATCTCCTAGGAGTAGAGATTGTGGGAAGGAGTTGGCCAGATTGAAAAATCTTTGCCAGGTTCTCTGAGGACAGACCCTGGTGGGATGTCTGTAAATTCCGAAGAGAGCTGTACTTGTACTGTTAACCGAAATTTTGATATCAATAGCCTCGACAGAGTCATCTGTATTCAGGATGCTATCTAAATTGATAGAAGAGAAGTTTATACTAATGCGGATGAGAAGTGCTATGCCTTGACGGCCAGTGTCACGGTCTTGACGAATTATTTTAAAACCTGGAATGGAGAAGGAATGTAAGGGGTTTAGGAGGGTTTCCGCTAAAAAAATTATATCATGGGATTTTGACAGTTTTTCGATGTCGGGTTTCCTGAGAGAAGCGCCCCTGCAGTTCCAATAAATAATGTTAAAACTGAGAGAGGAAGCCAAACTGGAGGTGTTAGAGAGCATTTAAAGGCCGTAGACACCTTGGATGATGGTGCAAAATTGAAGCACCATTTTATAAATTTGAGAGTCGTTAACTGCAGGGAAAAATTCTGGGAGGTTGCGAACAAAATCAATGATGACTTTAAAAAAGCTACGTAGGGACTCAAAGGAGAAGGGAGGATTAGGATTGTCAGGTGGGTTATTGCCTCTATCGTTGGTTGGTGCATTACCATAATTGAATGCATGAGATTGGGAGTTAAAGGTTTGCTCTTTGTCGTGTGGATAGTATAGACAGTCGTTGTGCGCCCCTTTGAGGTTGCGTTGATTAATATTCAGATTGTTTTCTTGAGAAGGATTTCTCTTATAGCTACGTTGAGAGAGAGATGGGTTTGAATTGCCCTGGTTGCGAGGGAAGCCATTTTTTAAGATTCCTGAATACGACTGTGAAGATGAAGAGGGGAAACTATTAAGCGAGGGCATTACATTAAAATTGAATCGGGTACTTTTTGGGGAGTCTGAAAAGCTCGTGGAACCTGGGAGAGAGGGATAGGAGTCCGAGGAACTGAAGTCGGGAGGGGAAGAGTAGATTGAGGATTGACAGTTTTCAACCTTGTTGCGAGCTTCTAGATAGGGAATGTTTTGTTCAGCCGCTATTTGGACAATTTTTTTCTGTTTAATAAAAACCGGGCAGGTGGGTGCAGTGGGAAGGTGGTCGCCCTTACAATTTATACATACTGGGGGTAAATTAATTCTTGGACAGTCATCTTTGTTAGCGTGTGATTCCAACGTGCATCTACCGCATTTTGCCCTACTGCGACAACTCGAGCTGATATGGCCAAAGCGAAAGCAGGAGAAGCATATTTGGATTTGAAGAATGTAGGGCTCTACTTTTAATTTTGTTTTAAAAATAGAAATCTCTAAAGGCAAAGTTTGCCCTTCGAATTTAATTAGAATTGTTTTAGATGGTTCAAACACAGACTCCCCGTTTTTCTTGACACGACGATTGAGGCGTTGAATGGAGATAATTTTTACCGAAGATTCAATTTCCTGCATGATTTCGTTATCAGAGAGGCACAATGGGATACCTTTGACAATAGCAATACGCATGATTTTGAACGAGGGTATAAAAGCTACTAAGTTATGTTTTTTAAGCGATGGGTGACCAATAACCCGATTAGCCGCCTGGTGCGTTTCAAATTTGGCCCGAACTTTGTTATTTCCAATTGTGCGTATTTCTTGAATACTTTCGTCAAATCCGTTGATGATTTTGGAGATCAAAAGCGAATCGGGAGCGACGTTGGATTCCGCGTACTGGAAATGGACGAGGTAAGGCGGAAGATCAGTGGCCGAATAGCGATTAGCCTCTCTGCGATGTTTCTTGCTAGAAGAAACAGTGACAGGGGATGGCGATCCTTTCTCGGCAGATGCTAAATCGTACTCGGATGCGCGCTTGACCCCCCTCCTCGTCTCGATGGCCGGATCGAGATCCATAGCCGAGTCCGGGGGAGAGCCATCGTTACTAATATCGATTGGAACTATTGCAGATGACTTTATTGTATTGCTAACCGTATCATTAGGTTTCGCGAAGTTTACATCGTTATTCTCGGCGATATATGATCCCTCACGTGCGGCGGCAATAGCCGCTACCGCACCTTCAACTTTTTCAAGAATGTTCATGTTCGGTATATAGGGAACAGTCGAGTCTTTACTAAGACAAGGGGGAAGGGGCGGGGACCCGCCCTTCCCCTTGGTCTTCTCGGAATTATGATGCTTCCTATTTTTGTTTTTCCCCCCCATGGTATTTTCTAGACTATCCGACGAATCGCTGGCCGATTCGTCGTTTTGATCGTGATCTCTCGACGAAGAGCGAGAGCGAATTAACGGGGAATTGATGGGGCTCACGGGCAAGCGGCTCAAAATTGCTGCGCGGCTGGCTAAATTATTAGTGAAATTATCAAACTCACTCAGAGAGGCCGAAGTCCTTTGTTGTGGGAGAGACGTTTCCCCGGGATCAAGAATGCGGGAGGCCGAAGCCGTCTGCATCTCCCCGTGTAAATGCGCGATTCTAGATTGTTTTTGCCGAGATATCACAGCGAACCGGAAAAGAAAGAAATAACTCTCGAAAATCTCGATAAACCGAGTAGAAAGTATCGAACACTGGATAAAAGAAACACTCGCGGCGCGAGAAAGACCAACCGGCACGATTATGTACGGATGCTATGACGGAGAGTCGCAGGAGAGAGAAGCAGGACGTCCGCTCGCTACCACGGCTCAGGCGCGAATCCATGCGGTACTGCTGGGCGCTGGGTACTGCGTACTGTTGCGGTTGCGCGCATGTGCGCTGCGCACCGTGTTAGTCCGGGAGCCAGCTGCCATTTTAAGTGAATTATTTTAAGAAATCTGAGATTTTCGGCTAGTGTTCAATTCGGTCTGCTAATAAACGAAGTGAACGTCAGCTTCCATGGTAGCGGTGGGTGTTGCCGCGGCAGCCACCCACACACGTATAATTATAATAAAAATAAACCGACATAAAGAAAGCTGAGACTTTTTTTGTACGTTTATTATGATCTAAATAAAAGGAAAATAATAGTTAGCTGACTTCATGGTGGGGGGTTGTACGTCAGCTTCCCGCCCAAACATGCGAAAAATATGCGCTGAGTAAACTTATACTAAGAAAGCTGAAATTTGGGGAAGTGGTAGTCGACTTTAACAGTTTCACGAAAATAATTGTCCGCTGAGCTTTTCGCGTTGGAAAAGTGCTCAGCCGACGACTGAAAAATGCGGCGCATCGCTACGCGCGGGCGCGTGCATGGTTTCAGATAACTTGATTTTTATTAATAAAACGGTGCGTATTATGCGCGCGGACGCTTTGCGCCTATCTCACGGCATCAGGTGCTTCTCTCTCACGCTAAATTATGTTATTGATTATATTCAAATATGTAATTATATTTAACCACGGTCTTACACACAGGTCTGGAAACTCAGACCGATTTTGGGGGTGGGGGATGGTCGTTTTAGCAAGGAAGAATTTATTTCACGGCGTTTGTCACCATGCATCGCTGTCATCGCGAAGTGTAGAGGTAACCCATGGTAACGTGAGAACAATTTTTTAATTGCGCTTAATTCAAGTGCATTTTTGAAAATGACATGTGCTGAAAAAAGTATTTTAGTGGATTTATTTAATTTTCTAAGCTTACAAACAAATAAATGGTTTTCTTAAAACGAATAAAAGGATTATTTCTAACGTTTTATTTTTAATGCAAAGTTATTTATTATTTCTTTGAGCTAAGTTGAAAGACTTTCTTCAGCTCCTGAGGACATAGACATGGATTGAAAATAACATCTTTCTCCTGTAAATCTTTTTATATGACATTTTCTTTCTTTAAATAACTGTAACTAATCACAGTAAAAAGGTTGATATTGACCTTAATTATGTGTACAACTGCATTGATATTTCTTGGAATAAGAATGTAAATGTTGTAATATTGTAATATTGTAATATTACGGTACAATATTGTAATATTGTATTTTATTTTCATCCTTGTCCCACCACATAGTAGTACACTGACCGATGGCAGCGACTCTTGCGGTCATAAAGCGAGTTATTTTCTTCGTCGCTAAGACGACCATCCCCCACCACTAGAGTTTCCAGACCCGTGTGTAAGACCGTGTATTTAACGCATTTATTGACAAAAATAATTTGATAAAATACAGACATATCTCTGCGCACCGTAGTATGTACACAGGTTCATGTTATGTCGCGTAATCGGTGCATTTTTATTCGTCCCGACCTTTTGCTCAATTCGCGGTACAAAATCTAAAGAATGGCAAGGTATCTGTAATAAGGGAATACTTTGTAGTTTTCGATTGCAAAAGAATTGTTTTACGCGGTTGAATAAATATTCCTTTGAGCAGAGACTGCAAATTCACGCAAACGTTTTAGGCGATCATTTTTTTATGAATCTGAAATCGAATCCCTAACAGCACGATATATTGCAGCAATCTTGCAGCAATTTTGCACGGCAAGCTTGCAATATTGCATGCAATATTGCTGCAATGCTGCAGCAATCTATCTATGTCCTACCCTGGGCAATATTGCTGCAATGTGCAGCAATGTTGTGGCAATATTGTAGCGCAATTTTGCTGCAATGTGCAGCAATGTTGTGGCAATATTGTAGCGCAATTTTGCTGCAATGTGCAGCAATGTTGTAGCACATTTCCAATATTCACCGGGATAAAAAAATTATTTTTTTCAAAATTTTATTATTATTTTATAACTAAAGTTTTTTAAGATGCAGTCTATGATTATAAACATTTTCTCGTATTTGAAAAAAACACTTACCTTGGTGGGATCAAACTCAGGACCTCTGGATCGTGAGCCAACTGCCTTACGTGGTAGACTACTTATTCTTAATTTGATGTAAGTGTTATATAAAGTCTACATATGTCACACCAACGCAAATATATAATTTTTCAAAAATCATCTTAAGAAACAAATTCAGTTTAAAAAGAGTATACAGCTGCACAAATTTTTAATATTGACATTATATCTATTATATGTATATCTATTATATGTACATAGAAGCACAGTACGTAAATGCATTCTACTAAATTGGTACATATAATATATAATACACGTACGTATATGTATATATATAGATATCTTTTAATATGTTGCAGTGCCACCTTTTTTTTTTTGTTTCGGAGGAAGAGGAAAAATGCATACGCATTCAACCAGGGGCCGTCCCGTGGGATATGTGGGACTTTCACCCACTAAAAAACCTCTCCCAAACATATAGCATGCAGAACAAGGGTTATGACACATGGGAGACACGAGGTATTACATCACATGCCACAACAGTCCTCACGCGAGGCGACAGAAAACGTAAACCGAAGACGAAATCACACGAGCGGATTAAACAGGGACGCCGCGGAACCCACAGGAATGACATCTCTAGTCGAAAGTCCGGCACAGAGTGCCGGCGTTCGACCACCTCGGAGGCTCTCATGATAATGGCCGCAGGGCAGTCATATCATTGAGAGCATTCTTCATTGGCTGCGAGACCATTCCCCAAGGAACCGCGACGACCCAAGGAGAGAACGCACAAAGGATGGGTTTGTATGTAACAGAACTACAAAACCGCGAGTAGAACTCGCTACAACTGAGACCCACCACCAGAAAATCGGACCAAGTCCGCATCACGAGCCAAAAAGTGGCTTTATTAAACATCGCGCCCATCCCGCCCCCAAACCCCATCCCAGAGGAATGGGGGCGGGACAAGAGCGAACAGATAGTAGGGTAGGGTCCCGGGAACCCCGCCGCGGACCGAGGAAAACCCAAGGGGACGACCACCCGCGACCCGACGCCTCAACGGAAGCATCCGACGAGCCCACTGCATAGCAGTGAGGTCGGAGCCCCGCAAGCATAGCGATGAGCACCGAGAACACGGACGACCGACCCCCAGAGAGACCACGGCCCAATCGCGGCGGAGTCCCCGGGAAGGATATAAAAGATACAAAGTAAATATTGCCGGGTCACCCGACCGCCCGAGCGGGACGACCGCACACCGACCGCCCCCGGCCCGACCACCCCCCAGGGATCCGGGAACGTCGCAGAAACGACGCACCGGACCCCAGGGGGAGGAGAGCCGGAGACGGCCGGCGCCCAGCCGCCCCAAGAACGGTAGAAAGACCCCGCCCCTAAAAAACGCAGAACGCAGAACGCAAAGAAATCGCAGGAGACGCAATACAGAATCAAAGTCGCAAAAGACGCCGCAAGATGATAACAACGGTAATCGCTAACCCGGATCGATGACTATGAGCTGTTGCTGTCGCTGACGCTCATCCTCCTCCTTGCGTTGAAGGACACGCTCCGCGAAAATAGAGAACGCATTCCAACGCTCTCTGGAAACACAGATCTTCGCGATAATGTTATTTAGAGAGAGATTGTGACCAATCTCAGCAGTTAGTTCCCCACGTTCGAGGGCCCAGCGGTGACATACCGCGAGAGTATGCTCAGACGTGTCTTCCTCCTGGTTACAATACCGACAAATCGGCGTATCCTCTTTCTGGATCCTGAATAGGTACCTGCCAAAACATCCATGGCCCGTAAGAAACTGCGTTATTCTGAAAGTGAGAAAGCCTGATCCACGGGCTATCCAATCGTCAAAGTTTGGAGCAATTGCCTCCCTGGTTCTTTTTCCGGGTAAGTCCACACGTGCAACACGATCGCGCCATCGGTTCAGCATTTCGCCCCATTCCGCCAGCCAAATCGCCGCAGCTGCGTCCTCGTTATAATTACCATTCTCCTTCATCGCATTCTGCCGTAAGTATGTGCGTCGTAAGAAGTCCGCGTAGAGATGTAGGGGCGGGACACGAGCCAAGAGTGTGGCCGCCTCGTACGATACGGTTCGGTACGCCATTGTGGTTCTAAGCGCGGATAGTCGGAGCGCGCGACGCATTTGCCTCTGCTTATTCTCGGAGGCCATGAACTCTTCGCTCCATATTGGAGCGGCGTATAAGGCGATAGAGGTAGCAACGGAATAGTACAAACGGCGCTTGTTCTCCACAGGTCCTCTGAGGTTTGGTAAGATTGCACAAAGGGCGCGATTCACCTTCGATACTTTGGACGCGATGTATTGAATATGGGTGTTGAATGCCCATCTTTTGTCTATATATACACCGAGGTACTTCATACTGTAAGACATCTTAATTCTGTGACCGTCATAATCAAGGCTAGAATTTCTTGGACAATGTCCGAAAAACACGGCTTCTGTCTTGGGCCAGGATACCGATAAACCAAGATCGCGGATGTTTATCATAAGCCTATCGAGGCATTCCGAGGTGAGAGCGCAGGCCGAGTCAAGATCGTCCTCAACAGCGAGAAGGAGCGTATCATCCGCATAGCACACTATATGGGAATTCCCAGGAAGCAAGGTGCGCAGAACCTGGTCAAAGCCAAGGTTCCAAAGAGGAGAACCCAGCACCGACCCTTGTGGGACTCCCCTGTTCACCAACCTCGTACGGCGAGTACCGTCCGACGAGACGTATCTAATCTTCCGGTTTCTCAAGTAATCCTCAATAATGCGTCTCAGGTATTGTGGAACACGTTTATTTCTGAGGGCAGCTCTAATCCTCGGGTGCTTGATGGAGTTGAACGCGTTTTTTATGTCCAGTGACAGAGTCAGAACCACCCTACCGTTCGCACGGGCTTCCACAATGATGTTCTTGACCAATGAAAGAGCGTCGGTAGTTGAGCGCAGTTTGCGGAAGCCAAATTGATTCGGGGACAGGTCGTATTGAGGATTGTCCTCCAAGTAAGCAGCCAAACGATCGGCAATCACCCGTTCGAATGTCTTGCCAGTCTCGTTTAGTAGGCAGATAGGACGTGCCTTTGGGGTCTCCCCAGGTGGAGGGGGACCACCCTTGGGGATCAAAACCAGGTCCGCGACCTTCCAACTCGGCGGAAAGATACCGGTCTGCATACAGGCGTTAAAACACGCAGCCAGACGATTGATCATGCAGGAAGGCAGTCTCTTCAGTACAGTGGCTTTAAAGCCGTCTGGACCAGGTGCCGTACTGCTAGACTTCTTGGCAGTAATTGCCTCGGTAACCTCTTCGATGGTGATGGGATTTCTTCCCTCCTCGCAATCACCCAAGTCCACCTGGGACAACACCCGACCAGGTGGAAACAAGTCATTCAACAGTTGATCCAGAACTTCCGGATCGAGGATAGTACTAAGAGCCGGAGCTGGTTTCCGCAGTCTTCCTAACACTAGCTTATAAGGGAGACCCCAAGGATCCTCGTCCAAAGCAGAAACCAGTTCCTGCCAAGCGACGGATTTGGCATTCCGGATCTCGTGTTTCAACCTTCGGCTTGCGGAGATATATGCAACCCTCTTAGCCTCCAGTATGTCCGGCAAATCCCTACCTCTACTGCGGGTCCAGGCCCTTCTCGCGGCGATGGCCTCAGTCCTCAGCCCCGCAATCTCTCCATTCCACCAATACGCGCTATTGGATCTAGGAGCGCGCATACGGGGGACTGCCGCCTCGCACGCATCGCGTATACAGTCGTGGATCCAGCGATCCGGTTCGACGTCGATCAGGTGATTCGGATCAATAGGGGTCACCGCACATCTCCAAGTAAGGGCCTCCTGGTAAAGTCCCACATCCATTTTCCTGAAATTCCACCGGCGGGGGAAAGACAGTGTCGGCAGATATTGCGCAGGTGAGTCCAGAATTTCGAACGATATGTAAAAATGATCGGACATGGATTCCATGTCGTCACGGACAGTCCAATTGGAGATTCTGCCAAGCAAATCCGGGGAGGCCCAGGTTAAATCGATAATCGAGGTCCCCTGGTGGCTCGAGAAAGTAGGGTGATTTCCCCGATTCAAAAGACGCCAATCCAATTGAGAAGATAACTCCTCAAGTGCTTCTCCCTTGACGCTGGTGGCGTTGGATCCCCAATAGATCGCATGGGCATTGAAGTCCCCGCATATAATTATTTTATTATTGTGCGTAACGCTGGAGCAAACGGTGGAAAGTTCCTCCAGGAAGTCCAAAAAACCGCAGAGATCCACATTGGGGGAGATATAGCAGGAAAGTAAATATACCTCTCCCAGCTTCACCAGAACGCAGTGCCGGCCACGAGCCTCCATAGTAGCGGGAACGGTAGTAACGCCAGTATTGATATAGACAGCCGCAAGCAAGTCGTGGCTGTGGAACCAGGTTTGATAGGGGCTGTGAGCGCGGGCAGGTTCCGAAACCGCGCAAATAGCAGCCCCCATCTCCCTCGAGTGATGCACAAGGAGGTCCTGAGCCTCCTTGTTTCTGCCAAGATTCACTTGGAGGCACCGGGTCATCTGTGCGTCTTCGCAGAAGCGGCAACTGCCGCATCCCCTCGTCGTCCTCTTGTTGGCTCCACACTAGTGCATACCTTCAAGGAGCCCAGCCGATGATTGCTGGGTCTACCGGCGCCCCTGCAAATGACGCAGCAGGGGTTCGCGTCACAGGCACCGATCTGGTGATCGCGCTCGCCACATCTAAAGCAAGCACCAGTTTTGTCTTCAGGAAAACCGCATGTAGAGCGAACGTGCCCAAATCGCCAGCACTTGAAGCATTGCACGGGTCTAGCGTCGAGAAGCTCGACCCGTGCAACGGTCCAACCGATCCTAAATTTACCTGAAGCAGATATTTTCAAAGCAGCTGACAATGGGCATTTGGCCCACACTGAGTTGAGCCCGTTGTTCATCCTGCGAATGTTGCCCATTTTAACTAGATATTCATCACAGTCACCAACTATCGAGATTTCATTGACAATTTCAGTTAAGGATATAGAATCATCTAGGTTCCATATACGTATTTCGCCCATAGTAGTTGGGCGAGTAACGCGTACTGTATTGTCATCCAGAACTTCCCTCAACTTGCCAACGAGCGTGTCTGCCTTTGAAATCCCGTCAGCACCAGGAATCTCGATTATGACCCCTCCGTTGATACCACGGCGGATCTTCGATCCCTCGATGCCAAGAGTGTCTAAATTTATATTCTCCCTTGCCTTTTTGAGAATATCGGCATAACTGGTACCCTCCTTCAAGCTCGTTATTGAAACCGCTGCGGTTCTCGGGGGCTTACGTGGTCGGGTATTCGCACGAGATCCTTCGCCGGTGGTCTCCATCCTAGCGTTTCGAGCGGTCGAAGTACGTTGGCTTTGCTTGATCAGAGTGTGAGGCTGAGAAAGAGAAAGAGTCGGTGGATCGAGAACCTCTCCGTCCGACATACCAGATGTTTCAGTTTCGTTTCTAAAAGAGGATTTCTTATTCCTCCTAGCTTTAACTCTATGCAAAGGATCTTCGGCTCGATTATCAAATCTAGAACGGAGTTCTTCCATATTGGCAACAAGAAGAGTTATTTGCGAGTTCATCTGCTCAAACATACGAGCAGTAACCTCATCTTCGTTCGAATAGGTCACGCGTTTCAAATCGCGAGCTTCAAAAACAGGCCTGTTGTGCTCGTTCGGAGATAGCTTCTTCTTTGTTTTCGGGTGAACAAACGACGCATCAGTTGTGTCGGTTTCGGATCCCGATACCCGAGAATGTTTTAGAAGCTTAACCTTATCTACCAGCGTTTCGGTAGAAGTAATTCTCGGTTTCGATTCCCTTTGTGGGAGAGGAAGATACTCCTTGGAGTGCTTCGTTCCGTTATCTTTAGCAGGTTTCCGTAAATTAGTGTCCAAAGATGGACCAGTATCGGTTGAAGATGCCTTTGAAGAGGCGCCCGGGAGTTTTGCACTTTTCAGGTTTTTGATCTCCTCACGGAGTATCTCCAGAATTCTACGGAGATCCTCGTTTTCTTTTCTTAATTTCGATTGCTCCCTATTCTGAATCTCTTGATCCCGCGTGATTTTACGAAGTTGAGCAGTGAGATTCCTATTCTGAAGCTCCAGATTTGTGATATCCCCGGAAGAACTAAGGCGTTCGCCATACACATTAATAATCTCTTGCAGATTAATTATGCCGTCTCTCAAATAGGCGGAAAAGTTGCCTTTAATATTCTTGCTGCTGGTACGAATGGCTTCCATTTTCTCTAAGCATTCAGTAGAGTAGTTAAAGAGTTGTTCAGTATCCTGAGTACGTAAACTGGAAGTCGAGACGGGGTATATGCAGAGTTTGTGCTTGGACGCAGAAGTAGGAGTGAAAACTTCGCCATCCGAGGTAACGTACCTTCTCTTGATAGGTTTGAGAGAGGGAGAAGTATTCGAAGGTGAGAAGCGCTCCTTTCTCTTCTCCCTATAAGGAGTAGGTGGAGGAGGCATGTCATCCTCGTCTTCGGAAATCATGATGACGTCATCAGCAACAAAATCAGAATCTTGGGTATGCTCTTCATTGTCTGAAGCGGACTTTCCGGGAGGATCAAAAGTCAGATCTTCTTTTATGTTATCTTCGTCCCGATCCACGGATGTTTCCTTACCAATATTAGCGATAATTTCCCTGGCTATTTCCAGCGCCTTGTCAGGCTCTTCCGAATGCAGAATTATATCCTCGTTATCCTTGTTATGTTTGTGTTTAAGCCCATCGCTTGATTCATCCACTCCCCTGAGGGAAGCTTCATCGACACGGGGGTCGCTGGGACTGTACTCCCCCCGCGCCGGTCTCTGAGGGTCCGAAATCCCCTGAGACGGTAAGGGTGCCTCCCCATGCAGGACGGAATCTCGGAAAACGGAATCTCGGAATCATTCTGATTGGTTAGTCCCATGAGACTATTCAATAGCCTCATGGGACTAACCAATCAGAATGATTCCGAGATTCCGTTTTCCGAGATTCCGTCCTGCATGGGGAGGCACCCTAAAACGTTATTTTCCTCTTGTGGACTTTCCATATTTGTGTATTTGGGCTAGTGTTTCGGGTGCGCTTCGCCCAAGACGCACCCTAGGACTACTCGCGATAGCCACGCCTTGTCCAAGGGCGTGCTATTACAAAGATGGTGATAACCAGTTACGCATGAACGAGAATAAGCGTGAAAAAAACTGGTTATAAGTAAATGCTCATAGAGACGAGCCCCGACATAATATATATACAAAATCCACATCAAATAACACAATGTAACAGTATTTATTAATAGTGACCAGCAGAAAAATTGCTATAGTAATGCATCGTTACGAGATTTGAAATGAGCTCGTATAACGAGATCAATGTGTTAGAGAATATCATGTTTATGTGATATAAAGAATTGACATATAACTTGTCGACATTCAGATCAATAAATTAATATCGCAAGAGTGAACCGTATAATATTATTCCTGATTATGAAGACGATATCTGATAAAGCAATATCAATATTTACGGAAACTTAACATAAGAAACTTAGACTAATTATCTGATCAGTCAATAGACTTTATTTGTCTTTAAATGTTTTCATATTTTATAATATTTTCTGTTTTATTTTATGTAAGGAAGTCTATTTATTTTCTTATCTTTATTTTCTGTTTTCTGTGTGATATATATCAACTGATAATATATTATCACGCCATAATAGTCATTTATGCTGTCAGACAATTTACAAACCAAGAACGCGAAAGTATAAATAGTAGTAGCATCAAAATGCATTTAATCGTCATGTAAACGATCCAAAATAAAGTTCGCGCGTATACGCCAGTCGCATGTGGATCAGCCTTAAGGCTAGTTTCAATTTCGCAATATCGAGTTGCTCATCATATATATGATAGACCCGGTTAAGAAATGTGATGTGTCAAATAACATAAATAAACGATTTATTGTAGCTAAAGCCGTCACTTACCGTGATATACAAAAGGAATAGGATAATATAGGTGGTAACGTAAATAAATATATATACACAGTAAAAATACGTAATAATGACGACGAAGAGGTCTAGTGAAAATATGTAAATCTTGTACATGAGTATTTCAATAAATAAATAAATATTTCTCTTTATTATCAGATATTTGTTGTGTAGTGTAATTCTCCTCATTCCTGCACCACAACCTGAAGGAAAATCCATAATAGATAATAATACGAACATACGTGTTTAACGCGCATGCAATGATATAACCTAAAAGGCTGGATGATCATGGTCCAGATTTCATGATTATTTATATATCTTTAATGCTTTACGCCAAACACATATGCAGACCCCTTCGTAAATCAAAGAATAAAAACAGATAATAAACATGTAAATGATCATTATAAACACCAATCAGGAGCGGTATATTTGCTAACAATATATATTAGCACCAGCATTCATATCAGTACAAGTTTACCGCAGAAAAATAATAGTCAAGTTCAACGTATAGGCATAGAGACAATAAGGTAGTTAAGCCAGAAAAGCATTGTTTAAACTCACAATAATCAAGTGTATTTCAAGTCATTTATGAAATTGATAACGAAGGAAAGTCATCAATAAACTCAAAAGGTACCATCCAATAGTAAACCTTGATGTTATAAAGTATGAGCTTACAGAAACTTGTATCCGGGATTATCGATACTTCCAACTGCGAAAATGACACAAATACATGACAGTGAGGTGTATTTCAACATATAGATCAAGAAATTTGTAAAGAATATTCAATAATAATTATAGAAAAGGTCGTCGAGAAACCGACCTTGCATTGAAAAAGAAAGATTTTCAAAATCTTGTATCTCATATTCTACATATTTCTAATTGCAAAATAGATTTATTTTGCAGTGATCAATTATATCTCATGCTATTTATGAAGGTAGTAACGGGAGAAAGTTAGCAGTAGGCATATAAATATAGTCTATTGATAGACCCTGATATTATAAAAATATGAGTTTGCAGAAACTTATTTCTAGAATTATAAGTGTTTCCAACTGCAAAAATGATACAATTACATGACAATAAGATGTGTTTCAACATGTAAATCAAGAATTTTATAAAGAATAATGAGAGAAAATTAGCAACAAGCTCAGAAAGTACAGTCTAATAATAGACCCTGTTATTACAAAAGTATGAGTTTACAAAAAACTTATATCCAGAGTTATAGATGCTTCCGACTGTAAAATAATATATTTATATAACAATAAGGTGAGATTCAACTTGCAGATCAAGAGTTTACAGAAACCTGTATCTTAAATTATAGAAATCAGTCTTAATTCATACCTAAAGATCATGACAGGAAACATAACCTGTAATGACAGGAATGCAAGTGTATGATTAACAATTATAAATGTTGGGATATTTATAGTCAAGATTAAGTATAAATCAGCAGTAATAACGATAGCAGTGCCTGAGGAGGCATTAGATGAATAACTATAATGATCATTTAAGACATAACGGCACAAATACACATCTAGATTTCAGCATATAAATGATGAGGAAACAACCGGGTTTCACACAGAGTATATCATAGATAAGTCGAGCAAAGTAATTGTTCGTTATAATCCGAATTAACACAGTCAAACATATGATGAACGTGGTGAAGTCTGGCTTTCTCACAGGGCACTGATGACACTCAATCAAAAATAGAAAATGCATGTACACGCACGTCCGAGATAATTCGCAGCTCGACGCAAGGAAGGGAAACCCGACTCCGCGTAACACAGTCTATTTGAAGGGCTCTCCCATGCGTCGAGCCGCAGACCCCATAGAGAAAATAAATATTGCACTAAATGACGCAATGAAAGCTGTGAAAACTTCACCACGTAGACAACGACTCCGAGAAATGAGCAACACGATCCGTCGCGCGCAGCGTTGCTCCTGTAGGAGAGTACACCGGGAGTCGGTCGATGGGCGACTCCGGGAAATTCCATCTACGCGCGAAAATAAAACATGTACGGCGCGTAATCTTATGTCGCGAGTCCACCATTATCCCGAAACAGAACGCAATATATATCATAAAGGCGAGATGGGCAAGAAGGACGGCCATCTTGATAAGCGGTTCGTACGTATAGAACCGTTATGTAAAATCCGCCATTACATGACGGATCGAGATAAAGTGTATAATACATATTATACGTATAGGCCTAAAAGACGCCATTCGAATGCTTATATATTAAGTCCGTACGATAGCCACGAAATACGTCACAAATTAGCTCATCATAGCACACACAGTTTATCAAACTCACCAAAAGCGGTAAAAAAATAAAGAATCATCCATTCCAATTCTATTTCGCATCAATGAAACGTCCATCCATCTATGATTCCAGCAAAAATATGGATAGAGTAAAAGTGGGACTGGAATCTGCCAAAGGACCCGTAGGGCGTGGCACAGATTTTACTAAGTAATTCACAAAAGTAAAACTAAATATATCAAAATTATTATACAGATTTGTACGCAGTAGTTCAGAGCATGCTCCCGGGGGCGACCTGAGGAGACGCGGCAAAGGATTGTCGATATATTCCACTATATAAAATGAAGATCTTTCACGTGGCAGGTAGCCATCTTGTTCGCTTGCCCATGGGCGTTATCAGAGCGAGAACTTTATACCGTAATATCTTAATAATCCTAATAGATTGTTTAACAAAACCTATATCAATCGACGGAAAATCACAGCGCGCGCCTCCACAGATGATAATTCCCGGGAAAAATACAGAACTTAAGACTAAATCAAACACAAGAGACGGAGCACGAAGGAAGTACATAAATCTAAAGATTCGGAAAAATACGAGTAATTTTAAAATTGTACTTGTCTGATTTAATCAAAGTACGTATTTGTTGAATTTTCAATTATCTCGTTTAATTTAAATAATAAACATATAATGTTAGTAAATATTATTTTCACAGTTATTACAAAGTGTAGCATCATCTAGTATTCTTACAGTGCTTTTGAAGCACTTACGACAAATGCTACCTTACACCCGCTCATTCTCGTCTTTAACGAAACCATTGTTAAGAATTTTGATAAAATTTTGGTCGACTGCAGAAGAGACTGTTCGGGTTACAGCTTTCTTAAATATATTACATATTGCAACTAAGAAAGAGTCTGTGTTAGAGAAGCTGTTAAAGGTGAGATCCACGTGTTATAGTGAAAGGAATATATGCCGATTGTTTGCAATCACGTCTGCGTTATTAAACATTTCTTTCTTTCAGACCATGTATGTGAAATATGTTCAGAATACAAAGTTTGTTTCACCTAATACGTTACCAGGAATCAGTTTTATGAAACATTCTTTGATTGAAATTTATCTGCTTGACCATGATGTTTCGTACAATCATGCTTTTCTATATATCAGGCAATTAGCGATTAATTTAAGAAACGCCATAACATTAAAGAAAAAGGTCATTTTTATAAAACAGCAATTGTACCTTTAATAACATCCCGTTTTAGAATTTTAATCTTTTTCTCTTCTTTTTCAGGAAAACTTTCAGGCTGTATATAACTGGCAGTATATAAATTCTTTACGCTTTTGGACGGAATTAATAACTAAATCAAAGGATAAGTCGATGTTACGTTCGTTGTTATATCCATTAGTCCAGGTATCAATTTAAACACAAATAATATAAATAATATAACAGTTTAATAGAAAACTATATTAAATTATTTGTTAACAGATTATTGTTGGAACAATAAAAGTCATTCCAACGGCACAATATTATCCATTACGATTCCACTGTATAGAAATGTTACTAGCCATTTCTAAGGAAACAGGAACATTTATACCTATTTTGCCATTTCTTCTCGAGGTATTATTCTCAATTTTCAAACAACATTTATATTTGTACAATATGTAAATATTGTATTATTTTTTTTTTAGATATTGGACACCTACGATTTTAATAAGAGGCATAAAGCAGTTACAATGAAACCTATACCACTTATTTGCATATTGAGGATGTCAAAATCGCAATTGGCGGAGAATGGTTTCAAAGATAGTATTATCGAAACCGTTTATCAATGTATTTTGGAAAATGCAGCGAACGAAAGTCATAAAATATATTTCCCAGATGTGTACATACCTTGTATAGTACAGGTACTAAAAAAAACAAAATTAAAATGGAAACTGTTGAAGAATATAATTTTTATTACGTATATTATAATTATTAAATTAACGTGTGTTTCATCTTGCAGTTAAAGGCGTTTCTGAAGAAATGTCATGTAGCAGCTTACTGCAAGAAGATAAAACAGCTTTTAAATATGATTGAGGAAAATAGAAAATACATCGAAACTGAGCGTACTAAAATAACGGTAGATCTGAAGAACACGGCAGAGATTACAAATTGGGAAAACAGAATGAAGACGGACGGTACAGAAATAGCCAAATTCTATGCTTCCTGGATTAAGATTCACAAATCTCAGGTGCTTAAGCTTCTTACAAAGAACGAAGAAGAAATCAATGTACCGGTGAGGTTACCCAAGAAA
This sequence comes from Temnothorax ravouxi, assembly GCA_030770255.1. Taxonomy (NCBI): domain Eukaryota; kingdom Metazoa; phylum Arthropoda; class Insecta; order Hymenoptera; family Formicidae; genus Temnothorax; species Temnothorax ravouxi. Next base: position 4,634 of record JASTWP010000490.1, on the reverse strand, counting down.
CAGAAATTAGATGAGCGAGATGCAGAAGATAGCGAAGAAGAGAGCGAGCTTGAATTTCGATTAAAGGGAACGGAATCCGAAACAGAAAGGAAAAAGTCATTGAATAAGGCGAAAAAGCGCAAGAAAAGCAAAGAGAAAAAGACAACCAACAATAATATCGAGGATGAAGATTTGCCAAGAGAAGACACAGATATTGTGCAAGATATAAATAGCGATGATTGGGGCTAAAATGTGTAAGATAAAAAATTAATGACCATATAAGATGAATAATACATGTATTTTATGTTCTGAAATGTATTTCAATAAATATTTTCCATTATCCTTATATGCCATTACTGATTATTTTTACTTATAATTAATTTCTAATTATAATATGTACCTTGAGAGTTTTATATATATATATATTATTGATTTAATAATTTGTTCAATAAAACATGTTTGCGCCACCGTCGGGATATAAAATTTTTTCTTCCGTATCACACTTGGAGTACGAATTTTTATTTTTGCCATCGTTGGGGTATGAAATATTTTTTTCTCCGTCACTGGGATATGAAAAACTTTTCTTTCCTTCCTTATTAGGATATGATATTTTATTGTTCTATTATTGTGGTATGAAATTATTTTTGCGCCATTGTTTGAAATGTTTTTTGCACCTTTGCCGACGCGATAGATTTTTTTCACAGCGACGCAGCGCCAGCGCGACTAGCGTGATCAATTTTTGAGGTTAGGTTTATGTATTTATGGCAATTTATGGTTGCTACAGATACAATTACAAACTTTATTACTTTCGTTTACTTTCTAATTTATTATACATTGTCGCAGGTTCTTGATAAATAATCCGAATTCAATTCAGATGTAATGCAAGTCTGAGTTCAGTACTAATTTGCATTTTATTCGGCAAAGTATACAAGGCATTGTTTTGCAGGTTAATATGACAAGAATCAAGTTTTGAAGTCTATGAAGTATAAAAGAACAATCTTAAGGGTTGGCGACCTAGTATTGAACGCATCCGTAACACAATTCGCTTGAGATTTACACATTCGTGATATTGTAGAGAAAATATAAAAGATGACATCCATTATAAAGCTTCATGCTGTCTCTGGAGCGATGAACGAATCTCCACCTTGCTACATATTGCAAGTGGACGAACTGAGGATATTATTAGATTGTGGATGGGATGAAAATTTTGACCAGGACTTCATAAAAGAATTAAAGAGGTATCACTTATAAAGTAACTATTATTATAACAAGTTATACTTCAATCTTCATGTATTTACTTTTTTTATGGCTCACGTTTCCAGACATGTGCATCAGATAGATGCGGTGTTGCTTTCATATCCAGATCCATTGCATTTAGGTGCATTACCGTATCTGGTAGGTAAATGTGGCTTGAATTGTCCCATATACGCTACCATACCCGTCTACAAAATGGGCCAAATGTTCATGTACGATATATATCAGGTATATTCCTTTAATATAAAAAAAGTATTAATTTTAAATCGATACTGGTATTTAACCGGTTATACTGGTTTCAGTCGCGACATAACATGGAAGACTTTGATCTATTTACTCTAGACGACGTTGATGCCGCATTTGATAAAATTGTTCAGCTAAAATACAACCAAAGTATATCGATGAAAGGTAAAGGCTATGGTGTTACATTGACGCCCTTGCCAGCAGGACACATGATTGGTGGGACAATTTGGAAGATCGTGAAAGTTGGAGAAGAGGATATAATATATGCCGTAGATTTTAATCACAAAAAGGAGCGCCACTTGAACGGTTGTGAATTGGAAAGATTGCAAAGGCCGTCACTATTGATAACAGATGCATTCAACGCCACATATCAACAAGCCAGACGAAGAACAAGGGATGAGAAGTTGATGAGTAAATTTCGTATTCTTCGTCAAAATCATAAATTAAAATAGATAAATGGAAGACACACCTTTAATAGATATTTTTTATTTGTCATTTTTGTGGTTTAGCTAATATCTTGCAAACATTGCGAGGCGGTGGAAATGTGTTGGTCAGCGTAGACACGGCTGGTCGTGTACTGGAGCTGGCACACATGTTGGATCAGCTGTGGCGCAATAAGGAATCCGGATTACTTGCCTATTCATTAGCTCTTCTTAATAACGTGAGCTACAATGTTGTAGAATTCGCAAAATCGCAAATCGAATGGATGAGTGATAAATTAATGAGAAGCTTTGAAGGTGCGCGCAACAATCCATTTCAATTTAAACATTTGCAACTTTGTCACAGTATGGCTGAATTGAATCAAGTCGCAAGTCCAAAGGTAAGTAAAAGGATTAAAAATATCTGTAGTCCTCTTAGATCATATAATTCGAAGATTATAATTTCAAATTGTTATTTAGGTGGTTCTTGCAAGCACTCCCGATATGGAATGCGGATTTTCCCGAGAATTATTTCTTCAATGGTGTTCTAATCCACAAAACAGTATTATATTAACGAGTAGGACATCTCCCGGTACACTTGCCAGGGACTTGGTAGAGAAAGGAGGTAATCGAAACATTACGTTAGAAGTGAGGAGACGAGTGAAACTCGAAGGTATTGAACTGGAAGAATATCAGAAAAGAGAAAAGCTGAAGCAGGAGCAGATGAAACAGGAGCAGATGTAATATATATCCATCTATCATTAAATTATAATTTATGTCTTACTAATTATGCTTCGTAATGCGTCTTATTAGGGAAACTGCAGACGTGAGTTCCGAGTCGGAAGACGAAATAGAAGTTGGTACTGGCAGAGGAAAGCACGATTTACTGGTGAAGCAAGAAACCAAGCCTGGCTTTTTTAAACAAAGTAAGAAGCAACATCCTATGTTTCCATTTGTGGAGGAAAAGATTAAAATAGACGAATACGGAGAAATCATAAAGTAAGAGGATATTTATATATCTCACAAAGTATACCTCAACAAAACAAAAACATATAATAAAAGCCTAGTTCTAACATAAAGAAAATATACATTTAATCTATTTTGAAAATCTGTATATCTCTATACAAAACGTTAAAGAAATATTAGAAATACGCTAAAACAATTATTTACACTTATTTATATTTTAACAGTAATTAATAACTCAAAGCTTGTTTATCCGCTTATTTTTACGAATATATACTTTATTATATGTATATGTAAGTAAATTTGTATTCTTTACTATTTATCATTGCAGACCGGAAGATTATAAAATAGCAGAGACTGTACCCGAAGTGGAAGATAATAAGGAAAACGTAGAAATGAAGCAGGAGGAAGCTAATTATCATCCAGAAGTAGCTATGGATATTCCGACGAAATGTGTACAAGTTTCGCGCACGATGACTGTTAACGCGGCGGTAACATATATAGATTTCGAAGGTAGATCCGACGGCGAATCCCTACAGAAAATTTTGGCGCAGCTAAGGCCGAGAAGAGTCGTCTTGGTCAGAGGTTCGCCTAAAGATACAGAGATACTAGCGCAGCAAGCGCAAAGTACCGGTGCAAGAGTATTTATTCCGGGCAGAGGAGAGACGCTAGACGCTACGACGGAAACGCATATTTATCAAGTAATTCTTAATTATTGCTTTTACTAACATTAAATAATACAATTTTCCCTTTTTATTTCTTTCTTTTTTTTATTTATTTATATGAATTAAGAGACCGGTGTAAAATCAATTTTTTTCATTGTAGGTACGTTTGACCGACGCTCTAGTGAGCGGATTGAATTTCTCCAAGGGTAAGGGCGACTCCGAAGTGGCATGGATAGATGCGATGATAACGGCGCGTGACCAGGTTTGTCGAGACGCTATTGCCGATACTGAATCCGAGAACGCGATTGATGAAAGTGACAAAATACTGACTTTGGAACCACTGCTATTAAATGAGGTGAGGTACAGATTGCAAGTAAAAACTACGTAAGAGAACGTGCAATTCAATTTACGTCTTAAATTATATATTTCAGGTTCCCGGTCATCAAACAACGTTCATAAATGAATTGAAACTATCCGACTTTAAACAGGTTCTGAACAAAAGTAACATTCCATCGGAATTTAGTGGAGGAGTACTATGGTGTTGCAATAACACTATAGCCGTTAGAAGGGTTTGTTTTATTTATGATATATTTTGCACTTTTATGCTTTTAAATTTCTTTCGCCTTTTATTTTAAATACAATGAAATGTAAAAAGTGCCAATTTACGTAGCCAGACAAGTAATTGTTATGTTTATTTTTAGCACGAAGCTGGGAAGGTAATATTGGAAGGCTGCATTTCCGAGGATTACTACAAAGTGCGGGAGCTATTATACGAGCAATATGCAATTGTATAGATTGTGCATAGTATTCAAATACATATAAGGAGACTGCATTTGTAATATATAATAATTATAAGAGTTTTTCGTAATTTTAATAATTTTCCTCTATCGCTTTTTTGCACTTTGTAAACAAAATTTTGTATATGATTTTTTTGAAGTCGACACCTCTGCGCGGGAAAAGTTCTCGGGACTCTAAAAACTCACTATTCGATAGCCAATCAGCACGAGAAACTTACGCGCTTGAATTATTAACCTTAGCAGAAGCCTGTAAAGGAGTCTGTAAAAGGAGTAGTGTGAGAGAGAGGCCATCCCGGGCTTTTTCGTGAGACGGG